>OX459017.1:17156213-17756213 GCA_949774965.1 Diarsia brunnea
TCCCTGTGAACAAGGAGATAGGGTTATAAAAAACTGGTTTTTCTAATAGTACAAAATTTATTTTAACTTAAACGTAACATCGCGAGTCTGAAATCCCGAAGAGTGTACCTACCCATATTACGCAAGTTGGGCTGCGGGTTGTTCGAAAGAGATACCGCGGCCACGGAACACAAAGGGATAGGAAGGAACATGGGCGGTTTTTAGTCAGTACAAGTCTGACACTTCCTTCCGCTGAGCCCAGAGCGGGAGGAGTCAATTGATGATTTCCTACCGACAAAAAAAAAAGTGCACACACATTTCGCAGTACATCTCCATGGCATAGGGGCCGCACCTAGTATCATTTTTTTGTTTTTTTTTCAACTTACAATGTTCTAACATTCATCAACTGAGTAGTTAGGTCCAAATTCCAGGCTGATTGAGAAATTCCTATTGCAACCCCAATTATACTGCTCAACCGACAATATCAATGATGTTTTTACTGTAAGAGCGGTTCTACAATCGAAAAGGTAAATTACAACAACAAAAAACGAATCCAAAACCCTGTACTTAGTCACTAGTTTTAAACTTATGAAGATACAGAACTCAATAACCTAGTCCATAAAGCTAAAGCCTTCTCCATCAATATGAATTTAATCAATGTGTTATAAAAGGTGTAAAAGTACTCTTTTACACTACTACTATTTTTATGTTCTAGACCATACCTGGGAACCTTCTAGTTACGGAGATATTGGGGGTCAAAGTTCCAAATTTTTCACAACTGTTTTTGTAAATACTAGTTTTTAGATTTTAACTTTACTTAAATTACCTCCATGACACGAAAGCACCCACTAGCACAATGTTTTAACAGTGCTACATTGAGTTATATACCGTAAATTGTGATTTTTGACCCAAAAAAAAAAGTCGTTTCCCAGCAAAAATTTTTGCGTAGGGGTACTTAGTTTGATGTACAGAATGCCTGGTTGACGGGTGTGTGATGGGTTGATTTACACCCTGTATAAAACGAGCGACCGTGCCAAAACCAGCATGCGAAAGAATTATATTGAGTCACCATTACCTAATAAGCAATTGGTACTATAATATTTATACGCTTACGTTTATAACAATACTAAGAGTAGGCGTAGATTCTGAGTACGTAAGATAATTATCTTATGTATTCTTATCCTTCGTTTTTAGGGAATACGCGTCGCCTTCTGGCTGAGTCAGTGCCTCAAAGAGATGTCAGCAACATTGCAGGGGCCGGCAAGGGCCGACGCCTGTCGGGGCTGCGGGTTGTTCGAAATAAATATCTACCGCGGCCCCGGACACAAAGGGCTAAGAAGGAATATGGGTGGTTTTTAGTCAGTAGAAGTCTGACACAGGGAGTGTCCGCTGCACCCAGACCGGGAGAAGTCATTTAATGATATCACACCCTACAAAAAAAAAGGCTCCATAACGTGGTTATTTTCCCACAGTTAGTCAGGCATACGGCAGAAATGGCCAATACAGTAATTTATTATAAACTAACTGATGCCCGCGGTTTTGCCCGCGTGGATGGCGGTCATTTATCTGTTCTGTGATGGCGGTCAAATTATATACTAAAACCTTCTTCATCGAGAACCACTCTATCTATTGGTGAAAACAGAATGAAACTCGGTGCAGTAGTTTTTGAGTTTATCGCGAACAGACAGACAAACAGACGCGGCGGATGACTTTGTTTAAATGATTTAAATTCCTTCTTATAGTTTTTAATTACTTTATGAATGAAGTATGGATCTTGAATTTTAAGGTATCTAACTTATAAGGGTACAAACAGTAAATGCCACCACAAGTCCACAACACCATTTGTGACTAGGATAGAATGATTAGGTTATCATTATACGGGTACAATGCCTATCTACTTTAATTATATTTACAGTTTCATTTATAAAGCACCCGCACCCCGCATTTCAGTGGATAACCTAGATCTATCAGTGAAATAAAAACCACAACCTGCCTAGCCTTTCCCCCGAAAACGTTGTACAAAAAATATAGCCGAAGACTTCCATAACCAGATGCATAAGTGGATAAGACGAGTAAGAAAGCAAGGCAGCAAGTGGCGTTTTGTGGTTTCCGCCTACCCCTTGGCAAAAACCGTGAGTTTACACATGTAGGGTTAAACCTGGTTAAACCACAATGTCATCACGAATTAATCTGTTGACACGTACCGACAGCAAACAGCTTCCAAATGGAAGTAATCTCGATTAAGCTAGTGTCAATCAAGCGTAATCTACTGGAGCTAATGGATCAGGATGTCAGCCAGATAAGATCATTAAAATTCTGACATTTCCTAAAAACAACATAGATAGGTGCGCTGTTCATTTGAAGGATGTGACTTAGAAGAAGGGTGATCAAATCTTCGTCCCTGGGCTCGATAAAATGTTTAGTATAAACTTTTAGTAGCAGCCAGGGGCGGATCCAGGATTTATTTTCGGGGGGGGGCACATGTAGAATTTTTTGTTATTCATATGTTTCGGATGAGCAGATTTTTTTTTCCAAAATGCACTTGTTGACTAGACTACATGTGCCCCCCCCCCCCTGCCCCCAGAAAAAAATCCTATTTTTCTGTTATATTGCTCTGATAATTCGATTTGGCTAATAAATATGTACTGTGAAGGCAACTCCATAACCATCTGGGGGGGGCACGTGCCCCTGTGCCCCCCCCCCTGTATCCGCCCTTGGTAGCAGCTACGGAGTCTGGATTTATGGCCGGTTGATAGCAGTAGACTCGCCCGCTATTACATGGGACTTAAACACACGTTTGTCTAGCCTTTTGGGGATTACAGGCGTGATGTAATGTTATGTTACTTCAGAGAGAACGTTGGGGACTATATCCCTTATTGGTTAATGTTGTCATGCCACGCAAATTGGCAAAACTATTCACATTTCAAGTAGTATCGGCAGAAATACGCGCTTACCTATATCTTCTGCATTTCGTGTAGCAATGTAGAATAGAAGGTTGTCTATGTGGCGAGGCTATTAGAAATATTCAAACGTGCTCGCATGTATAAACAATCTTTCGCCGCAACTCGTGGGTAGAGGGTATAGACCATTAGAAAGATAGCACAGAAAAAAACGTCATCGATCACAATGTATTGTTGAAAGCCTGTTCCGGATACTTAAGTGCCTTTGTCGATAACAAAGGGAAATCAAAATCACAGGATTTTTTCTCAGACTATTCCCAGACAAGGAGCTTACAAATAATTACTTTTCCCTTAGCTTTAGTAAATAAACTTGTCCCTTCTATATAGGTAGAGAGCATTTTAAATCTCGATTTATTACTGAAAATCTATAAGGCCTAATAGGTCACTCCGCTAACATAATATACCCGACAAGGGTAAAGCTTTCAAATATTCCGTTCAATGCTAACCCAGAAACGGTATCCAATGGATAAAGCTGCACCCGGCAGCAAGCTGGGGAACACTTGCCAAGTTCCCAGTTTCCATTGAAAGGAATATAGCTCAGAGAATTGCCCGATACTTTGTATATTGTTCCCACAGGTACCTGGATAACGCAAGTAGTATCACAATCCTTATGAAAACCAAACGTGCAATTTTTTAACTATCTACTATTATGAGATCATAAGCACTATTTAGTTACTATCATAGGTTACTATCCGAACAAGTTACTATGACAAAATCTCGCGTGTTCTAGGTTTACCAAAGACATTCAAATATACCTATGTATTAAATCTCTTTGAGGTTTACCTATATATTATTATGTGCTTGCTCCTCACTCCACGACCCGGTTTGCACAAAATTGCTTACTCGGTCGGAAACAGACGCATGAGGAAATCGTTCGGCATGTAAACATTTCGTTTTACATTTTGATAAGGTGTTTAATAGAGCGTGTAAATGTGCCGTTTAATATGCTAGGACATTTTGCACACTTATATCGTGCCGTGAATAATAGTCGGTTAACACATGACAAACTTCATCTATACTAATATTATAAAGAAGTAAAGTTTGTGTGTTTGTTAAATTGTAAGGGGTAATCTCGGGATCTACTGAACCGATTTCAAAAATTCTTTCACCGTTGGGAAGCTACACTATCCCCGGGTGACATAGGCTACTTTTTATCCCTGTATTCCCACGGTAACGGGAATTACGCGGGTGAAACCGCGTGACGTCCGCTAGTATTAAAAAACTTTATTGCAAAAAAATAACCGATGACGACGGCCAAAAAATCACTAATAAAAAGTGGAAAATAACTTTACTTTCGGAAGTGTACTTTTTTGCCACCTTGCTTTTTTGAAGTCAGTTTTTTTAACCTATATGGTATTCGTGGAATGCATATAATCCATCGGGACCGATGGACTAAGGTGCACAGACGGACGGACGCAGTGGATGCCAGAGGACGGGCGTCGTCACTGAGGGAGGCCTAGAAGAGATTGGCTGGAGAAAGCCGCACGGAGAGAAGAGTAGACGATTATGGGGGAGGCCTTTGCCCAGCTATGGGACAATATAGGCTAATGAAAAAAAAATGGTATCCGTGGTATCCTATGGTGCTATACCACACACATTCTTGTAAAATATCAATTATACATTGCAACTAGAAGTTATTAGCACATCATCCACATAGACGAAGAAAAAAACTCTCGCAAGTTACTATTAATTAAGTTAATATTTCCATGAGAAAAAAACGTTGAACGAAAGAAATAAAAAGCTATGCTGGTAGCATACAATAGCCTCTTCCGTTTAAAATCGGTCAAAAAAGCTTGAGATCACAAGGGCGAAGACACACTTCTCTGTTTTCAGTTGAGTCAATCAGACTATAGGAGTTCTTTCTTTTCTTTTTCAAGTAGCTCTTGAAATATCTACTTAGACTTTATAACAATAGAGTGGGTGAAAGACTTGGGACTTCATAACAAGTACTTCGTCCTTAGACGATTTGACAGCACGGTTTGCGCAGTGGCTAAGCGCTTGGCTGTTGCACTGTTTGTTGCGGGGTCTATTCCCGCACGGAACTATTATTTGTATGGAATACAGTCTGGCTGTTTAACCCCACAGGTATGACAATCTCCTGATTTTTTACGACGATGCAAAACTTGCACCTTGTATAGAGTCCCCCTTACTTTTTTCGCTCCTAGGCTCTCTAGTCTGCAGTCATGCAAGATCACTACATAAAATAAAACAAAGTACTCCGCCGCGTCTGTCTGTCTGTCTGTTCACGATAAACTCAAAAAACTTCTGCATCGATTTTCATGCAGTTTTCACCAATGGATAAAGTGGGTCTCGAGGAAGGCTTTAGTTTATAATTTGACGCGGGCGAAGCCGCGGGCATCAGACAGTAGTATTGTAACGCACAAATTGAAATGCAGATTATTGTGTAAAAGAAGAGTATAAAACCCAAATAACATAGTAGGTAAATCTAGCCACCAACCCTTGAAGGATAAAATAAAAGTTACAAAGCGTTGGTAACTTAAGTATTCAGTACCCCATCCACCCCCATGGGGGTTGTAAGACAAGATTATTGTTGCGGACGGGCAGGAGGCTGGGGCACCGAAGATGATAACGTTGTTATACAAACCATAGCATCCCCTAGAGCTGGCCAACTTTATACCCGTTTATATTAGAACATAATTATTAAAATAACAGCAGTGTTTCGTCAGAGGATTGTCTTTTTCTTGGTACATTTATATAAAAACTAGGTTTTCCCCGCGATTTCGGCCGCGTGGAAACTCTTCCTCGATAAATAGACTGTCGAACATAATGATGAAGTATCAGTTCCTGAGATAAGCGCGTTCAACCAAACAAACAAATTCTTCAGTTTTCTAATATTAGTATCCATAATAATGGTTTGTTTGTATTTCATGAGCTGCCATACCGTTTCTTCAACTTATTATTTGCACTTGCACGACGGTGATTGTACTAATAACATAATAGTATGCCTGTATATTAATAAATGAAAATAGAGCAACTCTCAAGCAACAAGAACTCTGAAAACGTTTCTGGGCAGCCATGTAAAATTAAATTAATGCTAAAGAAAAAATAAGAAACCGTGAGAACGCAACGAGAAAAAACTTAGCTAGGGTGACCCAGCGTCTCGTCGTTCCGAAACATTCCCAAATAAATGTTGGTTTATATAGCGAGAGCTAAACTTATAAATGGAATAGCGGTAGCGGTATAGCGAATATGTCGTTATAAAATATTTCTGTTTCTTCACCTATAATAATAACTAATATTCTTTGCAAGTAGGTAACACAAAACCGAACCATTCGCCTAAAATAATAAGAACCAAACATTGCCAGTAGAATTGATATATCTTTTGATCCTGTATAAACCCGTTTAGAAATTGTCAATCTACAATTTCACATTTTTTTATTAATCACCTGAAAATGTATATTATGGATTGCAACAAACGATTTGAATTTGAAATTTGGCGAACTAACCGTAAAATAATACGAAATAAAATAATGTAACGATGTACTTACATACGTATATGAAACTATCAAACCAGTAATAATAACATATGGGCTAGAAATTATGGAAGGAATCTGCAGTGAGTAGTTTTAGTGCTTGTCGTTAAAGTCCGGCCTGCCAGCACGCGATTAAGCGTACCGTTGCGCGTTGTGCGCAATGCGTAAGACCATATATTTTATTTTTTATTCGGTCAGGATGCGAGGGACGCCAATTTTATGATCAAGACGTGATATTAACGTGATTTGTTGAGCATTTCTTTAATTTAATGCTCTTTTTTCTGGTTGTTAAATACCTTTTTCTTTTATATTGATGACATTGTGTCACGATATTTATGGGAGAACTCCTAGTTACGGAGATATTGGGGGTCAAAGTTCTAAATTTTTCACAGCTGTTTTTGTAAACTAGTATTTCAGGTTTTAACATTACTTAAATTACCTCCATGACCCGTTTACTATTCAAAGCATCCACTAGCACAATGTTTTAAGAGTGCTACTTTGAGTTTTACCATAAAATGTGATTTTTGACCCCAAAAAAAAAGCATTTCCCAGCAAAAATTTTTGCGTAGGGGTACTTAGTTTGATGTACAGAATGCTTGGTTGACGGATGCGTGAAGGGTTCGTTTACACCCTGTATACACTCACGGTCCATCTAATCTATATTTACCGGTGAACTGTATTCACAAAGAGTTATAAATCTGAAGTTCTCGGATATTTTTAATAAAAACGGACTACGGCAATAAATAAAGCAGATTCCCGGTATATTGGCTTTGAGCGAAACACGTAAATATCAACCCTCCTGATTCCTAGAAAAGCAATCATGAACCATAGCACTATGTTGGCTTCCTAGAAAAAACAACGCGCTGTTCCATTTACTAAATAGGAACTTTCATTTTGCGTCCATAGTTAGAGTTTTCTTTATTAAGGTTTCAGAGGTTTAATTTCAATGTTGTCCTCATATTCATATCGTATACTCCATGAGAGGTCAGGCCGAAGTGCCACTTAGATACTCTCATGTTCAGCCCCATGTAGAAACTGGAGAGCTTGAATATGCTAATTGACACGAATCCATGCTGCATACCATTTTGGTTGCGCCCAGGAATAAACCCAGAATTTGATAATAAACAGTCAAACTCCAGACCAACGAGGCAGTATCTTAAATTAAAAAATAAAGTAAAAAATATTTACGCTGTCTCTCCGTAGCATTACTGTTCGCAGTCTCCTGCGACTCCTGTGATTCCGAAGGCCTCCTCACATGCCACAAATCCTTATCGAAGCTATACATCTTCACAACAAGGCACGTGTATCACTTTGTTCTCACTATTAATATTACTTAACAGGCATAACTTTTGACTTAACTCATATCACTGAAAGGTTATCGGTAAGTTGAGAGATTATGACACTGTGTAAGACGACCGTCTGCGTTGACATGTTGTTGTTGAATGGACTTAAACTCAAGTATTCCAAATATGAATGTTAAGCTAAGCGGCTCAAAGTTGACTGGTCGGAAATCTTGGTTATAAATGGTAATATAGTCAGTATGGGCACTAATATAACGGAAGTGTTGAAATGTGGCTGATAAATGATTCATATACCCTAGAGACAACGTTGTTTTAAAATTGCTGTTAGTTAGGAAATTGTATTAGAGCATTTATTATCTTACACAATTGATTCTATATGTTTATCAACATTTTGAAACCAATAAAATTATCTAAATGATGAGGATGAATGTAAAGTTAAGAAGTTTCTTATCATTGGGTAAGAAATAAACCCGTTTATGTGCCCAATGCATTTGTCTTATAATAATTCTGAACGTACTTATGACCATAATTTCAGAAGCTATGAAGACATTTTACCCCACTACGTTCGTTCAAGATTCTCATAAATAACCGTACGAAGATAAAAATGTAAGTAGGTAATAAATAACTTTATAAACATTTAAAACAAGAACGCAATAAGATCACGGTATTGCGTCACAGATATCGGAAGGCGCGTAGCAACAGATTATAATGTGCGACCCAAATACGACCCTTGTTTAGCGATCCCCGCAATGGCGACGAGCGAACAGCTGAGCTGCCGCGTCATCCATCGTGCCCTGTTGATCTACTCGGGCATTAGGATGACCTTCTAAATTCTAAACTGAGACAGCTATTTTTGAAGTGTAGTTTCTTATTTGGATATTCCGATTATGAAGCGACGCGAATTAAGCTTTTGATGTGTATAGGTCAAAATTCAGTCGATGAGTTGGTATTGGTATCCCTGTTGATTATGAACCATGCTATGCAACTTATTATTGTGTTGGACTTGAATGTATTTCGTTGAAGACAAGACAGATACTTTAACTAATGAGTTAGTAATACGTACAGTAACAAGCGTTACTTTAAAATGTCTCAATACTTCATTATTATCAGCAGTCATGTTTGAATAGTTCATTATTATAGTCGCCGTCGATACACAATTTCACGTTTAATCAGCTAAAAGCTTTTTAACGCCATTATAGTCATTTTTAGCATTAATTTCGATTGGTTTGTGTGTGTTTGTTAGCGCCTAACGTATAAGTGGAATGTTTGGAATGTCGCATTATGTATGCTTTAGTATTACGTCATTCGTCTGGTACTTGTTTGAATTTTTCGCTAGTAATGGCATAGCTAATAAGCCAGAGTAAATCAGAATTTTCCGTACACCATGACTCTTCAAATCATTACTCATAATACCTATATGGCCAACGGCAAATTTATTTTTATTTATTTATTTATCCTATGTCGTGTAAGCAGTCTTTCATCAAAATCATGCGTGCATAAATATATCCATATAAATTATACTAATACAGTTCTAATGCAATCACTCCGCGATGAAAATCGTATCAAATCCCACGCAGTCATAGTTTCCAGAGTACCTACTTGATGGAGAACTTTATTTTAGTGCCAGCCATAAGCTACACGTTTGATTCTTAATTTAGCTCGGGTTCTAATATTAACAAATGACTCATGAAAATCAAATAAACACCTTTTCTTCCTGTTCAAAACGTAATAAAGGTAAATATATTTTGTAGTTAGACACTCAAAATTATCCTTGTTCTAGGTAACAACACGATGCTCCTCTTCTACTACACCAAGCTTACGTAAAAGGGGAACGTCTAGCGTTTAATATATTGTACAAATAGCTACAGACTATGATGCAAGTGGCAATGCAATGGCATAACTCAAGAACCGTCTCGATTCCATTCCGATGCCAGAAATTGGCGCCTATTAAAATTTATACTGGTGCAAAAAAATAAAGTTTCGGAGTCGCTGTATAGGCTGACATGACAGCGACTCGAAAACTTTCCCCATGAATATCAGCACATGATTCTAAACCCCTTTTTTTGGAGGGTGGGAAATCATCAAATGACTCCTCCCGCTCTGGGCAGGGCGGTAGGGAGTTTCAGACTTCTACTGACTAAAAAACTGCCCATGTTCCTTCTTAGCCCTTCATGTCGAGGCCGCGGTATCTCTTGCAAACAACCCGCAGCCCCGACAGGCTGCTCGAAGACCCTTACACTGTGTATTATTAATTTTTATATAATTAAAGCCAAAGACGAAGAATAAAACATTTCTGAGTTCTGTTCATAGTCATTCAGTCATAACTACACTGAAGGGGAGTCAAAACCCATTAGTTGCTTATTTTTATTGAGCTGTCACAGTTCTTAGGCAAAGCGTCTAACAACCCACTTATAGCTAATTTATGAGTCTAATGCTATCCAAGCAACGTCTGTACGACATAATGGTAAAACACGGCTTAGGAATTTTTCCATTAGTGCGCAATTAGGTGTGGAAGAATATCGCAATTACTTTGACTGATGTCACTGATGTGATCGGAAAACAATTCCCATTAAAATTTGTTACGACTTGTTGCTTTGATTCAGCACAATCACGATTGTGTGTGACAAATAATTAATCAGCTGTTTTACATAGCTGTATAATATTATCTATTCCTCATACTAAAAGTTGATCATTTTCATCAGTACTACCATACTGTTCAGGTACAGGTGAATCAGAAGGAAATTAGGAAACAATTCTAGAATGTCATCATCTGCTTGGCCTTTTTCCGAACATGTTGGGGTCGGCTTCCAGTCTAGCCAGATGCAGCTGCATACCAGTATTTTACATGGAGCGACTGAACAAACAATTCTAGAATTTAAAATCACTAAATACATAACAGGCCCGAATGAAATAAAATAAGAGTGATGTTTGGCACACTCTTAGATGCTCAGTACAATATATATTCAAAAAAAATTCTAAACTTTACTTGACCAGCAGAAACCAAATGACATGATAGACATATAATTAAATGCAAACGTCTGCTATATTGTGTACGAAAAACATTATAATAATGCATAATTCATGCATGACAGAAATAACCCAGACAAGTATTGAAGCCGACTTGACTTACTGAAGGATTGAAGACAACCAATTAGTTAATGCTAAATCATGCTGGTGAAGATCTTCAGCAATACCTACGTACCTAGCTGTTTTTAAATAATAAAAAAAAATACTAGGTAATTAACTATTCCACGATTGGAAATCATGGAAAAGGTTAGTGAATAAGGTTTTCTAATTACTGCAGCAGTGCAGCTAATGCGTCAGTTAACGGTACACAAGTGTTTATAGCACTGTTAAATAATTTCATTCTGAACTTGTTACTAGCGACTATCATTGCTATCACAGGGATCACAACACCTTAGATATTTAAATCAGTTTACAGTGTACTGTTTCTCGAATTTTTGACGTGCTACTTTCGTTATTTCTTTGCACGGTAGCGTAAATATTAGATCACGGTTTATGTTTCCAATATTCTCGTAAAAATACATCCAACAAACATGTTTATTGGAATTATGTGCGAACGAGTTTTAACGGAAGTATTTCATAACTTTCACTGCTCCTTGACTTTTGAGTTCCTCGCGTGTTGGCTAATTGGAACACGTAAATATTAAAGTAGTTCAAAACTGTAATGCAACTTTGATAAATTCTCCACTAATTAACATTCGAACTTACGCTAATTGCGTAAGATTCAATATAGCAGTGAAACGATTAGAATTCTAAATTTGCATGTTGTTATCAGTAACACGTCATAATATTTGAGAACGAGTTAGGTCTATTAACCTATTTTAGTTAACAAACAGCTTAAGTGAAACGTTCTATTTAACTGTCTGGCACTAAATTATAATTGTAATAGAAAGAACAGACAACAACTCGATGCAGCTATAACTGCTAACTGCGCTGCAAATAGTGCAAAAATTGAACTTAGGTGGAAACTTCCTCATGATGAGACGCATTTTGACGCAATTCTTAACACTAAAATTGAACTTTCTAAAATAGTACGAATACAAACATCACAGGCCGTCTTATCACAGTGTCAAACCAGAAAAAAAGAAAATGTGCAGTCACAATTTCAATATGGAACGCCATGCGACGAACTGCGCGATAGCGATCGCAGCGCCACACAGCAGTGCGTCCTCGGTAGCGGCCGGCGACGAGGCCGACAAACGCGGACTGACAGACGGACTCAAGCCACACGGACCCCACGCCCGACGGCCCGACCGACTTCACAGTCTCACACACTCGCCCCACACGACCGAGTTCACGCGACCTGGCATTGTAAACAAAAGATAGGATTTGAGGTGACTTTATTGCGCAGCCATGATCGGCTTTTGTTTAACTTTTCAATTATTCGCGCAACACAAACAACATATTGCTACATTTGAGATAAACGAAAGAACCAAAAAAAAGCTTTATTGTTTCTAAAAAATAATCTGATAAGAGCGTCAGTAAACCTGAACAATAACATTAATTGTTGCGATGAGGAAAAATAACAGAAGTAATATGTTGAAGACACCAGCTATTTTAATTAGTTATAGAATATCTAAAGAATACATTAATGTTGAACGTATGAATAATACGGTACAGTATCATCTTACTTATAGATCACTGTCACCCTAATGTACTGCATACGTAATATACTAAGAACCGGGACTAAAATTTCGCACCTTCTTACAAGCCTTCGATAGCTCAGTTGGTAGAGCGGTGGACTGTAGAGGTAATAAACGCTGATATCCATAGGTCGCTGGTTCAAATCCGGCTCGAAGGAATTCTTTTTGTGTTTTACATTTGTAACATTTTTATTTTAGCATCACGTTTTTTAATTTTTTGTTATATTTTTCGTGTTCAGAAGGAGTTAAAATTTTAAAATACGTTTGTTTACCTCGAATTAACAAATTTTTGTGTGCACTCTTTTCACCGATTCGGTGAGTTGAGTGGCGTGCGATTGAGGAGGCCTATGTCCAGCAGTGGCCTGCTGTAGGCTGATACTGAAGTTGCCTATTTACCTTTATGGGATGTAAAAGTTATTTTTAGTGCAAGACACCTGCCGCCATAATACAATATCATACCAAATTATATGTTTTAAACATAATTTTGAATTCTATACCTTATTTTGAATTTTAGCCTTGACAACGTCCTTGGTCAACTTCAAAACTTGGCACGTGTTCCTTACTTACGGTAGTTTAGGTTTGTATAACCTTAGCCTACGGGAATTTATAAAATAACCCGTTACCATCAACAGTCAACTGTATTAATATTATAAAGTTCGTAAGTTTGCGTGTAGGACATAATCTTCGGAAGTAGGAACTAGTGATACGACTTTAAAAAAAAAGGGTAGTTAACAAAAAAAAAATTAAGTATTAGTCCGTCAGATAGATTTCCAAAAAATATTGGACACATATTTTTTCTTTTTTTACGTAAACAAGCAATGAAGACGATACAGTGCTTTGAAAACTCGTGTGACGTCATATTCTAAGACCAGGCCTAGTATGTCATTTTTTACCGCTGAGTGACGTCACAACGGGGGTTGTCACGTCACTCGCGTTTTATCTTTGTCAATTTTTATTGATTTGATAAAACAAAAAATACGTATCCAATATTTTTCGATAATCTAACAGACGGACTAATTAGAAACATATTTTGTTTAGTCAGGAAACATCCCTATTATTAAGCCACATTAACTCACTGTCACTAACTTTCCCTAAATACACGTTACACACCGTCTCAACATCCCCTCCCATTCAGCCTCTTCATAAAAAATGCAAAATCATTCCCCACTTTATCTTCCCCCGGAATCTTTTGAAACGGTCTTTTATTTAGGTCATCGCTTGCAGTATTATCAACTGTTTTCGAAGCTGTGAGAAAGTCGAAACATTTCTTATTTATGAAACAAGGTGAGGTAATGAAATTTCTGAACTAGACTTTGAATTCTTGCCAGTTCCTCTCCATACGAAACGACCAACCCGTACCGTGCACCTTTATGAGTGCCCTTGTAGGCCCATGTGAAATAAAATATTTTGATTTGGATTTATTGGAATAGGCCTCGATTAATACAAAGAGGGTACCTTTCACCCCGACAAAAAGTACTGTTCTCGAGAAATACAACAATAACGTTCTATGATAATAGATGGCGCCACGTGTCTTTCGAATCATTTGAAAATATTTCCCCTCTAGCCAACTCATACGTGGCGCCTTTGTCAGTCCATCCATGTGTTCAAGGCTTATCTTTTAGTTTCATAACGCTTCACTACCCTAGCAGGGTTGGAACCGTGGAATAAATAACTTCATTCTTTGTTTCTATTTATTTTTAGTAGTTTTGGTTACTTACCCGCGTTTTGTTACCTAAATACTGTTTCTGTCTTTCTTCAGACAAAGCATTTGAGGAGAATTTGAGCCAACACTCGTTAGGTATATATTTTCAGGGGAAAATGGAAAAGAAAACGTGTTGCGTTGTATATGGGATAGGATAGAATGGGACAAGGGCAGGAAGAAGAAGATGATTCGTTGCATTATTTTCGAATGTCAATAGTAATACACAAGAAATAGATAATAGTTATAGTCATCATCAACTTCATGTGTCGTGTGAATGTTACTTTGGGTACAAGTAATTCGTATTTTTGTTAATTCCTGTCAACTGCATATTTCTGTATAATTTACTCCTATTTCTTTCACAGTCCACCCAAATTCATAATCTTCCTCTTTGTTAGTATCTATAAATAAATTAGCAACAGAGCTGTCTTACCATCATCATTATCGAAGAACGAGTCAGTGATGATCCTCGGTGATCTGGAGCCGTCTTGAACGCCTCTTATAGACATTACACTTGTTTATATTGTCACTTACATTACAACATTACACTTCACTTTGTTTTAAACCTGATTTAATCGATAATAAAAATCACTAACGCAAATGAATGCCAAACTATTATTGCGCTGATGGAATTTCACCTATCGGGTCTCAGCGGATCGATTAGATTCCACTAACACACTTTTATTTTGGCAAACATTTAGATATATAGCTTATTATTTATTTGTTAGTGATAGTAGGGATTAGAATGCTATATTTAGCACCGAGAGATATAAACGTAACGTCACAACTTGCACAATAAAATAATAATAAATTAAGTCGTGAAATACATAGCGTTGTTGGCCGATTCAAGTGTATTGTGTCCGTTCTAACAATCTCACTGTTATCAAAATCCTGATTTAAATTGAGTAAGCCGATAAGACAGTTATAAAATGCGATGTTATGCTACAGGTGCATTGCTGCATTTGTGTGTTTGTTTGTCATCATATAAGGAAAACAATGAAGTTCGACATTGAACAGCTGTCGTTATGAAAAGTTATGTAATAAGGTGTTTCTTTACGGAATTTTATGACGGTAAAATAGTACCTATGCATTTCATAAACACGAAAAACAAAAAAATAGTCGTAGGTATTGAAATGATGGAAATTGCATAACATTTTAGCCATTTTTCGTTTTCAGTATGTGCCTTTCGACCAAAATGAAGAAATTCTGTTGAACCGTGTCACCTGGCATGGGCAGTTTGGGACTAAAATTGGGTTTCCTATTTCAGACCATTTTTCAGTTAGTATCGGTAACATAGGCAGGCCGGGAAGTCAGGCTGTGATGGTGATAATAATTCAATATAAGTGCAGTACCTAGGTCCTAGATCTACCCAATCATTAACGTTAACAAAGAATATAAATGTTCAATGGAATCTTCCTGACTGATAGATAAGGTTTGGTTAAACTTTTGTTTACTAGTAAATTAATTCGGAAACTTCCACGAACACTTATCTACTTTATGGACCAGTCGATAAAAAGTAAGTAGGTAATAATTCGCAGTTTGCCAAGCAGTGAGACTAATCATCACCCTACAGCTAGCAAGCAGCAGCAGCTAGCGCATAGAGAATTATAGTCTTTGCCCTAGCGTTAGTCAGTACCATAGAGTATTAACTACAACTAACTACACTATATAGTCTTTGGTCAGTACCTACTATAGCTGCTCTATAAGTAGCGTTTGTATTTATTCTGTGCCCTTTCCTAACTATTTGGGGTCGGTTTCAAGTCTACCCGTATGCAGCTGAATATTAGTATTTCACATAAAGCGACTGTCTTATTATTATATACTTTTTATTATAGATTGTAGTCAATCGTAATATTAACTTACACCTTACTATTGTACCGAGTCTGGTTCTTCTAACCAAACAGACAGACGTGTTGCTAAGGAGTTTGTTCCGCCACTTCTTTTCAACAAAAACACTAGGAAGTGTCGAAGGGTGGGGTGGTTTTGGGGGCCTGTCACTTGTAAATAAATAAAAATTTTTGACGTTCGAAAAGTTGCTCGCCCAGAGCGGGAGGAGTCATTTGATGATTTCCCACACCCGTAAAGAAAAACAGAAAGACCAAAGAACGTCAGTAGATTCTATTATGCACCTAATCCGCTACGATATTATATATAACCAGCATTGATTGATAAATATTCCTAATCTCATATTGTGGCTATTTGCGGCTTATGGTGATAACCAGAAAATTGTATCGACAACAATGCGCGATAAATCTTATCTTTCTACCCATATTTTATCGCCCTATTTAAAGCAGAGATTCCGATTCCACCGATTCCAATGACCAGAGATTATTTGAGAATGAAAACATTCCAAATTTAATCATTGTTTTTGAAGATAAACCAAAAGGAACGTAGAACGTACAGTCACCTGCAAAATTTTGCAAGTGTCGTTCTAAGTTTCGACCCGTGTGGATAGGTTATTGACTGTTTTTCGATAAAAATGTTATTTTCAGACTAAAATCATCTACGATACGTACCTGACTGTTTCTCATTGAAGGACTACAAATAACATCGTAACTGATTAATTTATTTCATCCTATTATCAAACTTAGCAACCTTGGCAAACCCAATCATACAAGTTGCCATTATACATAGGTACCTAACCTACTCGTACCTACCCGTACCCATATGAAAGGTTTTCCATGTAGCCGCGAAATTGAAACTCGATTGCAACCAGTGAGAGACTACGCGAACCAATTTAATTAAAGTAAAATCAATAAATGCGCAACCCACGCTTTAGATGAAAATAAAGCGCCCATATATACGAGTAAGCTATAGGTCTCTATCGGCAAAGTATACTGTAAACGGCTCGGCCATAAACTACTCGCTCAAGCGTCACGCCACGCGTGTTGCCAAAGCAAACGGTGAAATGAAAAAAGAACTAAAATTTTGGAAGAAAAAAAGGAAAACCATCTCATCCATCATCTTCATTTTTCGTCGTCTCATGAGACACCTCCTTTCTTACCATATCATCCTTAACACAGTCCATCCATCGTTTCTTTGGTCTTCCTCTACTCGTATATCCTTCCTCACATTGATATAAAAACTAAAGATACGGTCGTCCGAACATTTGCTCGACGCGTTCGCCATACAGAGAATCGGTGTTGTCTGCTCGTTAATGTAACCTTGTATAAGCGGCGTGGTATTTTCGAGGTATAAAGAACATAAATAAAGCTTTAATAAAATTTACGACCGCACCCGAAGAGAGCCGATCGTGGACTAGTTCACTTCGGCTTAGGAAAGACCATATTGGGACCAAGTTTGAGGCGTCATTTTAACATGCCGTCCGCCCAGTCCTTACGCAGTAATATATAAGTCAATGCTTCCTCACGACATTTTCCTCATTCCTCCGCATCACATGCCCATACCACGAAAACCGATTTCCACACAACTTTTCAGTCACCGGCGCCACTTTCAGACTTCCTCTTATGTACTCATTTTATATTTTGTCAATTCGCGTAACACTGCACATCCCCCTAAGCATTCTCATCTCAGCCACATGTAAATGCCTTTCATTCATCCCTTTTGTGGCCCAACATTCTGATCCATACAAGACAGCAGGTCTAACCATTGTTTTATAAATCTTCTCCTTTAGTTTAACCTGCCGCCATTTCATCCATCCCATGTTAATTCTTCCCATCTTTGTTTTTTTTTTGTTAATTTTTGTATGTAGCCATAGCCACAGTAGAACGTCACGTGTGTGTGTCTAACGACGTTTCTTACGTTTAGAAATTAGGAGGTTACAACTGCGACCTGCGAGGTACGCAATGGCTCTCACTCAACGGAAAAAAGTGAAGCTGCTCGTGGCGCGTACGTAACTCGCGTCACTATAGTTATATATAGCATCGTCTGAAGTCGTGGCCGAGGCGTAGTTGCCAGTCGCCTTTATTTATATTAATTAATAAAACAGTGTTGTATTGAAAGATTGAAAATTTGAAACCATGTCATTCTTGCTTGCGAAATGGTTAGTATATCGCGTCGTGACATTTGTGTTCGTTTCGGAAATAATATCTTTCGTTTTTGATTGAGAATCGATAATGTTTGAAATGTTCTGTGAAATCTCTTTCGTTTAATCTAAGATATAAACTTCCAGCTAGACGGATTTCCTGATTCGATCATGAAACAACCAAACTGGATGGAAATGTCTTTCCAGTCTCAGCCAGTCTGTGACCCAGTCTAATTATGGACTGGACAAGGTTGAACTAACAATGATGAGGATAAAACCTTCAGAATTGAGGTTTATAACATTGTATTGCACTGGCACTGACCAAGAGCATATCCCACAGAGGCTACTGATCCTATGCAAGAATCAAATACTTCATGACTCGCTTATAATTGGTAGGGTCTGGTTGAGTTCGAAACTTAGAAATAATTCATAAACTTACGTGTTTTTCCCATGGATCCGTTCAGTCCTACGATCCTTACATACTTCTTTCTTATGCTTCATCCACGTTATGTTCATACACACAACTTGTCGAACTACCCAGCAAAACGAAATGTTTAGGCGTTGGATAGAAACCCAGAAATACCGATTCCTATAATCATCTTGTTAAATAGAATAAGGAGACAACAAGGCTTTGCGTTACAGAGTGCAGCCCTTAGATTTGGCGCTGTGTGTCAAACTATGTTCCACCTCCTAAGGTGGAATATAGTTTATAAATTAGTTCCTCCAATCATGCAGTCAAAGTGACTGCTGGGCTTCCGTGGTATTGGCGAAGTTTTGCGCCAACAAAAGATCTGAAGACGAGGAAAATTCAAACTCAAAGGTTAATAAGTTGTTCCATATCATCATTAATAACTAACTGACCTGGCAGACGTCGTCCTGCCCGGACAGCAGCGCCTCCTACCGGGTCCAATTGTGAATCTAAACCATTCTCGAATCCACTTGAACACACATACACATCATAATCCGGCCGTTTAGGAGTTCAGTGACATACAGACGTACCTACAGTAGAATTATATATATAAAGATATGCCTCATTGCCGGAGTTGCATATGAAATAAGTCTTTTATGCAAGTAGAATAACAAATAGTGATAACAAATGATGTGCATAACCGACATTAGCAAAGGCAATTAATCTTGTGTTGTGGTCGTCGTTTAGTGGTTTGTAGTCGCCTGACACCACCAGGCAGATAGAAAGGACGCAGTATATCAATTGATTGCAAATTCAAGCTCCAGTGGAAGTGTCTGAATTAGGTTGGGAATTTAGACATTTTGATATTCAGACAATGGTAGCCTGGGCTCTCGACAAAGCAACATTTTACCAGCGATTGCAGTGATGGAAAAACTAGAAAACGTATTATGCAAGGTGAGGATTTAGTCGCCTGCATCCTGCATCTTGCAAGGGCGTGAGCCTACCCAAAATCTTAAAAAAAAAATCCCTTAGCAACTCGGATCGGATTCGCGAAAAAAAAACACCTCTTACTAGTGCTATATATAATCTAACTTTAGTGTGGCCAAGAGATGGAGCAATATGACCTGCATTGCTGATCTGATTGATAGAATGGCCAGGAAACAAATCAAGAGTAAACAACCAATCTTCGTATAAAGCTTATTTACTGTCTCCACCCCACAATGCGCCGCAAACAAACATTTTGCATTTGGCGCCATCTTAAATTATCCCGCCAAATAGCCAGGTAGCAGTCGAGTTTCATGACAACAAAATGGAAGCTATTTTCGGCGGGAAAGCTGCCAAACACCCACTGAAACGCACCGCTCGTGCTGAAAGTCAAAGACCTATCGGAATTCAAACGCGATTTATATGAAACACCGTTCGTTTTGAGAGAAAACAGATGATTCTTTGTGATCGAAATAAATTATCGATTAGGATTCTAAATCGAGATTTAAGGTCGAATGTTTTGCAATGACAACGTGGCAGTTATGTGTGGGAAGTTGGGAACTTAGTTATTATGAGGTGCTTATGAATTCTAGCTAGAATGATAATAAATAGATTATGAGAAGATTTATAACGCTATTGTTTTGAGATTAGAGATATTAGAAAATATCTCTAATTTCTCTAATTATATGTATGTAGACATAAGAAGGTAAGGCCTTTTTTTTAATAACCCCTCCCGCTCTTGGGCAGAGCGAAAGGGATTGTCAGACTTCTACTGACTAAAAACCACTCATGTTCCTTCTTAGCCCTTCATGTCGAGGCCGCGGTATTTCTTGCGAACAACCCTCAGCCCGGACGAGAGAAAGTAAGGCCTTATGTCTGAGAAATACTTATCCAGTTATCCTATCATTTTCTAGTCATATAGTCATACAGGTACTGTTATAACTTATAATAGCATAATTATGTCAGCCTTTAGGAGAATACCCTTGAAATGCGTTCATTCGTACTTTGAGAACATTCATGACTTGACAGAAACTATTTAGAGCAAAACATTCTATTCACAACATCTCTTGTTCATTTTAAAATTGTCCAGTCATTGCACGAACTGCAATCAAGCAAGACCTCACGTAAAGTCACTTTGTTATCAACAAATCGATCGTATCTATCTACCCTATCAGAAAATTACATCTGGTATGAACACCTAGGTCTTTCACAGTTTATTAAGTCCTGAGCTTGGAGTGATCCTCATCATCATTCTCTTGCCCGTTTTCCAATACATTTGGGGTCGGCGCAGCATGTCTTCTCCCATACTTCTCTATTACTCGTCATCTCATCAAACACCTCCTTTCTTGCCATATCAACTGTTACACAGTCCATCCATCATTTCTTTATCTTTCTCTACTCTTATACCTACTCATCTATATTCATACACGACACTTTCCTCATTCCTCCGTATCACATGCATACCCATACCACGACAACCGATTGCCACACAACCTATCACAACAACAACGTCCAACAACATTACTTATTTTTTTACATAAATAAGGGCAGTTTAAATAAAGAAAACTGACCACAGAGTTTGACCATCTTCTAATAGTTTAACATGGACATGCTTATATTTAGCCAAAGCTCTTTAATCGATGGTTTCAAGGACAGTTTTAAAAGTGTTATCGTGTTACCTTTTGCTGTTCAATGTCAGTTTCCAACGACACTAAAAATACCTTATGAAAAGGGCGCTAGATGATTAATTCATTCTAATTGACCGAGTTTACATGATTACGTCCCTGGACGACTGGCACAGTCACCTGCAAGTTTGCAATCATTGACGTCAAACAGAAAATGGAACACTGCAGCTGTCAAACCATTTCAAAATGGAACACTATGCACCTGTCACATATAATTTTGAACTGGAAAATTCCGGTACTCAAGACACTTGATCAGATTATGGTTTTCACTATTTTCTGTACACTAACACTATGTTATTGTGGCAATGTTTGGCCCAAGACTGAGCTTGGCACGATGTTCGTTTCGACTCTTTTGTTCGTTCAGTTTTCAGTGGAGCGTCACGCGCGATCTATTATGCGTTGTCGCTCGAAGATTACTGTGTAAATTACTCTAAAGTGTGAGCTTGTTAGATAGGTAAACTGTTCTGTATTTTAGTGGTGTTCGTTTAGAGTTTAAAATGCAGTGGAATAGGGTTTTATGGGTGATATTAACACAGTTTAGTACCTGTGAGAAGCGTTATAATCATGGGCAATTTGTTACTCCAACAGACATTATTTTCTGAGTTATATTTTAAACGCTACAGTTTTACAGCTTTATTAGTCTCTAAGTCTTTTCGTAGAGAATATACTCAAACCACAGTAGGTGGTGGTGCATGGTACAGGCTGGACATGGTGTGGGGCTTAACAGCCGACATGTCCCATAATTTTCTCCGACCTCAGGCTCGCGTTGTACATACAACATGCCACATCTGATAGGAGACGTACATGAGTACTATTTATAACTGTGTTACTCGTGCGACAATTAGTTTCCAGAACATTTTCTGAAACATTCTAAATAAAGTAAAACTCGTCATTGACGTAAGAGACTGCAAGCTCTTGTCATTGACCACTTTTCTCTTATTTGCGTCATCACTACCTCCTTCCATTTATTCGATGTAATCAGGCATTATGTATGCAAATTATATGTTTTGAAGATATACTACTAAACTACTTCTACAACTTGCAACTATTCAAACGAAAGTGAATTAAGTCCATTGCTAGTACAGGACCTAGTAATACACCATGAGGGACACCACCAGATGAGCGACGACGCCTCCGTCTATTCTCTCTCTGTACTTTATTTCAGTACTTGATGGCGATCTGTGTCTTTGCAATGCTAAAGAACCGCTTCAGTAAGTTGTCGTAGTTGTCAGGAAATGCCCCATTTTATCTAGGCAGTCTCTAGAATGCTACTCTAGAAATTCTTGATTAAAAACATATTAAATTCGGCTGGACTTGGAAATTGAACCCAGGACTTGAACCCGAGACCAACGTGGCAGTTATTTATGTTCTCCACTATTTCATTTAGAACATTATTATTTAATTTAGAAGTTAGACAGTTTTGCTACTTTAATACATTTAAATGAAATCCTGTACAATACCTACCATCGTCAGTGCTAAAATTCAATTTAAATTTTCTCGTAGAATAGTGAAAAAAGCACTTAATGTTCTGACGTCTCAATATCAGGAAATAAAACAGTCTACTTGAATTATCATTTAAATTCCAAATCTTCTAAAGCTTCTATAGGTGCCAATTATTTCTTAAGAAACTAGACCAACAGTCTTTTGGCCCCGTTTCTTTCGTCAGTGATGACCACTGGTGATGACAAACTGAATCGACGTTTAGCGAGCTGATGACGCATAGCTAGGCTGCCATGTCTCTTCAGCTGGCATGTCAAGATCAGCTAAATATACCTTGATGGTTCATTTTATCTTCTTGAAGATTCGTTTGTGACTGATGGTAATATGATTGATGGTTTATGTTGCAAGCTGTTATATTGGACACTTGGCTTCCTTCGTTCTTTGTAGTTTAATTTGTGAAATGTCTCATGTTCCCTTATTCTTTTGTGATTGTGAGTCTAACTCTGCTCTTGTTATCTTCTTAGAACTTCTCAGTTTTTTCTAGGAGCCACTGTAACTGCAACAGCTACATGTAAATAGGTAACATTACTTTTTCCTGAATTAAGATTTAGATAACGCGATAGCCCGTCTTTAAACTTTCCATTTCCTTTAAAAAAGACGAAACTTCTAAAAAACTTACTGTTTTTATATTAAACTTTAAATTATTCTACTTAGTAATAGCCAATTTTATTATCATGTCAGACAAGAATAGCATGCCATCTACAAGTTCGCGTGGGCGCGACGGAACACGGAAACCTCAGCCAAGTTCAACGCCTCTGTTTACTCATAGTTTTTGGATATACACACGAACTAACAACAGTCAATTAATATACCTACTTTACGATAATATTTGGACAATGGTTATCTATTTCAACAATACACTGTTCTAACTTTTTTACAAAAAGCGGCAAGTCCATTATGATTTTGTTTTTCACGCAGTCTAGTGTCTGGCTGAAAACAATGCAGGTCGTTAGGCCCCTATAGCATCGAAGAATCAAGAACATTGATATATGTTATTTACTTCACCACCATCATTCTCCCGCCCTTATCCCAATTTATTTGTGGTCGGCGCAGCATGATATATCATGGCAATGACATTCTTTTAATAAGCTATTATTTCCTTACTTTTCTATTACTTGTCTTCTCAACAGTCAGCTCCTTTCTAGCCATATCACCCTTCACACTGTCACATCGTTTCTTTCATTTTCCTCACTACATTTTCATCCAATTCTAAAAATGAACTTGTCTAATCGCTTTCAAGAACCGTCATGTCATATTTTCTTACCCAATCTAACCTGAGGCTAGATTCCTCGTTCAAGCGTATCCGCCTATCTTGTGCTTATCTCTCCGCTACTTTTTGAGTTGCACGAATAACTGTAAAATTATGTAAATAGTATTGTCTGATAACGATAAGATAAGAGTATCCCAGTATCATCACAGCTGCCGGTATCATTCTGAACAGGATATAAACAATACTGGAATTCCCTCAAGACTTATAAGTGTAATCATAGTCGTATTAAAATTGAAAAATTGTTATTCGGTTTTTTCCTCACGAATTTCTCAGTAGCTGCCACGGCACTTAGTTTGGATTTGTGTCCGGTTGATCGCAATAGACACGCCTTTTACCAATTACATTATCATCATGATTCTTCTGCCTTTCTGCCAATTTATTTGGGGTCGGCGCAACATGTCTTCTTCTTCCATACTTCTCTATTATTTGTCATCTCAGCTTGCCCCTCGAGGCCCCAACAGAAGTAGATATAAAACTCATTGTTTGGTCGCCATTGTTCATTTGTTATGTACCTTAGTATGTATATATTGTACTTTTTTGTTGTATTAGGTTTCAATTATAAAGCTTTAGCGTAATGGTTGAACGGTTCTTTTCAGAAATGTTGTTGATCAGATCTAGTGTTTTTCCGTAATCTTAGGAGTTTTAAATAAAACCGCAAGTCTGATGTTGTACTGTACCTATGTATTGGGTGGTTGTGCACTGCAGAAATGCAGGATGAACTGATTTTATGTATTCTTCTTTCAACCTCAACTTACAGATTATCCACAGACAGTTAATATTGCTCACAATATTAGCGTAGGTGCAGGTAAAAGATATGTAGCTTGCCGACACAGACAATAAAATCTATGTTGGCACGATTTCCTATTATCACAGTTCAGACTTATCTTTGCATATTTTGTAATATCTAGATTAGATTATTTTAATTAACACAATTATCAAGGAGATAGTGTTTAGTCGTAGCCGGAAATTCTGACCATTCAATGACATGAAATTTTCAGAATAGCCGAAATATCTGATAGTGTTAACATGCAATGTAAATTAAGTTAAATGGACCATCTCCAAAGACTAAAGAAATTA
The DNA here is from genome assembly GCA_949774965.1 of Diarsia brunnea. Classification (NCBI taxonomy): domain Eukaryota; kingdom Metazoa; phylum Arthropoda; class Insecta; order Lepidoptera; family Noctuidae; genus Diarsia; species Diarsia brunnea. Next base: position 17,181,224 of record OX459017.1, read on the forward strand.
GTGCGGTTCACCCTCAATTTATCATCTTTGCATATCGTTGGTTTGGATATCAGACAATTTGTGGACTAGAAAATTCTTATCAATGTTTTGTTTCCAAATTTTTTTCCCCAACTGGTAATGCTCTTGCACTTCAGATATCGGTGATCTCGTCGTAAATCGAAATGGAACTCATAAACTAAATGGACTGGGACACTTCAATATGTTCCCGCATTATGATAAACAGTTCCCTTTCAAACTAATGGTGCATTACCATATTATCTAATCAGCCGAAGATATCAGTTCGGCTTAAAGCCGATAGACATGTCAATGGGGACTTGTTAATAATATTTAGAGGCCTGAGTAGGATGCCGCATGCGGAATACATGATAGGGAGACATCAACATAAGTTGATATAGGTAATTTAATTTGTTACCTATAGCGGCGAAACTAACCAACTAAAAATATCGAAGGTTTTGGAACTCAAATGTGCTGGACACTAGAGGACACCTAGCAAGGTGAGGTGATGATAGCTGGTGGGGTAAAATGGTGAACGAGTCGACCGAAGACCGAAAAGATTCCATAAATTATTTCACTAATGGGAAGCTAGTTATATCATGCTCGAATGCCATATAGACTATAATAATATTTACAACAATCGAAGCTAAGCCTCGAACAAAACCTAGTGTTGAATAAGTTCAAAGTTCCCATTTCTACTTGAAGAAATCGATTGAGAAAGTGGGCTGTGAAGGCTTGGCCCGTTCGCAAAATTAACGGAGGCCGCCTATAATAATTGGCTAATAGGTAGGCACGTCAGGGGTGGCCTGGGTGACCTAAGTTGATCCCTTTTAGAGGGCGCTTAGAGGGCAATCAGTACTTCGAGAGTCTTCGAAAAAAAATTCCGACTTAACTTTATCCTGAGAAAGTTGTAGGTGCCTTAGCAACACTTGGATATAACGGCGAAAATACAACTTTATTTGACGTTATAATTATCAAGACTCTTCAACTAAATGGGAAAGCATAATCGACTGACATTGACTCGCTCGCGGCCCGAATTTAAATAAGATTACTAACTTTGTCCTCCAATTTCGATATCGCTAATTTGCGACAGTTTTAGCTGTTTTATGAACGCTGTTCAATCTACCACCACACGCAAATGTTGGAACGTGGAGGGGACATTAAACCTATGTATACAAGCGCTACCTACATAAAATATAGCTGTAGTCATATGGGTAGTTATATGGTCCGCAATACAAGTCAGCTGAGCGCCTATCGATCGTATAACCCGGGAAAAGTGCCGAGCTCCAAATTTCTAGGTCAAGCAACCCGGTCGAGAGGATTCCGCACTCGATCGGGTAACATCAACAAAACAAGCGGGTGCCGCATTGAAGTGTTCCGGACACGGACACCGGGGGATATTATGTCTGTCATGCAAATTGAGACGGAATACCAAACACGGCAAACACCACCAGCTAATACAGCTGAAGTCCTGGCCACGATATACGCGAATGTTTCTGTTAGTCTAAGATTACAACCAAGATTGGTTTAGGTTACACAAAGAACAAGGAAAATTGTTGATGAAAAAGTGTGTTTGTTAAATTTTAATTGACAAACAAAAGAATTAAAGTCGTCGGACGTCGGGTCTTTGATTAGTTTTTAGTTTGTTTTATTTTATGACGTTATCATTCCGTGCCACAATCATGATCACCTTGTCTCGTTCTAAAATCAAATTCCATTACAAACAAAAGTGTAATCAAACCATAATGTCCACTAGCCGGGCAATCAAACATTTAACGCGAACATAAATATTATTTTGAGGCAGATAACCATACATATGGCAAGTACTTACCGATGCGTTTGTTGAGCCGCGGGGTGCCCCTTCCCTGTTCCTCTTCCTCCACATCTACATCGAAGGAGAATGGAAAACTCTTCGTAGACCCCACGAAACCGGTCGCCATAACGACAAATATCACTTGAAAACACGCGTCATGCGTCGACAACCCTCCGGTTCTCCGATGTGACTGGCTGGAAACAGCGACGCACGAAACCAGCGGGAAAATTTCAAGCGCTTGACGGAAATCGCACCAATCGCTATATACTTTAGCGCGCACATCTACAGCGTATTTTTATATATTTTGATATGCTTGCTGAGTCAACATCAAACGGAAATTCGATGCGAATGAATGGGCGCGAATTTATTCAATGTTTCACCACACATGATTAACTGTCGCCACGAGATGAACATTTACGAGCAGTAGTTAAAAAGATCTAATGTATCATGTAAATAATCTAAGCAATAATAATGATCATAAATCTGCAATAAGAATAAAGTGCTTATTATTATATATTGTGCAATAAACATAGATGCAGGAAGGAAAATGCTCAAGAAAATTCTCGCTACTGACAAATCTTTCTCAATAATTTAATATCGGAAGATATGAACAAATTCTTAAACGTCAAGTGGTTGATAACTTCAGTCTATCATGTGTAAATGATCAGTATTAGGACATTTGGTACTTTGTATACTATTATGTCAGATAATCCATGAAATACCAATTCCCACCTGTTTACAAAGCGGAAACCAAATATTTATCGTAGTTATTAAGGACTACCCATTTTTCCAAGGTGATGAAGGGCGGACCATCCTGCTGAGAGGTCTGCATGATGCCTCACTCTCTTCTCGGGATCATTCCATAATTCCCCCCACCCCTAACCTTTTTACCTGCAGTCTCTTGAGGCCCAAGGTCAAGTTTGTAATAGTTCTTATTTTCAAAATATAACTTTAAGCTAACAAAAATAAAAAAAAAATCTGAAAAATTAATAATAAACAAAAAAATTAAGCTCGCTTATTTTTTTTTACATTTTGATATATTGTCAAAACCACATTTTACTAATTTAGTTTAGTTTTTTTTTTTTATATAAAGATTCATTGACTGGCCCTGGATTCCGAGGTATGAATCTTACGGGTCTTACAGCGCTCGCTCCAATAATAAGATAGGTAAAGAAAGAAATAACCATCTTGGTGTGTATCCGAAAAAGCTCCTGAAAATAAACTTATTCACTAAGCTGTTATGCGATATTGCTGTTATCAGTTTACTAGGCGTCTAGTTATTCCGCTGCGGTGGTCCTGTGTTTTCCTTGCTAGAGTAATATTGTATGATGCAGCCGTCCGTCACAACAGCCACTGCAAAGTCTGGCGATCCTTCCAAGGAGTGCAGACATGGGCTTTGCCATAGACTCCCCCCCCAAGTGGCTCAAGATCTGTAGTTATTTCTTCTCCTATTTAAACAAGTATGGAAAATGTAACCAATCTTAGGTGCATTTTTAAGGTGGCTATTGCATTTTAATTGTTAGAAACTCAGCTGTATCTGTAAATAGTAAACTCCCTTACAAATTCGAGATCAACTTCAGCTGTCGACAGAGTCTGAGACAGTTGATAAAGTCGACAAAAGCGACTACTGCAGTATTCAACACGCCGACTGCTGCTTATCATGTCGACACCATTGTTGTATCTTGCCGCGAACGTTATTATAGTAAGGGAAACACAGTCATCATCATCATCTACCTAGCCTTTTCTCAACTATGTTGGGGTCGGCTTCCTGTCTAATCGGATGCAGCTGAACTGAGGATCTGACCTCCGCAACCCATTTAATACTAGGTAATACTGGATGTCAGAAGGTAAAGTAAGGGAAACACAGTATTCAAATGAATTTCGAGCTAGCGCTGTGCTCATCAAGTTCCGAACAAATTGCCTCTGTCAACAGCTGAAGTGGCTCTCTGTGACATCTGTTTAATGCCTTTTTTTTTTTCTTTGGTGGGTGGAAAATCATCAAATAATCCCTCCCGCTCTTAGGCAGAGCGGAAGTGTGTGACTTCTACTGATTAAAAACCACCCATGTTCCTTCTTAGCCCTTGCGCCGAGGCCGCGGTATCTCTTTCGAACAACCCGCAGCCCCTCGCATTTTTCAGCTACAATGAGGTAGGTGGTATGTATTGAGACTCTTATATTTCAGTAATCTGTGCTTAAAGAAAGATCCAGTACATTCGTAGGTAAAAGCCCATTTGCTTTTTAAAAGCTTACCTTCAATTTTGATAAAATTCTTCAATAATATTCATTAGTGATCCTGCACAATGACCAGTTCATCTTTTTAAAAGAAGGAAAACACAAAGATAAAGAAACTACAAACACAGACTGTCTAATCCAACAACTTTATTTTACACTTATAAATATACCATGACGAGGTGATCACTTGGTTGTTTACTTGGAAAGAGGCTGCTCATTGATGGGGTCCAGCTTGGGCTCATCGAACTTGAACGAGGGGAACGAGGTCATGTCCACTCCGGAACCACCACCGTACTGCTTCTCAAGCTTCTCCAGCTCTTGCTTCATCTCCTTAGCGATAGCGGGGCTGACTTCCAACTTGCCACTACTGGAATATTAGGAATTACGTTTTAAATAAACAGTATTTATAATGATGGTTTTACTGCAAAATTACCCTATTTTTAGGTAGAGGCAATTTGCTTGCAGTAAGGGATATAGTTAGGAGCATTTATTGTAAGTCTACCCTCTTCTAATAAGAATGCTGATTCAGTTTTGTTTTGGATTCAAGTTGAATCTATTTAATTTATAAAGGTATGCAGAGGCTTCATTTAGGTTCACATGCATTTTAATAAGAAGTGTTCATTCACTATGTTCATAGCAGGTCAACCAACAATACTCATCATCATTCTCCTGCCCTTGTTCCAATTTATTTGGGGTTAGCGCAGTGTCTTCTTCTTCCAAACTTCTCAGTCCAGTTATGTCAATATTGTAAATATACCTAGCATCTTTTGTAAGGCTCTTAAAACTATACTACATCGTCTCCTACGTTCTACTTATAAGAATATATATAAGACATAACTAAGCGAATTGTCCAGCAAGGTCAAAATTATTTAAACTTACGAGCTCTTCTGCTTGTATTCGCGAATTTTCTCGAGGAACAGCTGCTGGATCGGGTCAGTGGCGGTTTGCGCGGCCGCCAAGTTCCTGGTGACCATCACAGAGGTCTGCGCCGCCCTCATACCGCCCAAAAGTCTGGAAGTGAGCATCTGAAACCGACATAACCTCTTACACTTGTTACATAACTTTGGTAATAAAATTTACCAGATATCATTACTGTTGCGGTTTATAGAGTATTTATGAAAAGATTAATAGTGGATAGCATATAAAATTAGTAATAAAAATAGAAAAAAGTACCTTTCTGTGTTTCACTTGTCTAGGTCCTTTTGACAATTTTGACAGTTCGATATATTTTATTGATCACGACCATTATGTTTCTATGGCACTGGTAAATACTCTGGTCCATCAACGATTTGAAAATAATTTCATTTACCTATTATTTATTGTACAAACAATTAAATCTATATGTCATAATTTTTTTAGTATAAGCATTTCCATAATTTTCAACTAAATTAACTAAATTCGGGAAAGAAATCTGAATCCACAATCATTCGATCATACAACAGTAATCTATCGATTTTGAACGGAATTGTGGCTGTCAGGTCTATGTGTCAAATGTCAATGTTTATTTGTGTTGTCAATTCGATGTTGGTTGGCTTAGCCGCAGTATTTTGCAAATAAAACTGTGATTATAACAGAAATCAGCTTACACATGCGACGATTTTCAAGGGCTACAGAGACCAGAATTAAAACTTATGATCAATTGAAGAATGGAACGAGGGAAAATGCCGTCGTCGGGTCGAGGTGGTAAAAGCAAGGCGCCTCAGCATCCCCAAGATATCTTCGCGTTGGGCAGCAAGTCCACTGTGGTGGTCTCCAGAGAAAGAGATCCCGAGAAAAGGAACATCCATAAACCTTCTACAAGTAGTACGTAATTCCATCGCCTTCTTCAACATGTTTTACTAACCTCAGTTTGAGAATGTCGAAGCTTTACATGTCCTTTAGAATAGTTACATATGTAGGCTGTAGAATGAGTAGATAGCAACTATGTTGTGGAGGTTAGATAGGCAGTCGCTTCACGTAAGATACGGGTTTTCAGCTGCATTGGTTTAGACTGGTTTGAAGCCGTTACCAATATCTTAAGTAAAGACAGTCAAGTGATTTGTTGAATGTTTATGGTGTGTTATTGGATTAAAACAAAACACACAAAAACTTCTTACTACATGTAAAAAGTTAACAATACGTCTGCATAAATGACTCATGTAAATGTACTAGTTTGCTAGTATCTATCTACTATAAAATTCTCGTGTCACAGTGTTAGTTGCCATACTCATCAGAAACAGTTTGACAGATTTTTATAAAATTTGTAGTGTTTTTATTAACTAATTCCACCTGAAGGTAGGGTAGGTAGAAAAAGGGGCAATGCAACGCATGCAAGCTACAACTAGTAATAATTATTATAAGTTTTGATATTTCCTTGCATATTTGTCACTCTTTAGATAAACATGAGTCAATACCAGTATTTATACTGGTATTGACTAAAATTATGAACAAAATGTTTTAGATGTCGAACGTAAAAGAGAAACCTCAGGGTTTGGCAGCCAGCCGCCCAGCAAGAGGGCTAGGATTGGCTCTCCGGCGGAGGCTGTCGGAGGAACATCCTTGGAAGTAGATCCAGTGGATCTTGTGCCGAATGTCCTGCAGGCTTTGGATACACATAATTCTGATAAACTGGTTAGTAAATTGATATTAATATGTATTTTTTTAAACATATTCGAATCAAGCTGGTGAGTTGTTAATCGTCCATAGGTTATTGCAGCTGTAAGGATGCCGACACAATATGCACTTGTGTTATAGTAACTCAGAATCTTATCTACTATTGGCTGCTTGCTAAAAGCCTTATGATTCCACTTGAGAATTTTATGTCAACCTTATGTGTGCTGATAAATTAATCTCATTTTAGAATAACTGATCATTGACGTAGTTTAAAAATGTTTAAATTGGTAATGAAAATTAATAATAAATAACCGATAACGTGTCTTCCAACGGTCTATAAAGTTCTTGCCTCCATTTTGAGAGCTAAAATAAATAAACATATTAAAGAAAATTCTGTTATGTCTGCTTCTCAAAATGGATGTAAGAACGGGTCCCGTGGTACTAAGGAGCTACTCCTCATTGATATGGCCATTAGCCAACAGGTTCGCCGTTCCCGAAAGGATCTGTCGACATGTTGGATAGACTATAAGAAGGCCTATGACTCGGTGCCACATACATGGCTCATGAGGGTGCTAGAGTTGTATAAAATTGATGCAACTCTGCGCACCTTCCTGATGTCGTGTATGGGGCAATGGAGAACAGTCCTTTGCTATCCAGGATGTCGGCAAATTCACGAGAATAGCGAGCCGATAAGGATAGAGCGAGGTATATTTCAGGGCGACAGTTTGAGTCCTCTTTGGTTCTGCTTAGCCTTGAATCCTCTAAGCACACTGCTGGAGGATTCAGGTGTAGGCTATCGGTTGAAGAGAGGTGGTCAGGTTATATCTCACCTCCTTTACATGGATGACCTGAAACTCTTTGCCCCCAACGATTTGCAACTGATGGAGCTACTGAAGGTCACTGAAGCTTTCAGTAGCGCCATCAGGATGGAATTCGGTGTGGACAAATGTGCGGTCATGCATGTCAAGCGAGGGGAGATTGTGGAATCTGTGGGAACCCAGCTTACGGATTCCATAAATCTTAGATCCCTCTCAGCAACCGAAACCTATAAGTATTTGGGTATGTCGGAAGCGCTGGGCATCAATGTTGCTGACATGAAACAATCGTTGAGGGAGCGTTTCTTTGGCCGCCTGAGAAAAGTATTTAATAGTCTTTTATCAGGCGGAAATAAGGTGCGTGCCTTCAACGGTTGGGTCATGCCGGTTTTGATGTACTCTTTCGGCATACTCAAATGGACTCAAACAGAGCTAGACGCCCTGGATAGGCGGGTCCGTACATTGTTGACGACATATCGAATGCATCACCCACGTTCTTCGGTTATGAGACTGTATATCCCACGGAAGTGTGGAGGTCGAGGTTTTTTAAATACTAAGACTCTCCACAATCGTGAGATATGCAGTCTCAGGGAATATTTCCTGGAAGCCGACATGGGGATGCATCGAGATGTTGTCGCGGTGGACAAGGGCCTTACCCCGCTCTCCTTGGCTAAAGAGAACTGGCGCAAACCTGTAGTACTTGACACTAATGACCGTATGGAGGTATGGCAGAGTAAAGAGCTTCACGGACGCTTTTTCCGGGCCCTACACGGGCCTGACGTAGACTTTTTGGCGTCCGTAGCCTGGCTACGTTCCGGGGAACTCTTCGGAGAAACCGAAGGTTTTGTCTGTGCAATTATGGATGAAGTTATGATGACGAATAACTACCGGAGATTTATTGTGAAGGACGGTACGGTTGACATATGTCGGGCATGCCACCGTCCGGGCGAATCAATCCGTCACATTATCTCCGGGTGTTCTCGTCTGGCTAACGGAGAATACTTGCATAGACACAACCTTGTAGCCAGGATTATCCATCAGCAATTTGCTCTAAAATACAACCTTGTGGAATCGGAAGTGCCGTACTACAGGTATGTGCCCGACCCAGTTCTCGAAAATGGCAGTATCACACTGTACTGGGATCAATCCATCATCACTGACAGGACTATTATAGCTAATAAGCCTGATATAGTGGTGGTGGATCGATCAGAGCGGCGCGCAATGATTGTTGACATAACCGTCCCACATGACGAGAACCTCGTGAAAGCCGAGAAAGATAAGCAAATCAAATATCTTGACTTGGCTCGCGAGGTTGTCGACATGTGGAATGTGGACTCAGCGATCATTGTGCCGATAGTCGTTACAGCCAATGGCCTAATTGCCAAGAGCCTCGACCAACACCTGAGGAGGCTCTCGTTAGGCGGCTGGATCAAGGGCTTGATGCAGAGAGCGGTACTCCTGGACACGGCTCGTATCGTTAGGAGGTTCCTTTCTTTGGAGCCCTGACCGCCGGTAGCTTGGACTCTGTTCCCGATACCGGTGGGCTACAATTTTTTATATTTTTAAATGTTTTTTTAATTGTTTTTATAAGAAATATTTAAAAATGTATTAAGTTTGTTTATAAATGAATAAAGGGAAATAATAATAATAATAAATTTTTTATTCATAGTAAAATTCATAGTTCATATTAATTAAACTCTATGAGTGGCAAAAATATATATTTTTTAAAACAGATACATAGTTGGAAACGCGATTTTGTTTGCAATTTAATACTCAGAAGTGACATTGTCTTTTGTTTTCTTACAGCTAGGCCTCCTGACAGGTTCGATCCGGCTCCTCAAATCCCAACGGTCAAAACCAGACCCGATATTATGCATGAGTCTGCTGTACTTGACAAAAATACGTCCCAACATGTTCGCTCATGAGACGGTCACGCAGAGCCTCTGTACATTGTTGAAGAGGGAACAAGGGGCTGCGTTCAAGAATAAAGGAAATCCGCTGGTTTATATATTGGCTTGTAACATGCTGTACGCTGGACATAGAGACAGTAATAATTGGCCGGATATTTTTATTAAGGTGTGTAGTGATTTATGAACATAGACAATGATTTTGTCATTTCTTAAGCTGATACATACGGTTTATTTGTAGTCATTTTCCCGCTAGATGGCGCTGAAGACAATTTTTTTAGTTTATTCTTGTAATTGAAAAATTAGTCAACTGCACTTCATTAAACTTGATCATGAAACAAGTTACTCGAAAGTAATGCGCCTGCCTGGGTTAGATCCGAACCTACAACTTAGTACTTGTAAGTCCAGGCTGCCACTACTAGGCCACCGTTGCTCTCTGTTAGTAGTAAACAATTTTTATTGCCTAATGGGCCTACTCTTGACCTAAATCTCTCATGTTTTAAACCGGTGATGCCTGGAAGCCGGCCGCTAGCTTAAAACGCAATGGGTTATAGGAGAACTAACTTCGATTCCTCTATCACCAGGTGTATATAGAGGATGCGCTGAACGAGCGATGCTGGGTGGAATGCTCGTGGTGCAAGTGCTTCGTGGAGAATGTGGTGACGGCCTTCAGTACTAAGCAGCCGCCTTCGCATCTGATACCCACTGACAATACTCTGGGTACGTTGCCATATTGTAGATTGTCTGGCATGAATGTTTGACTGACATCTTTAAAAATTAACCTTTTTAAATCCTTTTTAGTCCCATGTAATAAGGCTGGAATACACATGCTACGTAGTAGCACAATATCGTGCTAGTTTCGAGCAACTATCACTTAGTAGCATACAAGTAGCACGTGTATACAAAAGAGCATGCTTGTGAATAAGCATGCTACCTAATCGCAAGCCGGTCTATTTTTCGTGCTAACTAGCACGACGCATAAAACCTCTTTTTTAAATTCTTTGGTTTCACTATTTTATATGTTTTTTTTATCGTGCTGCCATCTTTTTGTTGTTTTCTGTCAGTGTATCCAATAAAAACACAAAAAAGTGAAAAATAAACTTCACAAGAAAAAGCAGCTTCTGAAGTCGGTGACATTTTGTTTGTTTGATTTCGTTTTCTTTGCCACCGACTTCAGAAGCTGCTTTTTCTTGTGAAGTTTATTTTTCACTTTTTTGTGTTTTTGTGTTTTTCACTTTTTTGTGTTTTTGAAGTCGGTTTTATTTTTTGCAAAAAATATTTTTATTTTTCCATTTTTAGTTGTTCCCAAACAAATAATAGGTTTTATTTATCCCCAATAAATGGAACATTACATAATATCTTACTGTCCAAATCTGGGTGTACACATCTGCGTACCCCCTCAGATCATACAGGCGTGATGTTACGTCATGATGTTGTATAAACAATAAACATCCAAGCGATTGCAGCAATCACGACAGATTTGCCGTCTATTTTTGAAGAGTTCTATTGTATATCTCCGAAGATCAGGATCAGATCTTCACCAAATTTAAATGGGACCACCTCAGGAGTATACTCTTTCAAATAAAAAAAGAATTTTGAGAATCGCTTCACAAATGGAGGAGAAATCAGGTAACATACTGTTGTTGTTTACCTAGTATATTGAACGGACGTACGATCGCGCGCGCGCTTGCTCTACTTAAGAGTTGCGAACGCATCACAACACCGTCGCGTCGTCGTGCTCGCGGTGTACCTACGTCGATATATCGGGGTCACTGTCATGACCTAGTTACAAGTGCGGAAATCATGAAGTGTTTTCAATAATTTATTGTGTTGGTGATAAATTCACCTTACAACTAAATAATGGCTACAAAGTCTATTAAGATCAAAACTGACCTGGAAAAGCAGTTGTATGACTGCTACATCCAGGAAAAAACGGATAGAGAAAATCTGCAAGTTATGGTACGTAAACTGAACGTACAGATTAACACCCTGCAGGAACAAGTACAGGCTCTACAAGGGGAATTACACGGCCTCAAAGAAAAAAAAGAGAGCACGGTACTTGCCCCGCGTACTAAAAGTGACGCTGAGTACTGCACAGACGAGGATGAACTCGCTATAGAGACTGAATGGATTAGGGCCAAGAGCAGGAAGAAGAGGAAGCTTAACACCTCCCTCTCTCCAAAACAACAACCCGGAACAAGCGCCCAACAAGATAATAAACAAAAAAATGAGAGAGAGACTTCGGTCAAAAAAGTGCCTCCACCACCGCCAATCATAATAGACGGAGTCAAGAACTACCAAACGTTCTACGACTCGCTAACTGAAACTCAACCAGCTGAATCATTTACAGCAAAAATGATGAATGGGGACTGTGTTAAGGTTAACGCCAAAACCGAAGACTCTTATAAAGTAATTGCCAGGTTTTTGTCTGAAAAAGACTACCACTGGCATTCATACGAGAACAAGCAGGCTAGACCAATAAGAGTTGTGGTAAAGAAATTACATTCTTCTTGCCAACCAGATCGTATTTTGGAAGATTTAACAACCCAAGGATTCAATATAGAAAAAGTAGATAACAAATTGAGCTGGAAGAGTAAAGAACCACTCAACATGTTCGTTCTATCATTTAATAACAAAGAAGATGTCAATAAAATCTATGGCATAAAATACATTTTGGGGTGCAAAATTGAAATTCATCCTCTCAAAAACCTAAAACTGATTCCACAATGCAAGAGGTGCCAAGCATATGGGCATACTCATAAATACTGCAAAAAAGAGCCGAGGTGTGTAAAATGCATTGGCAAGCATCTTACAGCTAACTGTACCAAATCTCCGCAAGAGAAACCTAAATGCGTCCACTGTGGTCTACCCCACCCTGCCAATTATAGAGGGTGTGAAGTAGCTAAACAGATACAAATGATGAAAAACAAAAATATTAAAAAGAAGCCTACGGTCCCAAGTGCCCAGCAGTTTCCTCCCATAAAAAACCCGGGCAAGCAGGGTCAGAAAGCAAGTATCCAGTCAAACTCAAACTCAAAGCATTTATTTCAATTAAACCTTTACAGGCATTTTTGAATGTCAGAAGAACAATTCATAAAACAAAACTAAACTACGAGTGCAATACGTCATCCCGAAAACCACCACGCCGAGCCACACGCCGCCGAATGCCCGCAACAACGAACACTGCGAGCACGAAAGCACGCAGCGACGCACACCGCAACAACGAATGCACGAGACTCCAAATCACGGAACAACGAATGCACGCCGCAACGCGCAACCGCCGCCCCGCGACCCGGAGCCCCGCGCACCCATCGCCACGGCACGTGCCGCCGCGCACCCCCGCACCCACAGCACTCGCCGCCGCAGACATCCGGCGACGCGCAACCCGACGCAGCAACCCCCGGGACGACGCATTGCACTCCTAAGCTACAGTCACAGTCACAAGGCATAATAACTTGTGAAAGTACTGTAGTTGCCCATTCCCTAACGTAGATCACTATGGAGAAGAACGGGCAAGAAACTCCATGGACACTCTTTTAAACCAGAATATTTTACAAAAAATCTTGGTACATTACATCATTCATGTTGAGATGGTATAATATGTGAGAACTATGTAGCAAGACGTGCAAGTTAAGAGCGTCCGGAGTAAAAGGATATAATAAACAAATTAAAAAAAATATATATAAACCATGGCAACTAAGATATGACCAGTCTCCACTGACAGCGCCCGTTCACGAACATGACGCATGGATCAGCACCATTCAACTCAACCATTTTGAAGGGAACTAAATGATCGGACACACGCGCCACCATCAGCGAGACATTTGAGTGAGCATGACATTCTCTCAGCCGCCAGGGCAACGTCACTAAAATGTAACTAAATGTAAAAAGTGGCTTTATAGTACATAGTACTCACACATGTGCCATGCAATTATATAATATTAAGAAATTGAATCTATACAATGCAAAGATACTTTTACAATCTTCTGCAGCCTTTACAATAACTTCACAGTCATGATTTTTATACAGGATTTAAAATTGCGTCTCATTCAGTTGAAGAATGTGAGGGGGTATTTTATCGAAACATTTTAAACAGTACCCCATGAAAGGTGAGTCTACTTTAGCTAGCCTGAATGTTGAGATCTTACATATATGTGAGAACGATGTAAAAAATACGTGCAAGTTAAAAGCGTCCAGAATAGACGATACAATAAACCAATAAAAATATAACATGGCAACTAAGAGATGACCAGTCTCTACTGACAGCGCCCGTTCACGAACATGACGCATGGATCAGCACCATTCAGCTCAACCATTTTGAAGGGAGCTAAATGATCCGACACACGCGCCACCATCAGCGAGACATTTGAGTGAGCATGACATTCTCTCAGCCACTAGATCAAAGTCACTAAAAAATAACTAAATGTAAAAAGTGGATTTATGGTACATAGTACTCACACATGTGCAATGCAATCGTACAATATTAAGATATTGAATCAGCTTCTACAATAACTTCACATGATATTTAATCGATTTATTTGCCCTATGGTTGTGGAGCAGGACCAGCATTGAGCCAAGCATTTTTATCATCAATGTAATCCCCCAACTTATAGTATGCTTGCCTACATAGTGTGCGTTTTATACAAGATTTAAATTTCGTCTCATTCAGTTGAAGAATGTTAGGGGGTATTTTATTGTAACATTTTAAACAGTACCCCATGAAAGATGAGTCTACTTTAGCTAGCCTGAAACCTGGCTGAACTAGTTGGTCCCTATTTCTCGTATTATAGTGGTGTCTATCCCCTCTTTTGCTAAATAAATGTATATTTTTCCTAACGTACATGATGTTTTCATAGATGTATTGACAAGGTACTGTCATGATGTTAATTTCCTTAAACAGCTCTCTCAGAGAATCGCACCTTCGTAGACCATATATGGCTCTAATGGCTCTTTTCTGCAGAATAAATATAGACTCGATGTCTGCAGCCCGTCCCCATAGTAAAATACCGTATGACATAACACTATGAAAATAGCTAAAATAGACTAGTCTCGCGGTATCTACGTCAGTAAATTGACGGATTTTCCTAACAGCATATGCTGCTGAACTCAGCCGACCTGCAAGAGATGTTAAATGCGGACCCCATTGTAGTCTTGAGTCAATCGTTATCCCCAAGAAAACAGTTTCATCAACAAATTCTAGTTTCTCTTGATTCAATACTATGTCACAATCAGTACTTTTGACATTTGGTAGAGCAAATCTTATGCACTTCGTTTTTTTTCCATTTAATACTAAATTATTAACGGTGAACCAATTATGAACCTGCAGTAGGGCGTTATTTACGTCGTCAAGATTTGTGGCACGTCTGTTTACCTTAAATATTAAAGAAGTATCGTCGGCAAACAATACCATTTCAGGTTGGTTTTTAAATAAATGGGGTAGATCATTAATATAGACTAAAAAGAGAAAAGGACCTAATATCGAGCCTTGTGGCACACCCATACTTACTTTTAAGCCCATTGAATTGATACCATTTATTTGTACTTGCTGATGTCTATCGGTTAAATAAGATTTCATTAAACTGAGCGCGAGTTTCCCTAAACCGTAATGTTCAAGCTTTATGAGAAGGGTTTCGTGGTTGACGCAATCAAATGCTTTCGAGAGGTCACAGAAGATCCCTATGGCATCTTGTGACTCTTCCCACGCAGTAAATATATGTTTTAATAAGGTGACACCGGCGTCAGTCGTGCAACGTCCTTTCGTGAAACCATACTGTTTCTCATGTAAGATTTTATTGGTGTTAAAGTGGACGAGCATTTGATTAAGCATTACCTTTTCAAACACCTTGCTGAAAACTGGCAAAACGGATACGGGTCTATAGTTATTGGTGTCTTTGCTGTCACCGGATTTGAAAAGTGGTATTACCTTGCTGTATTTCATAAGGTCCGGGAAAACTCCCTGGTCCACACATAAATTAAATATTAAGGCTAAGTACGGAGCTACAGTCTCAATAATAGCTTGACAAACTTTAATCGACAGCCCCCATAGATCTTCGGTTAATTTGACTTTAATTTCCTTAAAAGCTTTAATGACTGCTATGGGGTTTATATGTTTAAATTGAAACTCAACCGGACAGGCTGAAACGTTCGCTCTTAATAACTCAATAGAAAGTAAGGGTGACGAATTTAAGGTTTCAGTAGTTTTAAGTGGGATACTAGTGAAGAAATCTACAAATTCTTGAGCAACTTCGTTTTTAGAGCTTAAAAGGCCACGTGAAGTCTCTAGAGTGATATCATTATTATATTTTTTATTTCTATTCGTTTCACTATTGATAATTTTCCAAACCGTCTTTATTTTATTATCGGCGTATTTAATCTTGTTGCTAATGAATAAGGCTTTAGCTACTTTGCAAGCGGTTTTAAAGATTTTAGAGTAAGTTGCAACATATTTATTAAAAGTTTCTGAGTTAATGTAAGGCTTAAGACCGTACAGCTCAAACAATCGCTCCCTACTTTTCCTTATACCCTTAGTTGCCCAGTCACTAAACATGAACTTAGGGCAAATGGATTTAGTTTTCGTTTTTATTGTATTATTGAACTCTGTGTGAATCACCGAAAAGAATTCCTCAAATAGATTTACATTGTCAATAATCTGACTCGGAATGCCTAAATTACTAATTAAATTATCATTAAACTTATTTAAATTGCTAGGTGTTATTTGTCTAGATTTTATTTGGATTTTTTGTACTGGTGTGTAGTATTCGAAAACAACGATTTGACCGCTGTGATCCGAAGGAAGATAATTTACAATGAATTTATCCAAGTAGTCGCAGCAACAAAAAACATTATCCAGACATGTAGCAGTATTTGTAGTAATTCGGGTTGGTTCCGAAAACACGTTTAACAAATTAAATGATTTAAAAAGATGCAAAAATCTACTGCTATTTGAATTTTTGTCTAAAATATTAACATTAAAGTCGCCACATATAACTACTGATTTATTACCTGTTACAAGTTTTGCTAAAACATCTTCTATTACTGACTCAAATGTAGAGTAGTTTTGATAATTTGGGGGTCTGTAAACGCACACTATTACATGCTTATCCAGCTCAACACAAGATAGCTCAATATTATGTTCAACTGATAGTTTAACAATATCATCACGAGTTTTAAATTTAATAGAATTTTTAATTAAGATTAATGAACCCCCACGAATCTTACATTTCCGGTTAAAGCAACTGCCCACACTGTAGTTTGCGTAACTTATTAACATTTCATCATTTCTCAACCAATGTTCAGTGAAACAGACAATTTCAAATTTTGTTTTCTCTAAAAACAATTCAATTTCAAGTTGCTTTGAGGAGAAGCCTTGAATATTCTGATGAAATAATTGCAACGAATTCTGCTTAGCTCTTTTTTTACATTTAGCTTGATGAGAGCCAGAAGGTACAAATAATTTATTTAATTTGACATTAATTTTACTGGTACCTTCTGTTGTCTTACTAACTAGTTTAAATGAGCATTTGGAGTGAGATCCAAGATACCCATGCTATCACTATGCAATGTAATTCTACCATCAGTGGACCCCGCTAAAGAATCCTCTGTAGTCAAAAAATTATAAAAAGAATTATTAGTAAAATTACTAATATTGGCTGTGTCAATTATAGTACTAAACATCGACATACTATTTATGTCTGAGTGAATATTATAAACTAATAGCCTAGCTATTTTGTGTCTACAACTAATAGGTAGACACACATTACCCGGTGTCGACTTAAGATTATCAACAAAACTGTTGATATCAAAGTATTTAAGCCTGTCACTATAGTGACCTACTAAGAACTGAACATGGCTATTCAGCCTGTGAATATAATTGTTTTTCTTGTCTGACAATTTTACAAGGTATGGAAAGGCACACAATATTATTTTACGACACTTTAACTTTAACAACTCAGTAACACAGTTTGTGATGTCTTTTATTTTAACTTTTGAACTATTCCCTACAAATATAGTAATGTCAGTATTTTTATTATAAACATTTCTAGTAACTGATGCCATTATCTGTTTGTATGTAGCCCCTGGCATACAATGGTTTTGATTTGAAAAACTCAGGTTATTACTTACTAATTTACCTACACCTCTTCCCATGCTATCTGAGAACATTATTGAATGAAAACAATCCTGACTATGATATATCTCAGGCTGAACCACTTGTAAATGATTTTGTGTAATATCAGCTGTTCCTTGGTTGAGTGTACTGTCCTGAAATGAATTCACAGCCTGGGATGGGTCCTCCATTACCTCAGGCTGGACTGTATCATATATGGGATCTGACTGACAACTACATTGACTCATTACCAACTCATTCGCAGCAAGGATATGCTCCCTAATTTGGTTCTGAGAAGTCAGATACCTATTGGAAAGGGAACTGAGTTTGTCCTTAAGGACCTGTATTTCTGACTGCAAATGCTGAGTATCAATTTCATAAATTTTGATGCTATCTTCTAATTTGATTTGATAATTATTTACTTTATTGACTAAATCTACACGCTCTTTTCTTAGTGGAATATATTTGGAAAAGAGTTTATGCTGTTTCTTAAATTGATTACATTTTTTAATTATTCTATTCAGTTTAGCATATTTTTTAAGTTTCTTTTTGCTAACTTTATAATTATGTTTCACCAAGGAATCTTCAGTCAGATCAATAGTTATTAAGGAAGAGGGGTTACCATTACTATTTAATAATTCATTATACAAGACGTTTGTTTCTTTAACCTGAGAACATTCATTTTGTCGTTGTAATTTTAAAATAAGACTATTGGCATGAATCAATTCATCTTCTAAGTCCCTTATTTTATACAAAGCCTCCTCATATAAGTTACTACAATTATTAAAACCTTCCGTGACCACCTTCAATTGATCCCGTTCATCAACAACGTCCAAGTATTGCTGATGCAGGTCTACTAACTCCCGTTTTAAGCTGGAATTTTTGCCATTAATCTGAACGACTTCCACCTCACTCTCTTCTCTCTCTAGTAACAGTTGTTGGACTTGGAGATTAGATTCTTTAAGTTCTTGGAGGGCCGTTCTCAATTTTAGCTCCATATCCATCTTACGAGTCATAACAGGCATGGTCTCCGGAATGGTAACTGAAAATTAGAAGTAAAGAAACGGTTAGAACTAATAGAATAGACTAATAAAGAAAACTTAGCGATGAGATGGGAAAAAACATGAAATAAAAAAAACTAAAACAGGGAAAAGCCTTCAGTTATGAAAGAATTGAGGCAGGCTGCTGAATTAGGTTTAAAAGATTATCTTTAAATAAATTCAATTTACTTTACTTTGACAAGAGGGTAGCTTGCTTGGAAAAAACAAAATTAAACTTAAGTATTACTTTTTTAAAGCAATAATGCACAGTTATGATCATAAAAAATAATTAATATTTTAAAGACCGATCGAACAAACAGAGTTATCGAATTATTCCGTTTTGTTTCTTATTACGACCGGTTGTCAACAAAGCGATTTAGAACCTGTATAGGGTAATAAATCTGCAAAAAAATATACAAAAAATTGGCATAGATGTATTATAGAGTTAAAAGTTACGTTTGTGTGTTGTTATTATATATAATATAACGATACTTCCCCTGAATTATCCGTTAAACACTCCGTAGCCAGAACGTCAGCTGTTGTTTTTAGGTTACCGGTGACGTTAATTTACCGAAAACTTTACTAGTTATCAGGAAAACAATTTTCCTGAGTAATTACGTATTTCTAAGACGTTTACACAGACAATTACACCTTATTCTAACTTAATTACTAATTAAAATTAATTTTAAAATACGGAACAAAATTTTTACATGTCACTGGGGCAGTGTTGCCAAACCAAAAAAAAAAAAAAAAAAAAAAAAGTCAACTGCAAACCCCATGCAAGTTACCGACATTGGTTCCTACGCACAAGCTGCTAAACAAGGATCACAATCTTTGAACTTAGAGGACAAGATTAATCAGATCTTAAAGTGCATTACCTCATTTGACAAGAGATTAGAGAAATTAGAATCCAGCACTAAAACAGCTGTTTCAAACATTCAAAAATGAATAACACACTAAAAATAATGGCGTGGAATTCCAATGGGCTCCTTAAACATCAAAATGAGTTGCAGGCGGTCCTAGACACAGAAAATATAGACGTGTGTTTAATCTCTGAAACGCATTTCACTAAGCAATCTTTTGTCAAATTTAGAGGATACATGATATATAATTCCCTCCACCCTGCCAACTCTGCCAGGGGAGGTAGCGCGGTTATAATCAAAGACAACATTAGTCACTATATGCAGTGTAAATATGAACAAGAAGACATTCAAGCAGTGGCAGTATCTGTTAAAACTAAATTTTGTCAAGTGTCCATTGCAGCCATATACTCTCCTCCAAGACACATGATACGAAAAGAGCGGTATGTACATCTTTTTGAACTATTAGGCCAGCGATTTATCCTAGGCGGCGATTTTAATGCTGAGCATACGCATTGGGGATCAAGACTTACTACAACTAAAGGAAGGCAACTCTTAAGTGCAGTTAAAGAAACACACTGTGAAGTTATGAGCACAGGCAAACCAACGTACTGGCCCACTGACCACCAAAAAATACCGGATCTCATAGATTTCTTCATATGCAAAAATATATCCGCCAATTACGTCAGTTTGGAGGAAAGTTTTCATATGAACTCTGACCACTCTCCGATTATGCTAATGCTAAGTCAAAAAATCCTACTAAAAGAAAACCGGGTACGTATTTGAATATCGAAGATTAAAATACCTACGCTTAAAATATCGATGTTCAAAACATCGAAAATGGAAAAATCGAACGACCATAAAACCGAAACATAAAATATCGAAAGTTTATATTATCGAATGGTTAAATAACCTACGTCCAATACATCTAAAATCTAAATATCTACAAAAGTTACATCGAAATACAGATTATCGAATGTCTTAAATATCGAAGTACAAACTATCGAACGTCCTAAATATCGATGGGTACATATATTATTTGAACATCGAAAATTAATTTTTGATGTAAGTAGTATGAGTGGAAAAAGGTTGCTTCTGCAACGTCTCCGGCGCTACGGGAAGTGCAACCCCTTCGCCCTTGCGTAACAAAGGATAGGCACCCATGATCACCTCCGCAGCTTCGGCTTGCTGGTCGCCTCCGGCGACCAGCCTCAGCCGCTACGGCTCCCACGGGTGCCTATGCTTTGTTACAGCGAGCGGGGGTTGCCCTCCCTTCGCGCCTCCGGATTTTTATATACACTCTAGGGGTAACAGCCAAAAGACTACGTAAATTCGGGGTACCCTAATTCGGTTTTGGAACAATTTCGACCTATTTTATCCATGAAAGTCAGTGTCCAGTGTACAAGCATAGGTCAATCGTGAAGGTATTATTTAGGTCTTTAAATTAAAATATATTTTTGAAAGTCAATATGTTATGCTACTAAAGTTAGTGACAGAAACGTATCGCTGCAAAATCGACTCCACGTAGTCTTGTATGCCCTACCCCTAGAGTGTAATTTAGAATCGCGTAGGCGCGGAGGGGCGCGGCAGCCCGCGAGCTGAGGAGCAGGTGGTTTTAACGCCCGCCGCCGCAGCTGAGGCTGGCCGGCGAAGCCGGCCAACAAGCCGAAGCTGCTGTGGTGAGCGTTTATATCATCTGCGACGTTAAGCTCGCGTGGGACTGCCGGAGCCCTGCAGCGCCGGAGCCGTGACAGAAACCATGCTTGCTTGCATGTTGCATGATTGCTGCAAGCTTGTTTGCTAGATGGTAATCAGTTACTAGGTGGGTTACAAAAAAAAAACAAGGAAAACCTCATGTAATGTAGGTACCTACTTTAATTATTTTTACATAATAAAAACCCAAAATAAAACACATTTGTACGCAAATGTACAATATAACCACTGCGGTCATTTTTTTGTTCTAGACCATACCTGGGAACCCCCTAGTTACGGAGATATTGGGGGTCAAAGTTACAAATTTTTCCCCAAAAAAAAACGTTTTCCAGCAAAAATTTTTGCGTAGGGGTACTTAGTTTGATGTACAGAATGCTTGGTTAACGGCTGTGTGATGGGTTGATTTACACCCTGTATAATTTTTTTTCGGTATTTTAACTAGTAGGTATTTTGAACGTAGATATTATGAACTTAGGCATAATGTCATTCGATATTTTGAATCATTCGAAATTTTAATCATTCGGAATTTTAATTTTCGATGTTTTAAACGTAGGTATAACAATTTTCGACATTTTGATACAATCGATATTTAAATTTTCGATGTTTTGAACATCGATATTTTAAGCGTAGGTATTTTAATCTTCGATATTTAAATACGTACCCAGAAAACCACTTAACCTTGGTTAACAAGTCCACAGATTGGCACAGTTTTGCTCTTGAACTAGATAATATAATTGACCTTAAAACTTCGATAAAAACGCAAGATCAGCTTGACTTAGAAGTAAACAAATTTATTGGTATTATTCAACAATGTGCGTGGAACAATACACCTCAGTTAAGACGTAAATATAAGGGATTTATCTATCCAAAGGAAATTGTACTTTTACTATCAGAGAAAAGAAAACAAAGAAAGCTCTGGCAGCAAACACGTTGTCCGCGTCATAAAACAACTCTTAATAACCTAACTAAACGATTAAAGAGGAAAATTTTACAGTTTGAGGAGGATTCTCTGAATGCCAATCTTCTTCAGCTTACCAATGACAAATCAACGGACTACTCCCTTTGGAAAGCGACAAGAAATTTAAAAAGGCCTATTTTACAAATACCACCTATCAGAGATAGCAACGGAAAATGGGCAATAAGCAATGACCAAAAGGCGTTAAGATTTGCTCAACACTTGGAAGAAACCTTTCAACCCAATGAAAGCTCTGTAGAAATACCTGAGACTGAAAATTTACCACAAAACCAAAGAATTAAGCTTGTGACTCCAAAAGAAGTTATGAGAGAAATTCAAAATAATATTAGCTCAAAAAAGTCTCCGGGTTACGACCTCATTACAGGGGAAGTTCTGAAACGCCTCCCGCGCAAAGCCATAGTAAAGCTGACCAAACTGATCAATGCTGCATTTATATTAAAACATGTACCTGGGCCGTGGAAAGTTGCTGAAGTAATTATGATTGCGAAGCCTGGGAAACCACCCCATGAAGCATCATCATACAGACCCATTTCCCTGTTGCCCGTTTTATCAAAACTATTTGAAAAACTGTTATTAAAACGGTTAAAACCAATAATAGAAGAAAAATCCCTTATTCCAAACCATCAATTTGGCTTCAGGGAAAAACACTCAACGTTAGACCAGGTACATAGAATAACCAACATAATTGAAAAAACTCTTGAAAATAAGGAAGTTTGTGCTACCGTGTTTTTAGACGTCGCGCAAGCTTTTGACAAAGTATGGCATGAGGGTCTTATATTTAAGCTCAGACGCATGCTACCAGAATTTTCAGATATCCTAGAGTCGTACATATCTAATAGAATGTTTAGAATACGGCAAGAGGATGCATATTCCGAGCTAAAAACTATAAAAGCTGGGGTGCCTCAAGGAAGTGTGCTTGGCCCAATTCTGTACTTGTTATACACTTGTGACATCCCAGAGCTGGAAAACAACACCATTGCGACCTTCGCAGATGATACTGCTATTATGGCTACCGGGTCAAGCCACAGAGAAGCAGTAGAAAAAGTTCAACTAGCCGTGAACAAAGTTTACGACTGGACACAAAAGTGGAAGATCAAACTGAATGAGTCAAAATCAGTTCACATTGACTTCACAAACAAACACTGTAACTACCACCCAGTCTACATAAATGGTATGCAAATACCCTATAATAATACAGCTAAATACCTAGCCATAACTCTCGACGCTAAGTTGCGTTGGAAAGCTCATGTCAAAAAGAAAAGACAGGAACTCGAAATACGTTATAAACGTATGTATTGGTTACTTGGAAGGAAATCCTGTCTATCAATACATAATAAGTTGATAATATACAAGCATATTCTGATGCCAATTTGGACGTATGGTATCCAACTTTGGGGCTGTACTAAACCAACCAACGTCAAAATAATTCAACAGTTCCAAAATAAAGTACTCAGGGCTGCAGTGAATGCACCCTGGTACATAAGAAACGATGACCTCCACCGTGACCTTGACATGGAAGTCGTCACCTCCATCATTCAAAAATTTGCTGAAGCCCAAGAACACAGACTCCATCGACACGTGAATGTTGAGGCAATTCAGCTGCTAGACAATACAGACATAGTGCGTAGACTTAAGAGAACTAAACCATTTGAATTAGTGTAGTATAAGTGCAAAGTGAGTGAATAATAGTAACAATGTTGTGCTATTTATATAACACATGAACATGGTGTTTTTATAATTATATCAGACTCTAAGAAAGTGCTAAGGACTTGTGTATATGTGCATAAATATGGACACTATTCTTAGTTTTAACATAATCTATAATGTAACATAATAAGTCAGATTTAAATTACTTATTAGTCTTTTTAGGCTAGATTGTAATTAGTTATTAAGAACTTCGTTCTTATAATAATTAAAAAAAAAAAAAAAAAAAAAAAGGTAACATACATAAAAAAAAAAAAAAAAAAAAAAACATACACACGAACATATAACCTCCTCCTTTTTTGAAGTCTGTTAAAAAGACTAAAAAACTGTAAAGCCGCGCCCCCACTTACGTCACCGGAAACGTTCCTGTTAGGCTCGCGGGTCGGCCTCACGGAGCCGCGCGGCTCAGTCCTCGCTCACGTCCACACTCACGAGGCATGGCCACGAGGCTCTTGTGGGGTCGCGGCTTAAGATAATGTCACTCAGACGTGATAAAAAGAAGTATGCTCGTAAAAAGTATGCTTTTGAGGTCTGTGCTTTAGAGCAAATGTAAACACTCTGAATATCATGCTAGAAATTAGCATACTACCTATTAGCATGTGTATTTCAGGCTATAGGGAGCGAGCTACATACTCAGCAGTCGCGACCACTTGTCCAACAGGCAGTCAATGTCATTAATATATTAATTATTTCTGTAAATATTTAATGTTTTAAAACTAGATGGTGCTTTCTATCCAACAACTCTGAGAAGAAACACTAAAACAGACATCTAAAAAATGCCACCAGTCTGACAGTATTTAGAAGTAAAAACCTCTCTTACCCTCAGGTACAATGTCTCCATCAGGGTCAGGATCCCCACTGATGGGCAGCACGGAAGAAGATCCTGACAATATGGAGCTGGAATACTCAGTGTACCCAAGGTAAGATGAAGCAAGTACCATTGACCATTTTTATTTGAGCACTTCAACATCAGTTCTGGAGTGGCGACCGCGAATCGGAAGACGTTGCGTTAGAAGGCCTCCCACTAGGTGGACCGATGAACTAGTAATGGTTGCGGGGATCCACTGAATTTCAAAATCAAAATCAAAGGTCATTTATTCAAACTAGGCTGATAATCAGACCTTTTCGAACGTCAAAATATACTTTACTTTACTTATTTACAAGTGACAGTCCCCCAAAACGCCCACCCTTCGATTTGAACCTACGAGGGCGAGGGAGTCATCATTTGCCTACCTTTTCTCAACAATGCTGGGGTCGGCTTTCAGCCTCACCCGATGCAGTTGAATGCCCGTGTTTTACATGGAGCGACTGCGTGTCTGACTTCTATAACCCAGTTGGTTGGTAAAACTCCTTGGTAAGACTGTTCGCAAGACTTTCGTGCCTCTAACCACCTGTCTTCCCCTTCTTTGTCAATCTCTTAAAGCTGGTGATCGCGTATGAACACTGACTACTTGAAACGGATGTTGCGTATCTTTTTAAATGTCAGTGGCTATCATAGTGTCCATCGATTAGCTGTCAAATGGTTATGGTTTGGTACAAAATGGAACCATTAGACAGTTAATCTATAGACACTATGATAGCCACTGACATTTAAAAAGATACGCAATAGCCCTACTGGACATGGTTCATATCTGTTCTTTGGAACTTCTTTCCTAGGTATTCCAGTAGCTATGAAGCGGTGGAGGCTCTAGTGCTGGAAGCCATCAAG
Organism: Diarsia brunnea; assembly: GCA_949774965.1. Classification (NCBI taxonomy): domain Eukaryota; kingdom Metazoa; phylum Arthropoda; class Insecta; order Lepidoptera; family Noctuidae; genus Diarsia; species Diarsia brunnea. The sequence continues at coordinate 17,206,682 of OX459017.1, forward strand.
GAACAGATTCAGAGGAGGTCGGCAGCACCAGATGCCATCGGCAAGGGGTTCCTCAAGCTGCTGTCTGCTACATGTGGATTCCCTGAGGTTAGTTCACTCGACCCAACTTTTAGAAGGGAAAAAGTTCACAATTAAAAAGTGTTTTTTTTTAAAGTTGGTTAAAAAAAACTATGGAATGGACTGTAACTTATGAAAATTGATGCCAAGTAATAGTGCGCTGATTATTTGCAATGTTTGACTCATCCCCAATAAAAGAAGAATATATTTAGGTCCTACCGGGGCTGCGGTGATGTTCGAAAGAGATACTGCGGCCCCGAAACACCATTGTGTTCCGCTAAGAAGAAACATTGTTGGGTTTTAGTCCCCCACACACACACGTTACACGTCTGTCACTCGCTTCCGCCCCGTTCAGAACTGGAGGGGTCATTTGATAATTTCCCATACACAAAAAAGGCATTTATTTGGGTTCGTGTAAATATCAGAACAGACCCAAAAAAACATCTCCCCCCAGATCCGCATGATATCCGCCTCCCGCCTGGAGGCGTGGCTGCACTCAGGCAAGCTGTGGCGCTGTGCGCAGGAGTTGCTGGCGTACGTGTGCTGTAACTGCGACGCGTGCGGGCCCACCGCCGCACGGGACCACGAGGTGCTGGCACAGCTCGCACGCATGCGGCTCAAGACCAAGCCGCTGCAGGCTGCGTATCAGACTTGTCTCAGGTGAGATGGTTGGCACACTCCTGCGTGCTTACTGCCGCTAGTAACTGCTATTGCCATGCTATGAGCAACATATCGCCCCTTCAGAATAGTGTGGCCTTAACTCAAAAATCTATGAAATCGAGCTACGGTCATAGAGGGTCACTAAAAGGTACGCAATTTTAGGGGAATATTAGCGACGTTTTCAGGTCTATTCTGAAGGTGCGATATATATGTAGTATTGGCTTGTCATACAATAATTCGAAAGTAAAATGTGACTTGCCTACCCGAACTAGACCATAAACAACAATACTACCAATGAGTATTAATTGTATATCAGTGTATATTAAAAAGTTTTTTTTAAAGTTTCATCGCAGTTTAACTTTAGGTCTAAAGAGTTAGTTTTTTTTAAAACGCACAATAGGGGATCGGACTGAGTCAAAAAAATAAGATTCTAATTAATCCGTCAGTTAGATTATCGAAAAATATTGGATACGTGTTTTTGACGAAGATAAAACGCGTCCAAGATCATGAGTGCGGGGTTGTGACGTCATTTGTAGGTAAAAAATGTACTGGCATGTGACGTTTTCGAAAAGTTCTCGAGTTTTCGAAGCACTGTATCGTCTTAATTTTTTGTTTATGTGAAAAAAGAAAAAATACGTGTTCAATATTTTTTGGAAATCTATCTGACGGACTAATTAGTTTTTTTCTGTCCGATGCTCTATTATTTTATCGTGACTCCATTATAACTTGTAGGTCTCTCTTCCAGGGAGATGGTCTCCGACAGTCCGCCACTCCTGCGCAGTGTGGTCACGCACACCATCTACAACGAGCTGTCCAACGTGCGCTCACCCAACAACATGGCCGTGCTGGCCGCGCTCATCCAAGCTCAGCCGCAGCTAGTGCCCGCTGCCATGGCGGACACATACCAGGTATAGTATAGTGTACTGTAGAGACAGCAACATGGCCGTGCTGGCCGCGCTCATCCAAGCTCAGCCGCAGCTAGTGCCCGCTACCATGGCGGACACATACCAGGTATAGTATAGTGTACTGTAGAGACAACAACATGGCCGTGCTGGCCGCGCTCATCCAAGCTCAGCTAACATCCCCCCCCCCACAGGAGCTGGTGCTCCGGCCCGAGGACTACCTACGTCCGCTGCGTGCGCTGACCCGCGAGGTGGTGCGTGCGGCGCGTGCGGACGCGGCCGCGTTGTTGCCGCTGGCACGTGGGCTGGCTATGCCGCCGCCGCATGAGCCGCCGCAGGACGTGAGTAATTCTTGGCTTCTATGTTATTATGTAGATTTCAGGATTACTCGCACGAAATATAGTGAAAGTGTTAATATTGAGCTGCAACTTATTTTTTAACGCGTAGTATATTATTATAAAACTTATGGTGGTTGAAAAAGTCATAAAAGTAACCCTCGCTTTGGAGTTTCACCGCAGTGGTGTGACAAAAAGCGTATTAAGAAATATTTTTTTTTTTGTCCAAAAACACATTATTTTACACTAAATTGCGATCACAATACACACATAATTATATAATATCCGTGTGCAAATCAGAAAATAAAATCATATCTCACTGAGACGTATAAAAAAAGACGTATAAAAAATCCTATTTTGAGGATCCGATTTCAGGGATTTTTTCCTTTCACTTAGTCTCCCTAGCGAAACCACTCGGAATTGGAGAAGAGACCCCTCTCTTCTAGGAGAACTTTTTGGAGAAGTCCTGATTTACACCCTATTTTAAATTAATAACTCTGGATTATCTTTACATATCCAGGTCCGAGAACGCGCCTTCTCATCGCTAGCAGACCTATTCTGCTGCTGCTGCCTCGTAACAGCCTCCCACAGCAAGCACCTACCGGAGTACAAGCAACAGATCTGCGTCATCCAGGCAGCCGCGCTGGGCTGGCTGCTAGACACCGCCATGCCCATCTACCGCCCCAGCCGACACGACTACCTGCTGGCGCTCAACAAGGTAGCTGAACACTTCACGACTCAGTACAGCAGGAGTGCGTCATCATCGTGATCCAGATGAAAGGCATTCATTGCTGGACTGAGGGCTTCTCTAAAAGTCGCCATAACAGTCAAATATGACTGTGGTTCCCATATCAAACATTCCAGTTGTGTAACAGGAATAAGGGAAATTTCTAATTCTTTGCTTCAATTGTTCTAAAAATCTGTCAACTCGACAGCGAATATAAGCCCCTAAACACAAGATTTAATAATAATTAATAGGGTAGTTGACAAAAGAAATCTAATTAGTCAGTCAGATAGATTTCCAAAAAATATTGAACACATATTTTTTCTTTTTTCACGTAAACAAAAAATTAAGACAATACTGTGCTTCGAAAAGTCGTGTGACGTCATAGTTTGGTACAATTTCTACCAGAAAGTGACGTCAAATGCCCCCACTCATGATCTTTGACACGTTTTATTTTCGTCAATTTTTATTAATTTGATAAAACAAAAAACACGTATCCAATATTTTTCGATAATCTAACAGAATCGTAGTCAGTAAACATCCCTTTTGGGGCGAAAATCGAATACTGAATACCCTCCTTCAGTATGTCCCTCGTTTAACCTAACACACTGTTTAAGTAAGGAACACAAACACAACCTTTATAATTTTCATCTTTCATATTCCCATATTCCTTACAGGTGATGTTCGTGGAACCAGCAGAGACGTACAGCAAGGCGGACAACTGGCCGCCCGAGTCCGAGCGCGCCGTCACGTACCGCTTGTGCTGCGAGGCTCCCTTACCACAGAACACGTTGCTGCGCGTCATCTTCATCGGCCTCTCCAAGGTAAGCCAAGTGAGTGAGAACAAAGATATATGTCTGTCTCTGTCACTCTGCTTGTACTGACACTCTGTTTCTTCTGTTTTCTATCTGGTTTTGGTCGTTTTCTTTTCTGGTATGGCTTGTTGTTAACTTTTTAATGTTTACATGCTATTAGTATGAAATAGCGGTGGAACTTGGTGATTTTAGTCGCACTTAGTAAAATCCAAAACCTGTTTTCTCCTACTGTATTGAATAAAGTTTCACGTTTTCACGAACTTCATATTTTGGAAGCCGTACAACAGTATGGCTTTGAGATAAGACCTATTTGGTAACAACAAAATAGGTCCTAAACCAAATAGAGGATTCGTTATTGATTTATTTATTTATTATTAGAGGAAAACCCCTTTGGATTTTTCTCATTGCTCGTGACTAGAGATGGGCAGTGGGAAAAAACCCAACGGGAAAATACCCAGGTTTTTACCCGTTTGGGTAAAAACCGGATATTTATGTGGGTAAATACCCAATAGACGGGTATTTTCATTATTTAACGTAATTATCACGATCTTAAAGAAAAAATACATTTTTAATTTATTTTAAGAACAAATGTTGCGAGAAATAGGTACTTTGCGATGCGCACATACTTTACGCCAGCGTATATAGGGCACTAGCTGTTGCCTGTTGTTCGAAACGTCAAAATGTGTAGGCTGATTCAGGAACTAAAATAAAACCAGCAGTTTATTATAACAGGAAAAAGTCGTCTTCTTGTTTCTAACCGACTTCCAAAAAGGTGGAGGTTCTCAATTCGTCTGTTTGTGTTTTTTTTTTTGTATTTTTGTTATCGCGTATCTCCGTCATTAATCAACCGATTTACAAAATTCTTTTTGTGTTCGAAAAGGTATACTCCCGAGGTGGTCCCATTGTCACCAAATCAGGATCTGATGATGGGATCCCAGGGAAATCGAGGGCAACCCTCAAATTGTATAGGCATGTATTACGTGTTTCGTGCTTTTTTAAAAGTTTTTTTAAGTATTTGCATCTAGCAGTCATCACTTCATGTTGATGAGTTGATGATCGAAGGTATAACTCCTCAATGGTTAGGAGTTGAAAGCGAATCTTGAAGGTTAAGGGTTGGGGTTCTTGGTTGAATGTTAAATGCATAGTAAATATTTGTATAGGATATTACAACTAAAAATTGTAAATAAAAAAAGTTTTTGAAGTCGGTTTTTTTTTCCAAAAAAGTGCAAAAAAAACCGACTTCAAAAACACAAAAAAACGAAAAACAGAAAAAAGTGAAAAATAAAGATCACAGGAAAAAGCAGCTTCTGAAGTCGGTGGCAAAAAAAAACGATATCAAACAAACAAAATGTCACAGACTTCGGAAGCTGCTTTTTCTTGTGAACTTTATTTTTCACTTTTTTCTGTTTTTCGTTTTTTTGTGTTTTTCACTTTTTTAGTCATAAGTTTTTTCTGCGCATTGTGATGGAATGTTACTTATTTGCAGAAAGAACGTTTTTTAAAACTTTTGAGAATCTTTGACCAAAAAAAAAAAAAAATAACGAGGGATACTTACCAACAATTATTTATTACACTTTATAATAGTTGCAAAAGTGTTTTTTTACAATTGAATATTTTTAGGGATAGAATTTCCATTAAGAACCGAAGATTAGGAAGTTTATATTTTTTTTGTACTTAGATAGTACCTACTCATAAATAGAAAGCTTTTTGCAAATTGTCAAGTCACAAAAATTCACGGTTTACAAGATATAATTGTTTAAAGTTTCCAACTTTCCATACAAATTGGACAATAACACGCCATTTGTAAATTTGTAGGTTGGACGAATTGACATTGTAGACGTCAACGTTGACATTTCACGTTTGGTTATTGGAAAAAGTGAAGTTTAGTAATTTTTTGTCGTGTTTTTTAATAAAATCTAATTTTATTTTTATTATATGTATATTTTTGAATGTATTAAGAGTGTGAATAATAATTGTTGCTGTATTATGCAATTACATTGCCATTCTTACACTAAAAATAACGAACGGGGTGGTTAGGTTCGAGCGATCTGAGACCCCGACATACCCTGCGAACCCGCTACTAAGAAAACTTGGATGCAAGAGCGAGCGAAGCGAGCTCGGGACTTCGGGGCACCCCGACACGGACAGGTTAGGTTAGAAGGGGATGGCGGGGTCGAGTGAACGAGTGAAGCGAGCGAATAGACCCCGCCATCCCTGCACGGGTTAGTTTCCAATCATTTGTTTTTCTCAAGAACGGTGCGTCCCCTTTACGTGGGAGTGATGTCAGGGCACAGAGGGCACCCCCCTCACCCTTCCGCTGTCAAACGATACAAAATTTTTACCCGGTTTGCGCTTTAGCGCTATTCTAACCTCAAAACTTTAACCATGGATATCTCCATAACCATGGGGTTTCGGTAGGTGGGGGTGGTACTGGGGGATTTAGCCCTCCCCCCCATTCCCGCCCCCGCCCCTCCGCCTTATTAAACTACGGTTCATAATGGAATTTTAACCATTTTTAGTCACTGTCACTACTGTCATGATCATTAAATATATTATTAGTTGTCAATCCAAAGTAAATCACGTATTTAATCACTAGGCAATCAAAAGTCCACAAAACAAAATCCAAGTCGTCAATTAAACCAACAAATTAACACAAGTGCGCACAGTACGAAGCCAAAACAACGTGTGAGATAGATAGATCACCAACGCGTACGCCACTACTACTACCTGCTTCCCCGCCCCCCTACCCGCGTACGTACCCGGGTTACATGTCGCTAAGAGCGGATGAACACACACAAATAGACAGGTTTTTTTTAATTTCATTTTATTTAATTAGATAGCATGGAGTATATATAACGTATTGATGAATTACGAAAATAAACAAAGTTAGATTAGCTCGAACTAGTAGTAATAGTACTTAAATAGTACGTACTACTTGATATATACATGTATCTACACATTACTTAGATGTTACATATGCTAAAAATGAAAATACCCGAATATTTACCCATTCGGGTATTTTCCCCGGGTAAAATCCCATCTCTACTCGTGACTGTACACTTCAATCCACTTTATCCTTACTTCAAAAACACAATACACATGTATTATCAATTTATCACCATAATAATAAATAAATAAAAGTTTTTTAAAACTTCTTAAAATACACTTAAAACGTCACTAAGAAACATTTTAACGAACCTAACACCATAGAATGCATTTATTTGTCAGAATATTGTACAAAGCTGTTATGTTGATTAAGTATTACGACCATACGATGTACACCTACGTTCTTACAAAAAACACTTAATTGTTGAAACTATAATATATCCGGGTCTTAATCAGACCTCCAAAAATATTTGTCTCAATATATTAAACTATCTGGTACCTTGGTAGCCTATCTTTCTACACCCCTTGCCGACTTAACCCACTTCACCCCCCACAGGACATCCCCGTGTCTCCAGCGGAGGTGTTCGAGCTGGTGGAGCAGCTGGTGCGGCGCGCGTGCGCACTGCCCGCCGAGGACAACCCTCTGCAGGTGGATAAACTGGAGATAGCTGATTACATCTTCCAGCTGTGCCAGTTTAACCCACCTGATAATATTACTCTGCCTGCTGGGTAAGTTACACATAGTTTTTTTTTACTTAATTCCATTTTTTTTTTTTCAAGTGTATTCTGTCCCACGGCTGAGCAAAGGCCTCCCCAATTCCTTTCCAACTCTCCAGGTGTTTTGCTTTGTCTAGCCAATCAGCAACGAGTTCAAATCGTCGCGCCAACGTTTCTTGGTCCTGCCTCGGTGACGACGACCGTCTTCAGGTATCGGCCACTGTGTGACGCTTCTGGCCTATCAGTCCTGGCCCATCCTGGAAATGTGTCCCGCCCAGTCTCATTTTAACCATTTCTAACATTATTGTAACTTATTGAAGTGAAAACTTCTTTAACGGCGTTGTGCAGTATTTTTGGGATGAGTAAAAAATGAAAAACTTGCGTCAGGACACGTGACCATTAGGCAGGGCGCTTGCGCGAATGTGCGTGTGTGTCAAATGTCAAAAAAATTAAATGTTAAGTTGATTTTTCTGAGACATAAACTTTTTAATGTAAAATAATTGTAATGGTCCGTAAGGGTTAAATTTTTGAAGTGAAAATTTCTTTAGCGACGTTGTCTTTGTTGTTTTTTTGGGATGGGTAAAAATGTTAAACCCGCGGCAGGAATTTACGTGATCGTGATAGACACGTGATCTGATCGAAAATTCGTAAGACGGCGCAGGGCGCAAGCACGAATGTGCGTGTGTCAAATATCAAAAAAATTAAATGTCAAAAAGTAAAAATTAACCACATAAATGATATAGGAAAATGATGTAGGATTTGTAAGTTTAGTTAATATACGGCGGTATAGAGGGCGTCACAATTTTGATTGTTATTTTGTCATATGTGTAGCTACACTCCACCGGCCCTGGCCATCACGTCGCTGTACTGGCGCGGCTGGATCCTGCTGACGATGCTGGCGGCTCACAACCCGCAGCAGTTCGCCGAGCTGGCCGCCGCCATGTATCCCACGCTCAGGGCGCTCTGCGAGTGCTGTATTACCAAGTAAGTCGAAGTTCTACTTACTGGAAGAGGTGCTCGAATCTTGAGGCGAGAACCTGATAAACCAATCCTTCCAAAAATAGCATTGTACGGTCAGCAACAGAAGTAGCTTAACATTTCAGAATTTTAATTATTTGATGCACAGGACTCCAGCTATGATTTTTAATATTTCAGAAGATTATTCTTTGAATATTCCTTACTCTTCAATAACTTGTTAGGAACGAGTAACGATTTTTTTTAAAACCTGCTTTGAACCTTTGAGTAGTGTTAATCTACTTTTGATGCTGACTGTACATATTCAATCTTTGGACGCTAGGAAAGTCATTCTCTCCTCTTGAACATCATCTGTTTTTAGCTTTTCTAAACCTTCCTTGCCTTCTGTTATTATTATAGTCTTTGAGGCAAAGTCTTCAGAAGGGCAATGGAAAGCGGGTCTTTAAAAGGTTCTGATAACATCAAATTATGTATGCTTGTGTGAAAAATATTGAATAACGCCTGTACTTATTCTCACAGCAAACCAAGCATAGAATGGACGAACAGCTCATCAGCTGTGGAAGCCGAACGGGCGGAGGCCGAGCGAGCCACCATCTTACAGCTGGAGACGCACCTGGCAGCCGCCAGCAACGCCAAGCTGCCCATCAGTGAACACTCCTCTAGGCTGCTCAGTCAGGTATGTAGCTGTTACAGGATACAGAAGGAAGTGTCAGACTTCTACTGACTAAAACCCACCATGTTCCTTCTTAGTCCTTTGTGTCCGAGGTGGCGGTATCTCATTCGAACAAACCGCAGCCACGACAGGCGACGGCCCTTGCAAAATTATCAAAAAATAAATAGAAGGGACATTCTAACCATTGTTTTCTTCCACAGCTCACAACATTAGAACCCCTCGGTCCTGCTCGGAAACCTCCTCAAGCGATCATCGAGACCCTGCAAGCGCTGAGCTCGCAGATGCGGCTGGGTAAGCTGCTGTGTCGGCAGCCCGCCTTGCTACTGGACCTGGTGGAGAGGCACGGCACCCGGAGAGCTATGCCCTGGCTGCATCAGCTGCTGAGACACGACCAGCTGGAGCTCAAGTGAGTATACTGTGCTTGTAACCTATCTTAAGGATGCTGTTACATTTTCGACGAACTCATATTTAGGTATCTAAAGTTGCACAAAGCAAGGTCACACAATAGCGCTCGATGTTATACCTCACTTGAAACAATCTTGATCCTTGATATTATTTTTTAATTTTATTGAAATAGAATCCGGTAGTTTACTTGGAACTTTGAAAACGCATTTGGTATTTGTTAATAAGTATAGTCGTCGTCATGATAAGTAGGTTAGTATTTTCAACCGGCTTCAAAAAAAGAAGGTGCTCTATTTATGTATCCGCGATTTTCTCAAAAACTACTGATCCGATATTGATCGGGTTTTCGTTGATAAATGCATATTATGTTTTCACGGAAGGTTTTACTGTATAATATATTAGGATCCGAGATCTTCGGAAGTACACTTCGGAGTAGTAGAGAATGGATCTCTTCAATAATATAGACATCAAATGACTCGCGATTGCTGAGATCACACGATCACAGCGATCTACTATTGTAATAATAAAAAAAAAGAGTGTGTGAGATGAGAAGAGAGTGAGATGAATGAAATTAAACTGTGTGGTGTGCTCCAAATAAAAATAAGTAAAAGTGAAAATTCGGGCGCCTGGAGTACACACAAAACTATGCCAAGGATAGACTTACCTGCGGGAGCTTGAGACTTTTAATCTTCAAGCGGGAAGGTATCAATAAAAATCGATCATGAAAAGTAAGAACGACTTTATTACCCGAAGGCTGCTGGTTTGAAAATTCCTTTCTAATTCTAAAGCTAACAGCTCTAATGTGTAAAATTAAGATGACATCGCTGTTATTCTAAGACCTGTCATTATTGCACTTTTTTAAAATAAATTGAAGTTATGTATCATAAACCATACCAAACTCCGTCGACTAAATTAGGAACCTGATGGATTATCCAAGAGCATCTTGGTGATATTCGCCGAGATTGCCAACGGCGGTCCAAGATATATGCATTTTGGTAGGGGCGTGCGTTCAAAAATTTAAGTAATATGGAAAAAAAACGCCTTGTGGCTGAAAACAAACATGAATAATCGTTAGCGGATAAAAAATGGCGATCGAATGGTGGTTACGAGCAATATACAATTAAACTCACCGTTTCTTCCAAAAATCAAAATGTGGTCATCAGTAGATGAATGAATCCAAGCAAATAATTATAAAATGAAGTTAAAAGATCCTGAAACAATTAAATATCGGAAACTATTAGCGTCTGCTATCAAAATAGCCATGACAACGCGGAACGGACCGAAATCACAAAGAATTCGCTTACCTTAAAAAATAAAGGCTATCCAATTAGGATCATGACCAGGGCAATCGGCTACCACATAATTAGGGACTAGATGCCGCCCATCTCAAGTTATATTTTGAGATTTTATTGGAGCGCTCAAAAATCACTCCATTGATTCCAGGCTGTAGGTCGAAAAGCAAGAAATGTCAAAGTCAATTTGACAGCATCGAAAATAAAACTCAGTGTGACCACTTCACGAATCCAAGTCAACCAAAAAATGAATTTTCATAAGGCAACACCAACCAGAGCCTACAAATCAAAGCAAAGAATTCAATAGTATGTAACAGGCTTAAAAGACTCGTTACATTACATCCCTCCCCGAAAATAAAAGAAAGGAACTTTCTTTTATTAGAAAGAAATCTTCAACACAATAGACCAGTCTTAACAACTTTCTAATTCCCAAAAAAAGAAAAGAATCATAAAAGATTCGAAGTGTAAATGAATTCTGAACATGTCAAACGACAAGGTCTCAAGAATTTAATAAAAGTAAAAACATGCAAATGACAAAAAGTCAAAAATGAAATCTGTGAAAAACAGAAAAAATTATAAGTTATAAAAACTTGTTAAATGAAACGAAGAGAGAAATCTCTTAGCGCTTCTAAACTAAAAAACAGTGCAGTTAAGCATTATAGCCACTGACTAAAAATTTCAAACAAATTCGAACAATTTACCAATACAAACTACAATTTTTAGTGCAGTTAGGCACCATCGCCACTGACTAAAAATTTCAAACCACTTGGAACAGTACAACTTTGAGTGCAGTTAGGCACTATCGCCACTGACTACTATGTCAACTGCTTCCAACTCTACCATCTCTATGAGTGCAGTTAGGCTCTATTGCCACTGACTAACTCCGTATCCAACAATCCAAAAAAAAATTGAAACTCCAAACAAAAGTTTTTAAATAAAGCTGAAAGACCTTATTTAAAATATTGTTACAGGCACAACCTGCAACGAAACAAAGGAAAGCGTACTGTGATCGGCTCATCACCACCGAATTCCCGAGCACAATAGCTGTAAAAGAATGTTGCTGTGACTGGCTCAACACTACCAATCTCCCAAACACAGACAAACACAAAAAATCATTGAGATCTCCAATGAGAAATCTCAATAACGAAAAGGCGAAAGCCAAGGTTTCACAATGCGATCGGCACATCACCACCGAACTTCCGAACGCAAAGAAAAAGAATGACGAAAGTCAAAAAAAAATCCTGCATTGTGATTGGAACAACAATGTCCAACACAAGGGAAAAAGGAAAAAATATGGCCGGGGCCGAAATCCCACATTGTGATCGGCACAACACCACCGACTTTCCGAGCACAATGGAAAAAAGAGTCGAAATCAAGGTCAAAAGTTACACCAAGATTCAAAAAATAATAAGGCATTTTGTAACAAAGGTTACAGAATGACTCTAAAAAGTAAAGTCCAGGATGAACGCGTTACGAACAAAGTCAAATCCGATCATTAAAGAGAATGAAACTCTAGTAAAAATGAGAAACAATTCTGTCAATGAACAGCACAAACTAGATTTAAAAATCGATTACTATTTATGACGAAGAGAAAATAGAATGATTTCAAACTATGAAAAAAGAAGAATACAAAAACTTGAAATTGAGTTCAAGTTTTTGATCTCAAGGTAAAAATAACCTGAAGTGTAGGGTTACATAAGATCCTAATAAAATGTAAACATGTAAAAGGTTACCCTTAAAAAAATAAGATCTTATACAATCCAACAAAAACGAACAAAACATAAAATAAGATCCTTTGATGTGAAAAACATTTAGTGTGGAAAAAAATTGTATTTAATTAACAAAAATGGCCTAAGTTTTATTTTTTGGAATGTTAAGAATTCAAATTCAATAAATTTATAAGAAGTTACCTAACATACATCTTTCAAACTGCTGATAACCTATCATCCATCCCCTCGTACATCACACTATCAAAAGCAGCCTTCAAACAGAATTTATCAAAATCAAGACTAACACTTGGAAACCAAATTAAAATTTAATAATATCTTTAACATGATAACGTCCCACTGAACCTTTATTTAAATCTTTCAAAACATAAACGTTATCCGAAACCTTTTCAGTTATTTTACACTTTACAAACTTAGGTGCAAGCTTAGCTGAAAAATATGCAGGAGCATGAGATTGAACAAAACTTCTTCTCCACACCATATCACCCACACCAAAAGAAATGACTTTCCGACCTTTATTATAATAAGCGGCATTTCGCTTATACCCCTTTAACAAGTAAGCTTGAACTTTAACAAAAATATCACTAAGTGAATTAAGAGAAACTGCATAAGCATTCCTATTTGAAATTTCTAGTTGAGATAAGTTATCAACAGAACTACTAAAGTGATGTAATGACGCATCAAGAATAAGCTCCCTACCAAACATCAGAAAGTTAGGAGTAAACTCAGTAGCAAGGTTTACACTATTATTTAAAGCTAATTGAACATTGGGCAAAAAACTTGACCAAGTTCTATGATCATCTTTAACAAAACACGATATGCAGGTTTCGACCGTTTTATTATATCTCTCAACAGGGTTATTTTGAGGTGTATACAAAGTATTATAAAATATTTTGGTTATATTAAAACCTTTCAAAAAATCTACAAAATGTTTTGAAGTAAATTGAGTTCCATTGTCACAAACTACTATTTTTGGACAACCAAATTTGAGAAATATTTCCTTTTCAAAATGTTTACAAATTACTCTAGTGGTAGCATTGATCATTGGAAAGAACCAGCAATATTTAGTAAAAACGTCTACAACCGAAAGTATGTATCTATGACCAGAATAAGTTTTAGGTAGAATTCCTATGATATCAACTGAGAGCATAAGCATGGGACGATCAACTTTTTTAGGATTAATCATAATACCAAAAGGTGGAGATGTAGTATGTTTATAAGCTTTACAGGTATCGCAAGACAAAATGTATTGATGAATATCATTAAACATTCCCTTCCAAAAATAATGTTGTTTTAATTTCTTTAAAGTTTTATGTATTCCTAAGTGTCCAGAATTCACATCATCGTGATTTGATCTAATAGTATCTAAAATATGCTCTTTGGGTATAACAATCTTCCAGTCTAAAAGACTGTGAGGATTATATTTATTTCTACAAAATTTATATAAAGTATTATTTTCAACTCTAAAATTCTTATACTTTCTAGGAGATTTTTGACAATGGATAAATATTTTTCTATACCAAGGGTCAGTAATTTCATCGTCAGGTAAGACTAACAAACAGCAAGGCGAATAGCAAACGAAAAGCAAAAACTAAATTTCAAAAAGTTAAAAGTTTGAAAATAAATTCTCAAGTTTGAGGTTAAGTATTGAAGTCAATGTGGTATTCCCATGAAAAATTACTAAGTTAATTTTATCGTTTTAAAAGTGCAATAATCACTTACAAGCAGCTTAAATCTAGATAAATTAAATGTACAATATTGTACTTACAATTAGATTAAATTATTTTCTTTAAAAGTTAAACTTAGTTTTTAAAATAACTTTACTGTTGAGAACAACAAAACACGGTCAATGCTATACATTTCTGTTGGTTTTGCTAAGAAAAAAACATGTTATTAAAACAAACAGGTCAATAAACAAAATTATCAATAAGTAAACACCAAATATTGTTTACAAAGATTCACCAAATTAGGTTAAGTACTACTTATGAGTCAAAAATTAAAATAAACACAAAGTTATTGAAGTAACAATGTAGAACAAACTAATGCAAACAATAGACTCATAAGTTATTTAATAATTGTGCAATAATGACAGTATATAGGTACCAGACAAACCTACTTCAAGTCCCTGTTCGGTGAGCGACAATTGTAATAATAAAAAAAAAGAGTGTGTGAGATGAGAAGAGAGTGAGATGAATGAAATTAAACTGTGTGGTGTGCTCCAAATAAAAATAAGTAAAAGTGAAAATTCGGGCGCCTGGAGTACACACAAAACTATGCCAAGGATAGACTTACCTGCGGGAGCTTGAGACTTTTAATCTTCAAGCGGGAAGGTATCAATAAAAATCGATCATGAAAAGTAAGAACGACTTTATTACCCGAAGGCTGCTGGTTTGAAAATTCCTTTCTAATTCTAAAGCTAACAGCTCTAATGTGTAAAATTAAGATGACATCGCTGTTATTCTAAGACCTGTCATTATTGCACTTTTTTAAAATAAATTGAAGTTATGTATCATAAACCATACCAAACTCCGTCGACTAAATTAGGAACCTGATGGATTATCCAAGAGCATCTTGGTGATATTCGCCGAGATTGCCAACGGCGGTCCAAGATATATGCATTTTGGTAGGGGCGTGCGTTCAAAAATTTAAGTAATATGGAAAAAAAACGCCTTGTGGCTGAAAACAAACATGAATAATCGTTAGCGGATAAAAAATGGCGATCGAATGGTGGTTACGAGCAATATACAATTAAACTCACCGTTTCTTCCAAAAATCAAAATGTGGTCATCAGTAGATGAATGAATCCAAGCAAATAATTATAAAATGAAGTTAAAAGATCCTGAAACAATTAAATATCGGAAACTATTAGCGTCTGCTATCAAAATAGCCATGACAACGCGGAACGGACCGAAATCACAAAGAATTCGCTTACCTTAAAAAATAAAGGCTATCCAATTAGGATCATGACCAGGGCAATCGGCTACCACATAATTAGGGACTAGATGCCGCCCATCTCAAGTTATATTTTGAGATTTTATTGGAGCGCTCAAAAATCACTCCATTGATTCCAGGCTGTAGGTCGAAAAGCAAGAAATGTCAAAGTCAATTTGACAGCATCGAAAATAAAACTCAGTGTGACCACTTCACGAATCCAAGTCAACCAAAAAATGAATTTTCATAAGGCAACACCAACCAGAGCCTACAAATCAAAGCAAAGAATTCAATAGTATGTAACAGGCTTAAAAGACTCGTTACACTATCTTACTATAATTTTGGAGATATAATATGCTGTAAATTTACTTAAAATGGTACCAATTCGGACCCTACTTTTTTACATTGTCTGCGATTATTGTGATGGGAAAAACGTATTTGTGCGAAAATTTTGTATGACGTCTTACAATTGTTCTGATGCCAATCTGGAGATGAATAAATTATCTTTAATTTGTTCTAAATATCTTTAACTTATGTCTATTCTATTCTATTCAAGGACTAAGTGCGGAAACCCAAACCCCCATAGGGTTTGGGTTTCCGCACTTAGTCCCTGAAGTGGACCATTGTGCGTGAGCCATGTTGGCCGATTACTCTAGCCAGCCCACCTCCCTCCAGAAGCAGATCAGACTTCCCGGTCTCCTCAGGGCACCCACAAGGGATCTTGGTGTTCCTAGGGTTTCCTCACGAATCTTGGTAACGCCTGTGCACTCAAGGAGCACATGCGCCACCGTTTCCTCCGCCTCCATGCATGCTCTGCACAGGGGACTGTCTGTGATTCCTAGGGTGTGGAGGTGCTTATTCAGTGAACAGTGTCCAGTGATGGTCCCCGCCACCAGACGCAGGCTATCTCTATCAGCTTTATATCCAGTGATAGCTTCCTTGGATTGCCTACATCCTGGTGTCGAGGTCCACTACCTCTCCGCTTGTATTCGAGTGTGATCTTTTAACTTATGTTCTGTTGTTCGCAGCGTGCTGCCCGTGCAGTGTCTGTGCGAGTTCCTGTCCGCGGGCGGCGCGGGCGGCGAGGTGGGCAAGGCGGGCGAGCTGTGCGCGCACCTGCGCCGCACGGTGGCGGACTGCGCGGCCGGCGCGCACGCGGTGCTGCACTACTACATGCAGCGCCTTGCGCATACGCATGCGCCTACCAGGGCTAGCGCTAGCAGGGTCAGTACAACCATATATACACCTGCGCCGCACGGTGGCGGACTGCGCGGCCGGCGCGCACGCGGTGCTGCACTACTACATGCAGCGCCTTGCGCATACGCATGCGCCTACCAGGGCTAGCGCTAGCAGGGTCAGTACAACCATATATACACCTGCGCCGCACGGTGGCGGACTGCGCGGCCGGCGCGCACGCGGTGCTGCACTACTACATGCAGCGCCTTGCGCATACGCATGCGCCTACCAGGGCTAGCGCTAGCAGGGTCAGTACAACCATATATACACCTGCGCCGCACGGTGGCGGACTGCGCGGCCGGCGCGCACGCGGTGCTGCACTACTACATGCAGCGCCTTGCGCATACGCATGCGCCTACCAGGGCTAGCGCTAGCAGGGTCAGTACAACCATATATACACCTGCGCCGCACGGTGGCGGACTGCGCGGCCGGCGCGCACGCGGTGCTGCACTACTACATGCAGCGCCTTGCGCATACGCATGCGCCTACCAGGGCTAGCGCTAGCAGGGTCAGTACAACCATACATACACCTGCGCCGCACGGTGGCGGACTGCGCGGCCGGCGCGCACGCGGTGCTGCACTACTACATGCAGCGCCTTGCGCATACGCATGCGCCTACCAGGGCTAGCGCTAGCAGGGTCAGTACAACCATATATACACCTGCGCCGCACGGTGGCGGACTGCGCGGCCGGCGCGCACGCGGTGCTGCACTACTACATGCAGCGCCTTGCGCATACGCATGCGCCTACCAGGGCTAGCGCTAGCAGGGTCAGTACAACCATATATACACCTGCGCCGCACGGTGGCGGACTGCGCGGCCGGCGCGCACGCGGTGCTGCACTACTACATGCAGCGCCTTGCGCATACGCATGCGCCTACCAGGGCTAGCGCTAGCAGGGTCAGTACAACCATATATACACCTGCGCCGCACGGTGGCGGACTGCGCGGCCGGCGCGCACGCGGTGCTGCACTACTACATGCAGCGCCTTGCGCATACGCATGCGCCTACCAGGGCTAGCGCTAGCAGGGTCAGTACAACCATATATACACCTGCGCCGCACGGTGGCGGACTGCGCGGCCGGCGCGCACGCGGTGCTGCACTACTACATGCAGCGCCTTGCGCATACGCATGCGCCTACCAGGGCTAGCGCTAGCAGGGTCAGTACAACCATATATACACCTGCGCCGCACGGTGGCGGACTGCGCGGCCGGCGCGCACGCGGTGCTGCACTACTACATGCAGCGCCTTGCGCATACGCATGCGCCTACCAGGGCTAGCGCTAGCAGGGTCAGTACAACCATATATACACCTGCGCCGCACGGTGGCGGACTGCGCGGCCGGCGCGCACGCGGTGCTGCACTACTACATGCAGCGCCTTGCGCATACGCATGCGCCTACCAGGGCTAGCGCTAGCAGGGTCAGTACAACCATATATACACCTGCGCCGCACGGTGGCGGACTGCGCGGCCGGCGCGCACGCGGTGCTGCACTACTACATGCAGCGCCTTGCGCATACGCATGCGCCTACCAGGGCTAGCGCTAGCAGGGTCAGTACAACCATATATACACCTGCGCCGCACGGTGGCGGACTGCGCGGCCGGCGCGCACGCGGTGCTGCACTACTACATGCAGCGCCTTGCGCATACGCATGCGCCTACCAGGGCTAGCGCTAGCAGGGTCAGTACAACCATATATACATAATATATATTCGAACAGATAAGACCCAATTGAATTGATCAATTGCCAATCTCTAGAAATCCTTGCCATGAAATCCGGCAGATAACTTTGGCTCCGCTTACTTCTATTACTGTTAATCTAATAGGCAATAGGGACACGGAAACATATAGAGACCAAAACTTGTTTCTTTGCTTCAATGTCCTGGAAGTTTTCGAATATTTGAACACACGGTAACACACCAAAGCCAAATATATTATATCTTTTTTTTTCAAATTCATTTATTGATTTTGTGAACACAGGGTACAAAATATGATGTTCAATAAGAAAGAAAAGTCCAGCCTATGCTCCGCCACAAAGCATACAAAATAGTCCTCTTAAAGTGTCGCTAAAGTCCACATTATCCAATTAATTCAAATTAATTATAAAATACAAAATCTCAACAACAACTACAACTAAAACACAATACAATTTGTCGAATTTGAAATGAATTATTACAAAAAGTCGCACGAAAAAGAAATAATATGTCAATCCTTTCCCTCTTAATTTTTCTCTTTTCAGCGTGAGGTGATGTGATCATGTCTTTTCAGTGTGCCACCTGTGTGACAGTATTGTGTTTCAATAGGTCTGTAAAATTTACTAAAAATATTCGTTTTACAGGGTCTGAAACTGGTGCTACAATCAGACGATACATCAGAAAATGATTACAACGCTGAAGTTAGCCCCGAGTGAGTGTTAATCCTTCATCTCTTTCGCATCTCATGTATATGCTTTTTTTCTAGTATGTAATAGGGATGTTTCCTGACAAAAAAAATAAAAATCTGTTTAGTCCGTCAGTTAGATTATCGACAGATATTGGATACGTGTTTTTTAGGGTTCCGTACCTCAAAAGGTAAAAGCGGAACCCTTATAGGATCACTTTGTTGTCCGTCTGTCTGTCTGTCTGTCTGTCAAGACCTTTTTTCTCAGGAACGCGTGGAGGTATCAAGCTGAAATTCATATCAAATACTCAAGTCTATGGTCTCTTGGAGCTGTGAAAAAATCAAACTTCTAAGTCAACGCGATCAAAAGATACTCCCGTTTATGCCGCAAATTTTCGACACTCGCAAGGGAATCAAAACCTACAGGGTACTTCCCGTGAACTCAGAATCTTGAAATTTGGTATGAAGCAACGTCTTATAGCAGAGATATAGGAAAAATTGCGAAAAGTATACATTTTTAGTTATATCATATAATAAAAATATTTTTTAAGTAAAAATACCATAACTTTTACTTATATACCTACAGGTTTGTACGGAACCCTCGGTGCGCGAGTCTGACTCGCACTTGGCCGGTTTTTTGTTTTATCAAATTAATAAAAAAGTACGAAGACTAAACGCGTCAAAGATCATGAGTGGGGGCTTTTGACGTCACTTTCCTGTAGAAATGTACTGGAATGTCACGTCACACGAGTTTTGGAAAGACTGTATCGTCTTCATTTTTTGTTTACGTGAAAAAAGAAAAAAATATTTGTCCTATATTTTTTAGAAATCTATCTGACGGACTAATTACTGTCTTTATAAATGTTGTAGGGAGTGGCTGCCGTTACTGTGGGAGCTGCCGCACTGGGATGCACTTCGTGAGGAGGTGGTGTGTCGCATCCGAGCTGCCTGCATGGTGGAGTGCGTGCCCAAGCACATGGCGGCCTACATCGCCTTCCTGCACAAGTACTCTAGCCAGACGCCGCACATCGACCACACCGAGCTGGCACTGGTGAGCGTGGGAAAATTCCCAACGTCCACCACCTACTTCTTCCCCACTGGTGTACATTGGAACAATATTTGAAAACAATTTTCATTGTCTGCCAGGTTGTAGTTGATGTAACATTTTAACACCAGTGGTGGATAATGATAACAAAATTGACTTATCCCATTGTCCACCACTAGGGGACAATGCCACAACTTCAAACTATCATTACCTCGAGTAAATTTATTTTGTCTGTATTCAGGATCTATCTCAAGCGCTAATGGAGCGTTCCCAAGTGATGGGCAACGTCCTGGGTACCGGCGACCGTACAGACGAGATCCACGAGCTACAGCGCGCTCAGCATCGCGCACTGTTCTCCGTCACACAGATGCTGTATAATCATTTGCAGAAGGTGAGACTAGGATTAAGATACTTCTCGTTAATCTGAAATGAATCTAATTTACTCTACCTTAAAGTTGGTATTTATATGGACTAACGTCCAATTAACAAAATCATTGTTGGAAGGAAGGAAAATAAAAAAGTAGAAAGAAACTGCTTTTGCTGTCGCAAAATTCCTTTTTAAAAGATAGTCACACAGTGGGTGCTTGTAGACGGCCGACGTAACCCAGGCAGGCCCAAGAAACGTTGGCATGCCAATCTGGACTAATTCTCAATAGATTGTACGGAGAAGGCAATTAATAAACAAACTTGGAATTTACAAATAGGGATGTTTACTGATTAAAAAAAATATGATTCTAATTAGTCCGTCGGTTAGATTGTCGAAAAATATTGGATACGTATTTTTTGTTTTATCAAATCAATGAAAATTGACGAAGATAAAACGCGTCAAAGATTTGAGTGGGGGGTCGTGACGTCACTCACCTTTAAAAAATGTCATAATAATGTCTTAGAATATGACGTCTCACGAGTTTTCAAAGCACTGTATCGTCTTCATTGTTTGTTTACGTGAAAAAAGAAAAAATACGTGTCCAATATTTTTTGGAAATCTATCTGGCGGACTAATTTGATTTTTTTAGTTAACTACCCTATTGGCCAAAGGTTCTATCGGACACAACTTGTCACTAACATCAGCTCCAACGTAGCACTCCGCTACGACGTAGCACCAACGTCACCTACGCCGTAGCACACAAGTTTCACTCCAGCAACTCGTAGGTTCGCTCTCGGACGGCGGAGGAGGCCGAGGCTGCGGCCAACGCGTGGGCCTTCGGCGAGCGCGTGCGGCTGCAGTGGCCCAGGGGTCGGTCTGCGAGGATGCACGTCGTGCTGGTACACGCCTATATCAAGCTGCTGTGTATTGGACCTTGCATTTGTGAGTAGTACCTTGACTTATGACTTTTCATTTCTAAATCTAGGAGCTTATGGCTAAACAGTAACAGCCGTATAGGCGTATTTTCGAGGTTAAGTGGAGCTTGCATAGTTCTTATATGGCTATCCGATAACCATTGTTCACGACTGTGATTTATAGATTTTGACGATAGTTATTGGTAGTCTGGACAGTAGCCCGAAAATCGGACAACCAATCTTACCAAGGGGTATCGTAATACCTAATAAATAGTCGATATGAGTCAATCTATAGACACCAGTTTACATGTACGAAAGCTCGAGCTGTAGAAGTGTAGATCAGTATGGTTATAATATAAGTCTCTTTTTAAATACAAACTGGGTAGCGCGAGTATGTGTGTATTTGTCCGTGGCGTACATCTGTGTGAGCAGACGGTGCACTAAAAATACAAGGCGATATACCTACCCTTGGATGTATTAGAATTTGTAACAAAACTTTGTGTTTCTTAACGTTTAACGTTATGATGTGATATTATTTATGTTGTTTTAAGTAACAGTTGTATTCACGAGAACACTGCCGACAAACTGTCCTGCAGTTTGGCAGAAAATTTGTATGATACCCACTCATGTAACTTTTGTTGAAATAAATATTAAAAAAAAAGGTTATAGAGGTCATATAGGCAGTCGATGAATGTAAGGTAAAATACTGGTAATCAGCTGCACCTGGGTAAACTGGAAACCGATTCGAGAATGGAACAAGAAAATCTGTTACGCTGAACACATGTAGAATGGGACCAGAGCAGGAAGGAGATGCAGGCAGATGATATGATGATCTTTGTGTTATATTAAAATTTCTTTAATGTAATTTCAAAATTTTTAAATGTAGTTATTTAAATGTAAAGATTTAATTTTTAAATGTATTTATTTTAAAGTAAAGTTTTAATTTAATTTTTTATTTTTTTTAATGTAAAGTTTTAATTTTATTTTTTTTAATGTAAAGTTTTAATTTTTCAATGTAATCTCGTAATTTTTTAAATGTAACATAGTTTTAAAGTCGCTACTAACAAATATTATGGACCAAAATGTCTGAAATAAAAAGATTCTATTTATTTTTATTAACACCCGACGCAAAAACGACGAGGTGTTATGAGTTTGACGTGTCTGTGTGTGTGTGTGTCTCTGGCATCGTAGCTCCCGAAAGCATGAACCGATCTTGATTCTGTTTTTCTTGTTTGAAAGGTGAATTAGTCGAGTGTTCTTAGCTATGTTTGATGAAAATCTTTCCTAGATGGCTGCCGCCACAAAATGGCGGATTACATATTTTTTCACAACTTTATCAATATGGGTATCAAATAAAAGGGCTTAATTAGCAGAATACTATACACTATGACAAATTTCAAATCCAAGATGGCCGCCAGCAATAAAGGGCGTTTTTTTTAAACTCCCTCAACATGGGTAGCAAGAAATGAAGGGATTGTAAAATAATGTACACTATTTTGAAAGGGAATGAGGAATATAAATTAACGAAATTAAGACTAAAAGCTTGAAAATTATTTTTTTAGTGACCAAGTTTGATTTAAAGGGAGTAAAAGTGGAGATCCAATGTTTAATATTAATTGCTTCTCAGCGAATGACTGCCGTGCGCGTAACTATTTAGTCGTGCGCATATTTTTACATTGCGATGTCTTCTAAGATATTTGTTTGAACTATATAGAGTAAAGGGCACAAATATTCTATATTGAATTTCCGTTCTAACAATCATATTTATTTGGATATAGATTAATACCATATTCGTTAAATAAGCTTCGCAAAAATAATTGAGTCTAGGGTTTTTAAATTCTTAATTTATACTTGTATTATTTTCAGTAGTCACTTATGTTTTTTCCAAACACCATCAAACGGACCCTAAACTGTTTTTTTCTTTAACGTTCCCTTTCCTCCACAGACGACACAAACCAAGAGATGTTCTCGTGGCTGATGTCAGTGTGGGTCGGCAACGACTCCCCGCAGGCCTACAAGATCGACTCGGAGGAGGAGGCCGATATCCTGCCCGACTGGCTGCGGCTCAGCATGGTGCGCTCGGCCAGGTCGCCGCTGCTGGAGGCCGGCATGCGGGGCCTGCCTGCGCACAAGCTGGCCATCTTCATACAGACCTTCGGGATGCCTGTCAATGCTATGAGGTGAGTGGAAAGTGTGCCCTGTTCTCTAAGTGTACGGTTTTATGAGAGAAAAAGGTAAAGTAAGAACTGTCATTGGGCTCGCTTAGGTTCGGAAGACGCGATTTGAGACTAAAGGCCCTCTCAAAGTTGTTCTCACCAAACTGCAACTGGGTTGTTCGAAAGAGATACCGCGGCGTCGACACAAAGGGCTAAGAAGGAACATGGGTAGTTTTAATAAGTCAGAGCGGAAGGAGACAATTGATGATTTCACTCCCACCAAAACAGAAGTACTGTCTGTGCCTTTTGGTTTAGCAATAGTATATCTCGGGAGAAGACCCAGAGGCAGAAGCCCAATGCACTGGTCTGACCAGTTCCGCTCTGCCCTAAACATTTCTGTCTGCGATGCCTTACATGCTGCCGAAGACAGTGTGAGCTTGCGCATGACAGTCCGGGAGAAAGTGATCCAAAGAGGCCACAAGCATTGAGGAAAAACGATGCAAGGAGGAGTATATCTCGATATAAGTGTGAAAAATTTGTTATTGTATTCGAGGCGGAATTCACACCCGAGCCGCAGGCGTGGCTTTTATGGAGCCGAGAACTGCAGTAAATGCCATGTCTTGAATTTCTGCTATAACTTATATTATGATGTCTCCAGCGCGCTCCTGCAGGCGCTAGACTCGTGTCCCGCGGGCGCAGTGAACCGACTGGGCGTGGAGCGCGCCTACATGTGCTCGCTGCTGGGCGTGGCACGCGCGCGTGGAGCGACCGGCGGCCACGCCTTCGCCGCCACGCTGCGCCTCGCGCCCGTCACCTACCCGCCAGGTGTGTGTGTGTGCAGGGCTCTAGGAACCAACATTATCATTGTAGCCGAGAAGGTCCACTTCTAGAAATAGGTCATCCACAAGCATTGCTCAGAGCCCAGGACTGTCTTTGTCACATCGTATGACTTCCTGAGACCTTCACCAAATAATAAGTCCACCTTGGAGAGGCCTACCCAGTCACCATTCTAGTAATCGGTGCATCTTCCGAAACGTATTGTAACTAAAATTAATTGTTTTGTGAAAACTAGTCATAGCCGTCAGGTTAGCATGTTGTACAGCCCTTTATATTTTCCCTTTTACCCCCAGACGACGGGTTATTCGCCAAACCAGAACTGCCCACTGAGCCTGAGGACGATTGGAACAGCTTCGCGGTGCCGTCGGCGCTGCAGCCAGAGCTGGTGTCCTCTCTGCTTAATACCGTATTCCTCTCCGCCAACAGCTTTCTCGGAGACGTGGATATGGCATTCACGCAACTTGTATCGGTAAGTTCCGAATTTCTTGACACTGTTAGGAACTTCGTCGCGCATTAGCTACAAAGAACTCGGCACATGGTTCTAAATCTTTAGCACAATCATCATCTGCCTAGCCTTTTCTCAACTATGTTGGGGTCGGCTTCCAGTCTAACCGGATGCAGCTGAATACCAGTATTTTACATGGAGCGACTGCCTATCTGACCTCCACAACCCAGTAAATACTAGGTAATACGATACCCTTTGATAAGACTGGTTGTCAGACTTTCAGGTCACTGACTACCTGTAACAACTGCCTAAGATCTATATATGGCACCAGGGACCAACAGCTTAACGTGCTTTCCGGCTTCACCTAAAGATTGACCCGAGTGGCAGTCTTTAGCACAATATCGCCACACAAATGATTTGTCGCTGACGCGTCGTCTGGAAACCATAGTGATGCTTTTCAATTTCTTTTGTTAAAACATTGAGAATTTGTATGGCAGTCCTCTAATCATGGCTGTAAAACTGGATAATTTTTTTGTCATTTTGGATATTTTTTTTTGTAGCTGTTGTAAGCTGTACCTTTGTTCTCTTCTTTTTTTTATGTTTTTTTTTTCCTTTTGGAACGAAGTTCCTTATCGCGCGCTGTGAAAGGGGGCTAGACGAAAAAAATTAAGACCAAAAGTTGTAACGACACTTTTTGCCGTGACGTTAAGCCGTGCGGCGTGCGCGTGTTTCACTGTCTGTCTCTCTCTCTCTCTCATAGAAAGCAAACCAGTTATTTTCGTTTCGTCTTTCTATTTCGCATTGAACAGTGTGGTGTCGCGACGATTATTTTTGTTGAGTGTATACAGGTGTCTTGTACATAATAAATAATAAAATTCGTTTGAAAAATAATAAGGAATAATAAATAAATAAATCATAATAATAAATATTTTTTTTTTAGAATAATAATAATAAATGCTTAGGAACTTCGTTTCATCCGGGTGTCCGTTGACACCTCTCAAGTTTTTTTTGTATTTTGTGTGTACATAAATAAAAAAATTAAAAAAGGAAGTGACAAGCTACAACAGAACATAATTTATGACCAGTGATCGGATATTCGGATGCATATTTACCTAAAGTTCATTTTTGGTTAGGAAATTATGGAAGCGGCTTCTTAAAACGTATTTTTTAAAATATAAATCTCGAATGCAAAACTAGTCTGTAACATGATGAGGAAACGTCGTCTTTAACATGTAGTATTTATTTTAAAAAAAAACAAGGGGATTAGGTACATAGTTATTTATGTGTATTTACTTGAAGTTAATTTTAAGTTCCCTATCAATTTATGTCTATGTTGAATGTAAGAGGAATAGTAGGTGGTAGGTAGGTGTTAATTTAAAAAAAATGAATACAATTGTACTTTATTGCACGTAAGTACACGATACAAAACATATTAATAAAAAAAAATGTGTGCGTGTACTAGTGTACACACGTAAGAAGTGAAACTTCTTTATGGCCTTATTTTTCGCAAAATGATCTACTAATTCTAATAATGCCGATGATGGACATCAACTTGTATAGTAATTGCATTCGAAGATTCCTCAGGATTTGTGGATTCTTCCATCATTGAATCTACAAAAATTAGTTAATTGATTTACAAAAATTAATAACATATTTCAGAATTTATACTCTATGTACACGATACAAAACATATTAATAAAAAAAAATGTGTGCGTGTACTAGTGTACACACGTAAGAAGTGAAACTTCTTTATGGCCTTATTTTTCGCAAAATGATCTACTAATTCTAATAATGCCGATGATGGACATCAACTTGTATAGTAATTGCATTCGAAGATTCCTCAGGATTTGTGGATTCTTCCATCATTGAATCTACAAAAATTAGTTAATTGATTTACAAAAATTAATAACATATTTCAGAATTTATACTCTATGCCAATTAATTGATGTTCATTAAATTTGCAGTCGTATTAATTAATAAATACTATTTTAATGAAATCATATACATTGACCGATAGTTACAATCAGAAACTGAGGTTAACCTTAAATATCTTAAATTTAAAAAAATAAATACCACAATCCCACCCAAGTATTAGAAAAAGAGATATAATTACTTACTTTTGTTAAAAATGTGGTGGGAGTAAGTCCGCTTAAGCGACATGCTATCCCTACTCCGTTGGAGAAAGTGAAAGTACTCTTCGTCTGAACCAACCGTGGTAGGGGCAAGAAAAAGATGGCGCGTAACCGAAAAATGTGACGGTAAATTTTTTTCCAACGCCGATAAAGAACTTTCACTTCAATAATAATAATAATTGTTTTATTTGGGACAACATATGATCCAATTTTGTTAGTAAAAGACTTATACACTAGGATTAGTAACACATTTTATGGAATTCACATTTAGTGAGTCATGTACTTACGAGGCATTTCCTGAGGATAATGATTCCGCAAGAGATGCCTCAGCACAGGAGCTCTCGTGTCCTCAGCCACGACTTTCAGGATGCTGTTGCCACTCCCCCGAATCCTCCTCACAAGCGATGGATATATATATCAAACTAGAAAGAGTTAATTTTAATCCTGAGTGTAATAGAGATAAGTGTTCATTGCGAATAATTATAGTAGTGAAATGGCATCTATTAGGCGAAATGATTGGGCACCGTTGATTATATGGCAGATTTGCATTTTCTAGCCTTCCCGCTACTCGCATTATACCCAACTTGCCCAAAAATGGATTGAGAGCCTTTATGTTTGTTCTTATTGGACTACCGTTTCTAACACATTTCAACTCATCAGCAAAATGCAATGACTGAACATATTTAATCAAACATGACATTGTGTCCTTTATTTCTGTTACATTTATATTTTCAAAATTACGTTTGTCTTTGCTGATTTTACAATTTTTGATAAATCTTAAAACATATGCAAAAATTCGCTGTAATCTCACAAGAGTGGATACATTTGAAATCGGTAACAATTCTTGTTGCATATCGCAATTGACAACCGCAACATTATTTGAATCTGAATCAAAAATTTTGCTTAAAGTAATTTCTTTGGGAATGAATTTTATATCATACAGCTATTGTGGTCCTTGCCACCATATATCATGGGATGACAGCTGGGTAGGGTTTAAACCCCTTGACAAACAATCAGCAGGATTGCTTGATCCATTGACATGGAACCATTCACATTCCTTTGTTAAATTATTAATTGTGTTAACTCGATTCTGAATATACTGAGAATTTTTTATAGATTTTAGCCACCACAGTACAATTTCAGAATCGGTAAACATATACTTATGTCTAAAATTTATATCTTTAAAAACCGACATAACCTTATTAAACAATTTAGAAAGGATAGGAGGGTCCGCTCACTATTGACCACAAATCGGATGCATCACCCACGGTCGTCGGTGATGAGACTGTATATCCCGCGGAAGTGTGGGGGTCGTGGTTTCTTAAATACTAAGACCCTACACAACCGTGAGGTATGCAGTCTCAGGGAATACTTCCTAGAAGCCAACGTGGGGATGCACCGAGATGTGGTCTCAGTGGACAAGGGCCTTACCCCGCTCTCCTTGGCTAACGGGAACTGGCGCAAACCTAAAGTATTAGACACTAATGACCGCAGGGAGGTATGGCAGAGCAAGGAGCTGCACGGACGCTTTTACCGGGCCTTACATGGAACCGATGTAGATTTCTTAGCGTCCGTATCCTGGCTGCGTTTCGGTGACCTTTTCGGGGAAACCGAAGGTTTTGTCTGTGCAATAATGGACGAAGTTATGATGACGAACAACTACCGGAAATACATTGTGAAGGATGGCACGGTTGACATATGTCGGGCATGCCACCGTCCTGGAGAATCGATCCGACACATTATTTCTGGATGTTCTCGTCTGGCTAACGGAGAATACTTGCATAGACACAACCTTGTTGCCAGGATTATCCACCAGCAACTTGCTTTGAAATACAACCTTGTGGAAACAGAAGTGCCATACTATAGGTATGCGCCCGACCCAGTTCTCGAAAATGGTAATATTTCATTGTATTGGGATCGACCTATCGTCACTGACAGGACTATTGTTGCCAATAAGCCTGACATTGTGGTGATAGATCGATCGGAGCGTCGCGCAATGATTGTTGATATAACGGTCCCGCGTGACGAGAACCTCGTGAAAGCAGAGAAAGATAAGCAATTCAAGTATCTAGATCTGGCTCGCGAGGTTGTCGACATGTGGCACGTGAATACAGCAATCATTGTGCCGATAGTCGTGTCTGCCAATGGCTTAATAGCCAAGAGCCTCGACGAACATCTAAGGAGGCTCTCACTTGGTAGCTGGATCAAGGGCTTGATCCAGAAGGCAGTACTTCTGGACACGGCGCGCATTGTCAGGAGGTTCCTCTCTCAAGAGCCCTGACCACCGGTAGCTCGGACCCTGTTCCCAATGCCGGTGGGCTACTACTTTTTATATTTTTAAATGTTTTTTTATATCTTTTTTTTTAAGAAATATTTAAAAATGTATTTAGTATAAGGAAAGAAAATGAATAAAGGAAATAATAATAATTGTTTTATTTGGGACAACATATGATCCAATTTTGTTAGTAAAAGACTTATACACTAGGATTAGTAACACATTTTATGGAATTCACATTTAGTGAGTCATGTACTTACGAGGCATTTCCTGAGTATAATGATTCCGCAAGAGATGCCTCAGCACAGGAGCTCTCGTGTCCTCAGCCACGACTTTCAGGATGCTGTTGTCACTCCCCCGAATCCTCCTCACAAGCGATGCACCTTTTTTCTGATGATAGCATGGAAACCATCTGTCCCCGATTGGGCAAACATTAAGTACTATGAATATCCTTTTCAACACACTTGCTCATAAAGTGGCTCTAATTTCACCGCAATTAGGCACATAATGACACCTGTAATCAAACTGTGAATTTTTCATTACCATTATTCACAAGTGAGTTATAGGTTTTTTTTTAATTTTATTGGTTAAGTTGCTTTGTTCTTAAAAAAGTTTCGATACTAAAAAGATTTTGTTTAATACTACAAATAAATGAATGTACCTATTGCTTGCTCTTTACATGCAACTTCGAATTTAAATAGATAATTTCAACTTGTTTAAACGTTTTTAATACTTTTGTTTTCTCTGTAATAAAAAAAAACTTTGAATTCCCCATTTTGTACGTGGCTGCAACGCTATTCGCGATAATTAAAAAAAAAACTTAATCTTTTAGTCTATAGCCGATCACTATTGTTAGATGCGCGCGCAAGAAAACTTATTAATTGAAATAGATAATTTCAACTTGTATATACGTTTTTAATAAATAAAACTTTTGTTTTCTCTGTAAAAAAAAAAACTTTGAATTCCTCATTTTGTACGTGGCTAAAACGCTATCCGCAAAAACCAAAAAAAGAAACCTCATTCTTTTAGTCTATGGCCGATCGCCATTGTTAGATGCGCGCCCTGAAAAACTGATTAATTTTTCCCGCCATGGCGAAATTTTTTTCACAACTCGTTTTAACTGTTGAAAATGATTTTTTTGTGTTATTTTCTTCACAAGTATGTTGAAAAACGTCGTATGATACACGTGTGTATTGATGATTACCGTCCTCGGCTCTCTTAAGACCCTCACCTGACGGCTCGGGTCTCAATGGCGCCTCAGCGGTAATCACCAACGTTACACACTTATACCATAATGTACTATTATTGAAGTGTACAAAAGTGAGTAAGAGATATCTTCCAACCAGCCCTTCTGATATCCTGATTGGGCGTAAATATTATCTCGGTTACTACAACTTTAATCACTATATCACTGTGCTTTGGTCACTGTTAATTCCGAAATCCCGGGATTTTTTCGGCACAGAAGTGCATTCCATAATATTAGCCAACACCTTAAACTAAGTAAATATTCCTACACCCGATTTGATTCTATAGTAAAAAAAACTTTTGTCGATTCCGAATTCCCGGGATTTTTTCGATACAAAAGAGCATTCCATAATAGCCAACACCTACACTTTAGGTAAATATGCATCCGAATATCCGATCACTGTTTATGACTAAAAATATATTGCTCTAGACTACTCTAGAGGCATTATTCAAGAAGAAAACTCCCCTTGAGTTTGAGTTTTTCTTCAGTATTTAAGACTTCCAAAAGCTATGATTTCTAGTGATGTGATTGTGTAAGAATGTTCGCGAAGATACGAAGGCGATTGGTCCGTGGTAAGATGTGGGTGGAGCAGGCTACCCGTTGAGTAAATGCAACGACTATACAGCCACTAGACGCCTAATACTTGATCTAATGCACGTAACAAATTCTGTCAACTTGCTGAGGTGCGGAGGAACGGGGTACTGCGTTCTGATTGGCCCTTTCAAGTTCATTCCATTTCACTAGGGATGGGACAGGTTTAAATCAAA
The DNA here is from genome assembly GCA_949774965.1 of Diarsia brunnea. Lineage (NCBI taxonomy): Eukaryota > Metazoa > Arthropoda > Insecta > Lepidoptera > Noctuidae > Diarsia > Diarsia brunnea. The sequence continues at coordinate 17,237,574 of OX459017.1, forward strand.
CAAGAAAGTATCGATATTTTTTTATTGTATTTAATAAAACATAACTTGCATTTAAGTACCTTCTTTATTCTGAATATGATTGAATCATGTAGGTACATTCAAAAATAATTAAAACAATATTTTAACATTATTTCCGTAATTATTCCAAGCTATGTTCGAAGTCTTTGGTGAGGGAGGACTAACTTAATTGAATGCAGCGCGCAATGTGATAGAGTTGTGATCTAACTCGGGATTCTCGGGACTCACGTGGCTTATTTTTTAGGTATTATTACAATTACTTACCCATTTATTTTTTAAATCAGGATCGTTTGGGTATCTAAAATTAATCGTTAAAGTTTCTTAATAATAATTTATTAGCTGTATCTGTTGTAATTTTTAATTATTAACAATATATTTTTTGCTTAAATAAATTTAGTTATAGGTTTTTGTTGCTTTATCGATAACAGAGGTGGTCATACGATTTGGAACATCACTAATTATGTTTGCTTAAAATCGAGGAAAAGAGATGGCGAAAAAAATACTTTCAAAAGAAAGAGACGCAATCATAAAAGATATCAACTATGACCAGTATACGATGAACTCCGAAAAATAATGTCAGAAAATTAATCTTATTTAGATTATGGAACTATTAACTTACCGATGAAATGTGATACCGTCTTTCAGGAAACTTGAAGTTCGGCTTTCTTTATCACACCAACGTACTGTACGCGGGGCCATATTATGTCTATTTTCTCGAATTTTCAAAGGTGTAGTGCGGAAGTGTTTACGGCTCACAGAGTGGTCGATACTAATTCGAATTTATTCGAACTTCGTGAGTGACGACATGCATAAGATTTTTACCCTAATGTGTTGACAGACATTTGTCGCCTGTTATTAGGCGTCTAGTGGCTGTATGGTCGTTGAGTAAATGCGACGTGAAGCTAGAATAAGTTTCCATTCGTGTTTGTCTCCAGCTGATAACCCGCGAGATATCGCTGCGCAGCCCCGGGCCGCACCTGGCGGGCACGCTGCGCTGGCTGCGCGCGCTGGCGGGCAGCGCGGGCGGCGCGGCCGGCCTGGTGCGCACGCCCGCGCACGCCGCGCCGCTGCTGCGCGCGCTGCGGACCGCGCAGGACCATAATGTGGACCAGGTAATAAACTAATAGCTGGAACTTGCTTCATGCTACCCTGAAATTTGGAAAACAATATTTTTAGTTCGGCCTATTTTATCCCCTTTTTTTGGAGGGTGGGAAGTCATCAAATGACTCTTCCCGCTCTGGGCGGAGTACAAAAGAGTGTCAGACTTCTACTGACTATAAACCACCCATGGTCCATCTTAGCCCTTTGTGTATCGGACTCCGGGGCTACGGTATCTCTTTAGAACACCCCGCAGCCCTGAGGGGCGGTTGCTACTCTGAATTTTGGTTTTTTTTTAATGATATAATGTTTATTTTGCAAATTTTCAATTCTAAAGTGAGATTGGATTTTCCTATAGGAATTTCTCAGTAGCATCCACGTGGTTTAGATTTGTGCCTGGTTCATGGTAGTGGACTCGCCCCATATTGAATGGAACTTAAACATAACTAGTGAAATATGGATATCCGACTAGGTCTCAAATCGCGTCTTCCGAGCCGAAGCCAGCCAAATGGCATCTTTCCCGCTTTTGTTGCATGGAAACAGAGCTAACTGGCATCAGCCACTCCACAAGCTAGTTTATCTTCCAGAACCTTCTAACTTCAACCATATCATTCCATCCTCTAGATCGCAGACACCCTCCTAATGCAATGCAAGTTACTGACCGGCCCCGTGGTGGACATACTGCGCGCTATGATGCAGAGGAACAGCTCCAGCACCATCAAACGTGAGGTGGCGCTCCACGTGCCGCCTGCAGCCACCAAGCAGCAGCTTATTGCAGGTATAGGATTCCTTTATTCATTTTAAAACATAATATTATTTTTTCTCTTCCTTCTGTATCAAGATCCAACTGCCTAACGAGAGCCTCCTCAGGTGTTAGTCGAGGCTCTTGGCAATTAAGCCATTAGCTTACACGACTATCGGTACAATTACTGCTGTGTACACGTCCCACATATCACCAACCTCGTAAGCCATATCTAGGTACTTGTATAGTATTATTATTATGATAGCTAGGTTTTATTGTCCTACTCCTGGGTAAAAGCCCTCCCTCCATTCCTTACAACGGTCACGATTCCGAGCTACTTCTTTCCAATTCTCAAGGAGGAGGAGGAGGAGGATTTTCTCCAGTTCGTCCCGCCAACTCCTTCGTGACAGGGAAGGCATAGTATAGAAGGTGTAAACGGGCTCTTCACGTAGCCGGCAACCAAGCATACTAAGTTACTTTATGCAAACATTATTGAGGGAATTTACTTGTTTTTTGGGTGAATAGTCACGTTTTCCGGTAGGACTAATTATAACGCACTCAAAACACTGATGGATGCATTGAATGGTACGGACTGAGGAGGTCGTGGAAGTATTTCAAGTAAAGTTACAACAGCCAGCTGAACTCCTTTCTCTACTGCCCTCTTTTAAATTTTTGAATCACGAAATGACCCCTCTCGCTCTGGGCGGAGCAGAAGGGTGTGTCAAACTTCAAATGACTCTTTCGAACTGGGGCTGCGGGTTGTTCGAAAGTTTCTTTGCTCTACATGATTAAAATTAAGGTCTGTAAGGTTATATATCTATGGGCCAAAGTTGCCTGAAAATAAGTGTATGTTGTTGTGTATTTATTGTTAGTATGTAACAAAAAAGTTATACTATGTACATATATACCATAGAGAGCAAGTATGACATTAAATCAGTCTATTGAAACCACAAAGCGTGTCTTATTCATTACGATGTTGTATCCGTCCTTAGCCCTGGAATCTGCGTCACCCAGCACACTGGAAGCCCTGGGCAACCGCATCATAACGAACCAAGACACGCGCGTCATCGTCGACGTCATCACACACATACTGGAGAAGAACCAGGAAGGGCACTACGAGTCCAAGGTAACTTATTTAAATACTAGCACTTCGCCCGCCTGTATTTTGAAAATATAGTTTATGTTACTCGGTAAAGATGTAGCTTTGTTAAGGTGAAAGAATTTTTTAAATCAGCCGTTTAGTTTTTGAGTAGTTTTTGATCTTCTTCCATACTTCTCTATTTCTCGTCATCTCAGCAGTCACCTCCTTTCTAGCCATATAATCTTTTACACAGTTCACCCATTGTTTCTTTGGTCTTCGTCTACTCTTATACCCATCCACGTTCGTACTCAAAACTTTTCGCACGACAAAGTCAAAGTATTTACTTGCATGTTTTTTTGGTAACGTGTGATCTTACAGTAATGTTATGCATCTCAAGAAACTACCCATTAAACAGAATAAGAAATTTGAAATCGCAAGTTAACAATCGTTTCAATATTTGGTATGCAACCAATCATTTTAAAAATAGAGATTTAGATTACAATCAATAAAATACACAACAAAAAAATCAGATTACAATTAGTTAGTCAAGTTTTGAATTGTCTAGGATAAATACACAATTGTCAGCTTAGTTTGTTACATTTTGTCAAGAAGGAATTCGTCAATGGTATAGTAGCATTTTATTTTCCATTTCTTATATTTATGTACCTATATAATTATGACATACCCCGAAGGAATATGAATATGGATAACTTGAAGATCTGTTTTGGGTTGACCCAATTTAGATAGTCATATCATCATATGTGACTTAAGCGCTAGTGAAGTGTTACTAACATAGTTTTAACTACCTTGTCTATAGTAGAATATAAGTACTAACATAGTTTTTATAAGTTTTATTGTTTCTAACATTCTAGTATTGTAAGGATTTCCTGTGTAAATGTTTGTGAATGTGTTTGTCTGTTTAATAATTATTATTAAGTAATAACATAGGCTAAGTTATTTTGTTACTAACACAGTGGACCTGTCTGTAGTCTGTTTAATGAATAAATTATTATTTAAGGCTCTATTAACTATTACAAATTGTATTTTATCGTATGTTAGTCTGTAAGGTATTTATCTATGGGCCTTGATGCCTGAAAATAAATTGATTATTATTATTATTATAAACAAGCCAAAGTATGCTGCGGGATGGTCAGTTTGCGTAGATGTAATGTGATGCATGTTTTCTCTCTATTTTCTTTTGATTTTGTTTATTTTGACTGCCTGGATTACAGCTGTGATGTTATGCTTCAGTAAGAATAAGTTAAACGTTCTATTCATCCATTGTAATTCTTGCCCCATTAAACATTTCAATATGATTGGGCTAATGGCATGTAAAACGGCATAATTATCCCAGTTTCTGACCAAGTTATAAACAAGTCCTTTGTATCCTCAGATAAAGCACGAGGACGGCACCTCAGGGCCTGTCCACGTGTTCTCTCGCAGAGGACTGGGTGTAGGGCTCCTGCTGGACTGGATGTCAGAGCTGCAGCGAGAGGCGCTGGGGCCCAGCGACCAGAGACAACGACAGGTATGCTATCTCTAGATCATAGATAACCACTGTCTATGAATGTTTTATTAGAAATCTAATGTCTTCCACTCTTCCACTTTTTTTTAGGTCTGATGTTGATTTGACCTACTCGGTATTCTTAATAGATTTTTCATTAAAGTCTAAGTGTTTAAATAACGGTTTAAATCTTTGTTTGCGTTGTTTTTTTTTGAGTCCATATGCTGTCACGTCTTAATTCGTGTCCGCTTGATGGCAATAGTGTCGCCTATTATATGGGACTTAACAAAACGGACGAAATATGGGTGTACTAATAGGTACACCTCTGCCTAGCGTTTCTGGGATTACAGTCGTGATAATTATGTGTTATGCTGTCAAATTGATATTAATCGTAATACATTTGTCGTATACAGCGCACTTCTGATTGTAGGTTTTTTTTTTACTTTATTCACACGTTATATACCCAGATGCAGCTGATGTTCCGGTCGGGCTGCGCCCCCTGGCGGCCGCTGCTGGTGACTCTGCTGGCTCACCGCGCCTCCTGGAGGACCCTGCACTACTGCCTCACCACGCTACTGCAGCCTGAAGGGTATGTCTAGCACACATCATCCACTCCTCTTGAAATTACAGCAATCAAAAGAAATCATTCGACTGTTTAACGCAACTACTTGTATTTTCACATCCAAACTGCCTCCGTGGCCAAGTGGTTCAGGGGTTTGCCTTGTGATCCGGTGGTCGTGGGTTCGATTCCCACGGGAAAGTTGTTTCCAGTTTGACTAGGACATTGCAGGCTTGAATCACCTGATTGTCTGATAAAAATATGATTCCGTATTTCGTAAGGCACGTGTTAGCCGGTGGGCCCGGCTACTAAATGGCCGTCATCAAATCATGTCATAGGCCTTTGAGGTGGTTTAGAAACGCTGACACTAGGGTAGGGTGTATGGGGTCGTTAGACCTTACGGCCCACACGATAAAAAGATCCAAACCTTCATTCGCACACACACCCACTCACATCAATACAAACTCCCCGCACCCGCACCCCAATAAAGAAATAAAATATTTTTTGGAAATCTATCTAACGGATTAATTAGTTTTTTTTGTCAACTACCCTCTTATAAACTTTTGTGGCTATCGTCGTTTTCGGTGTAATTGTGCCAAGTGTATATTCTATATAAAAATGTTTTACTTTTACTCTCCTCTCGCAGGTCTGCTGGAAAAAAATCCTTAAGAAATAAACAGTACTTTTGTGTTCTCCTATGTTAATGTTATGTCCTCCATTGTATTTTGTGTGAACATTAATAAATTAAATTTGAAATTGTCTGTTACCAGTGGTTGGTCTCCTAGCGCAGTGCTAGACTTCGCAGAGACTCTGATAGAAAGTCCGCGCGTGTGGCAGGGACGGGACAAGACCACGCCCAAGCATTACGTGCCCGACGATACGCTGCGACTGGACCATCAGCAGGTAAGACCTGACTTGATTCTCTATTTCTTTATCTAAAATAATATTATATCAATTTAAAAATAAATTGTGTGAATTTGTGTGAGTAGATCTTATGATGCCATTCTCTTAAAACAGCCGTGCATTCTAGTGTTTTGTTGGTTTTTTTCCCATCTTGCACTTTTTGGTTTAAAAGCGACTTTCAGCCGGTTTTATTTTAGTAAAATCAAATTGTGCCGCTATTAGTCGCGGTAATAGTCTAAGTAGGTTGTCAAAATATTTTTTTTTTCTCTTTAGCCTGCTCTGTCCCACTGCTGGGCAAAGGCCTCCCCCAATTCTTTCCAAGAGCTCTTTTCCTGTGCCGCCTCGAACCAGCCCTCATGGTACGCGTCTAAATCGTCACGCCACCTTTTTCTAGGTCGTTTTATACGTCTACATTTTTTTTCTTTAAGTAATATATATGACATTTGTTTCCGCCGTATTTAACACTCTTTCGGGCTTAGGTCAAACTCAAAGATATGGCTCGGTTTAGAGTTACGTCATACAAGGAACATGGAGATAAGCTCTTGTTTTTTTGAGGAAAGAATCACACAGATTTGAGTGAAATATTTAGATTATTCGTAATGATTTCAATGCACACAAAGCACATACTGACGCTGTGTGTACGTCCACGTTATGAACTCACATCTAAAACCGTCATCCGAAAAAATCATGGAAATGGTAAAAATATAGTTTTGTTTTAATCACCTTTCGTCTGTGAAAGGTCAAATTTTGCACGTTTTCACTCTCCTCTCAACACTGTAAAAAAAACAAGCCTAAAGCTTATACAAACTGAAAACGGGTTATTTATCATGTTTACTTTTGTCTTTTGTTGTTTATGATAGCGTTAGTGACCATGTTCATCAGTTTAAAAACTTAGACCTTGTTCGATACAATATTTGCAACCGACAGCACTTTATATGCACATAAATGCATGTAATAATAATAAATAATAATATAATAATAAAATAGTTTATTTTCTCCACAATATTACTCTTATTTGTTACTTATTTCTACGGTGACATATAGGACAGGCATTATATCGCAACTATCGCCCGTTAGTGCGTGTTCAGAATTAACTTCAGATACCAATCGCGTAACTCGAATCAAACCATCTTAGTGCTACTTTAGCTACGATTTATTACCATTTAATAGTTAACTAGTGTACAATATAACTTTAAACCATACAGTGTTCGTAAACCAAGAACCAAACCATTACCATTCCGATATAAAATCAACCAACCCAAGAAATGAGTGCTAAACCAAGCAGGCACTGCTTTCTACAGGCCTAAAGAAATCTTACTTGCCACCCAACAGCTAGGAGTACTAGTCCGCTACGTGTCAGAAGAAGCGCGCATCATAGAAGCTGCGGACGGCGTGGAGGCGGGGCGGCGTCGGGCGGACGCGCGGCTGGCGTTGTTGCTGCGTTGTGCACCCAACCCACGCGCGTTGCTGGCCGTGGCAGCCGCCGCTGAGGAACATGACCCGCTGTTGTTGCTGCTGCTGTATATGAAGGTAACTACATAAAATAAAAAAGATAAACAATACGTTTCATTATGTCCATAGCAATTTTCCATAACTATTAATTAATGTAGGTACTTGTTATTTATTAGTTATTTTTTAATTGAAATCGAAAATTTGTTATACCTAATCATATTATTGTGAAACGAAAATAACTGCCGACAAACTATTTTGCAGTTTGGCAGACTTTTATGTTTTATTGTTATAGACATTTTACATTTTTCATGTGACCAAAGAAAGTATCAGGTAGCGTCAAAAAAGCCGGCGCTCGGGTGTCGTGGTATTCGGGGTAGTTGATAACGAAAATAAGGTCAAAATGAACATTTTCGATTTTTTTTTGGGTGTTATTTTCATGGTTTTCTAGGTCGCTGGAAACGAAAATAGTATTCTCATGTTTTTCTTCGACTTCCCTTGACTCCATTGGTAACTTATCTATACTGTGTAATATAAGCCGAAAAGCACTCATTCCTTCGTCATTGCAATTTTTTTTGTGGAGCTTACCTGGTGAGAAGATCTCCCCAACAATAATTTGGATAACCCTCATTTCGGCCGCTGCCTTAGAATAGAAGACGCGGTCATCTAACTGGCGTACGCCCCGCTCAGCTGGGTGGCGCTTACAAACATCACGTCATATGACGTGGGGTAGTGTGATTTCCATGCTGCCTTCTAGTGGGCGAGTTTACTTGTCTATTCGCTATACCGACAAAGACTCACACGTCGCGCTCTATCCCCCAGGTGCCCAAGATCCTGCCTCTCCTGAACCAATCAGGCCCGCGCAGCAAGCCACACAGTATGCTGTCACCTTCGCCAGCACTGCGCATGGCAGCCGCGCGCGCTACTAGCGCCACAGACCGCGTGTCGCATGCCTTGCTTACTGCCATCGCAGCGCCGCATCCGCACAGCAAGGAGCTGGAGCACAAGTAAGTAACTAACTGCACGCAGCAAGCCACACAGCATGCTGACACAACCGCCAGCACTGCGCATGGCAGCCGCGCGCGCTACTAGCGCCACAGACCGCGTGTCGCATGCCTTGCTTACTGCCATCGCAGCGCCGCATCCGCACAGCAAAGAGCTGGAGCACAAGTAAGTAACTAACTGCACGCAGCAAGCCACGCAGCATGCTGCCTACAAATCCTAAGGTGTAAGACAGAGATGTCGGTCAAATTATATACTAAAACCTTCCTCTTGAATCACTCTATCTATTAAAAAAAACCGCATCAATATCCGTTGTGTAGTTTTAAAGATTTAAGCATACATAGGGATATAGGGACAGAGAAAGCAACTTTGTTTTATACTATGTAGTGATGATTTGGTGATTAATTTAGAATTGAAATTATTTACTTTTGAAGTGCTTAGTTTACGCCCTAAGTTCTTTTAAAGTAGTCTACCCATTTCAGTAAATGAAAATCCTCTCGGTTGAAATGTTGATGAGGGAAAAACAACACGGGTAGCACTGAAGTTACTTAGAAATCAATGATTCCTAGTCATTCTGTTAAACTAAACCATTTAATTTGAAAAACGTAGTATTTCATACATTTTAACAAGGTACAAATTATCATGAAGGTGATGATGACGTACGACTTTGTTTAACATTTCTGAAACTAGTGTGAACTCGGCAAAAAAGCGTTTAGCTATAAATTTAAAAAATAATAATAATAACAGGTTGCAGTTTGATTCTCATGGTAAATGCCTGTTGCAATTGTATTAAGTATTTTTGAGATATTTAGGTGACGAGCTATTAGCAAGTTTTTAATAATTTCGTTTTTGTTTGCATTATTTGGCAGTGTGTATATTTTGTTCCACAGTGTATTAATACCAGACAAGCTCTAGACGTGAAGACTTGTAATTGGCTGTCTGATTATCATAATGTTAATTATCACTATTGTATCTAGCTGTAAGTCTTCCAAAGTCTTTAAATAAATAATATAATTATGTTTGTTTTCCCCAGACTATGGCGCATGGAAGCAGACGTACGCGGCGTGTGGGCGCGCGTGGGCGGCGCGGGCGCTCGTGCGCTGACCCTGGCCGCAGCGCTACTGCGCGGGGCTACGCCACCGGCCACCAGACACCACACGCATATCCTGGCCGCGTTGGAGGTGCTGCCTGACAGTGAGCTGTTCGCTCCTACTAATACGTATGTGTATATTACTATATAAAATAATATTTTTCTAAAAATATAAAAAAATAGCGTGGAACAGGATCCGAACTACCGGTGGTCGGGGCTCTTGAGAGGGGAACCTCTTAGCATTTTTTATTAGCCTATATTGTCCCAGTGCTGGGCAATGGCTTCTCCCATAGTCTTCCACTCTTCGCTCCGTGCGGTTTTCTCCGGCTAATCTCGCACAACAACCTCTTAGCATTACTATTGTATTTGGCCCCATGTTGGGCGCCATTATGTTCGCACTCGATGACAATAATTCACCTGATTTCTTTGCATGGTACAAGTTCATAAGCGGCAGCGGTTTTCTTCTTGTTGTTAGTGTTCGTCTAAAGTATGTTTTGCCGCACATCAATTAAAATTAAATGAACAGTCCTACCTCAAGATTCCTAAGTTTAATTTTGTGTTGCTAGAGTATATTTCTTTCAAATGACTTTCGACCAGAAGTTTGCTAGCTTTTTTTTTTTCGGGTCGAAAATCATCAAATAACCCCTCTCGCTCTTGGGCAGAGCGAAAGGGAGTGTCAGACTTCTACTGACTAAAAACCACCCATGTTCCTTCTTAGCCCTTTATGTCGAGGCCGCGGTATCTCTTGCGAACAACCCGCAGCCCCGACGGACGAAGTTTGCTACCTGGATAAATCAATAGAAACTGTATCGACTGACTGCCTAAACTTTGTATTTTGTGCAGTATTGTATTTGTTCGAAAAAAAAAATATTTTCCTTTTTTTGAGATTATCTGAACATCTTTTTTTTTTCGTACAGCACGGAAATACACAGCATCCTAGAATGTTTCCTCCTGATGGCTCGCACGCAGCAAGGCAGCGGCGTGTGTTCGCTCCTGCACCGCGTGGGCGCGCTACTGCGGCGCTACCTGGCGTGCAGGCCGCAGCTCGCCAATGCGCTGCTACACGCGCACAAGGAGACTATCGCGTGAGTATACATAATTACCGTACAAGTCACGTCATGTAAAAAGAACGCTGAGAGTTAAATAAAAAAAATTAATAAAAATAAAAATATTTTATTATCAGGCGTCAAGGCCCATAGTGTTAGTACTACATGTTACTTAAAAAACTATGTTAGTAACATTCAATCAAAATCAAAAGCAAAAAGAAAATCACAAACACAAATAAAAAAAAAAACACAAAAACACGGAAAGGTTTAACAAGTTTTAAGTCAAACAAAGGTTTAAGTCAAACATGTTTTTTTATTACATTTTTGTTTAACATTAGCATTCTACAATACGAGTAGGTATGACAATTACAGTTATGACCATTACCTTTATTTATTACTGCGTAAGGACTGGGCGGACGGCATGTTAAAATGACGCCACAAACGTGGTCCCAATAAGGTCTTTCCTAAGCCGAAATGAACTAGTCCACGATCTTTGTTACGCTACTGTTTTGACATGTCATATTTATTATTCTAGTTTTTATTTTACACATTTTTATTCCATTTGACATAAAATATTTTTAATTTTTATTACTTTGGCCATGTTGGCATTTTTATATTTTTAGTGTTTATTATTTCAATGCCAGGCCACTTATTTTGAATCTAGGTATAATTTACATGTAAACCTAATATTTGCATGCCTATGTGACGGTAAAATATGGAGAACTTTATAAAAAAAAATACATACAAACCCATGTTTGCAAAGAAATAAATGATTTGATGATTTGATTTGATTTGATCGGCTCTCTTCGGGTGCGGTCGTAAATTTTATTAAAAGCTTTATTTATGTTCTTTATACCTCGAAAATGCCACGCCGCTTATACAAGGTTACGTTAACGAGCAGACTACACCAATTCTCTGTATGGCGAACGCGTCGAGCAAATGTTCGGACGACCGTATCTTTAGTTTTTATATCAATGGTTATGACACAATCGCCTAGTATTTTAGTACGCGACTGTATGACGTGAGCAACCATATTCCCTCCACAGCGCTCAGCGTTCTTTTTACGAGTCAAGGCTTATACCCTACGTTGATATCTGCCTACCGCTAGAGGGCGCTACTGTATACGTACTGCACGTGAAGATCGCAACCGAAAACTTGTATTTTACATGAAGTGACTGCCTATCCGAACGCTTCGACCTAGTTACCTCGAAAAAGAATGCTAAGAACTAATTCTACAAATAAACCGCAAGCAAAATGAGTGCGTCTGATGAAACAGAATGAACAATTACTTTAAGGCTTATTTTTCTTTACATTTTACCCTGTTTGCATAGACAAACAGGGTAAATTTGTGGGTAAAATGTAAAGCTGCATTGTTTTAGTACAAGGGTGCTTACATAAAGAAGCAGTTTTTCGGTACGGGTCGGTACCGATCGGTACAGGGTTAACTTTCATATAGAAACAGGTAAATTTAAACCGGATTCTTTATAAGTGAATACATAAGATAACATAGAAATGAATACCTGCACCGGAAACCTGTTTGTCTATGTAAGCAGTCTAACGAGCGAGAACCGAAGTAAATGACAAGAAATGCCATTAAAATCCCATGTGTTTGTACAGGAACACGCCAGCGCTGTCGTCGCTGCAGGCAGCGGAAGTGCTAGCGCCCGCGTCGGCCGCGCCGCCGCCGTTAGCGCTGCAAGCGCTGCAGAGGCGATATGACTCGCCCGAGAATTTACACTGGATACTACAGGTAAGCTATACTTTTGTTGGCTTCTTTCTAGATCTTATAATAAGTGTAAAGAGACGTTTAAAGTTGAGAGGCACTTGTTCTCCCTGTCATTCGTTTATTCTGGAATATACCTACGCAACACAATGTTTTGAATGCTTTACATTGAGTCTACTGAAAACCGCGGTTTTCAACCCAAAACCGTTTCCCAGCAATATTTTTTTCGCAGTTTTACTTAGTTAGATGAACTGAATGGTTGCTTCTGTGACGAGACCATTTACACGTTGTTGTATAACAGTATAAGTCGTCTTGTGGTGTCGTAAAGTTGATATAGGTCTACACAATCCAATCCAATATAATAGTATTCGAAAGCTTTGTGTATTGACTCAAATACATTTTTTTCGAAGCTGACACTTCGTACAGTTATGCGATCCAGACATTTTATTTCAAAGTTTTCACACTTATGGTGCTTCCTGACCTTTATTTCGATTTTCGCATGGAGTTGGTGCCTAGTTAACAAATTGTGTGGGTCATATGGGTACAACTACACCAAAACTTTTTACGAACATAAACATAGTGTGTAGTTTGTTCTCTTGAAGCTATATATTCCAGCATATTACAATATACTGTGTATTCTAGGAGATCGAGTCGTGGGGCTCCCGTCGCGGCGGCGCGTGGGGCGGCGCGGGCTGGCCTGCCGCAGTGCTGCGCGGTGCGGCGCCGCACGCCGCTGCGTCACACGCGCCGCTGCGGCACACCGCACTGTCGCTGCTCGCCAAACTGCTGCCCGCCGTCTCTGACACCACACCCGGTACGATATCCTTCTTGTTTCACCTCATTAGATGGATGCAGTACTGCAGATACCACAACCCTTGTGGCTACAGCCAGGTATTATGCTCCTTCCTGACGTAACGCAAAGATCCTACATCGATCAAATACGCAGAACAGGCCGACTGCAAAAACTGTCCGAGGATCTTCCCTTTCCCGTCGGGGCCGCGGGTTGTTCGCAAGAGATACCGCGGCCTCGACATGAAGGGCTAAGAAGGAACATGGGTGGTTTTTAGTCAGTAGAAGTCTGACACTCCCTTTCGCTCTGCCCAAGAGCGGGAGGGGTTATTTGATGATTTCCCACCCCACAAAAAAAAAAAGGATCTTCCCTTTTCTATATAGGATGAGAAACTTTAAACTCTACTTCTCATAGTGCTACTGCTGAGCATGACGTTCTGGGTTCGATTCCTGGTTTAGGCAAAACGTTATGCAGTTTTTCCGTCAAGACATTCTCAGTAACAGCCTAAAATCTGGATTTGTACTCAGTTTATGGCGATAAATTCTACACTCTAACTAGGGAAACATATCTGGCGAAATATGATACAGCGCTGTCTATCTCATTGAAGATTACACACATTGTTATGTTATATATTTTACTAGCTGATGCCCGCGGCTTCAACCGCGTGGATGTCGGTCAAATTGTATACTAAAACCTTCCTCTTGAATCACTCTATCTATTAAAAAAAACCGCTTCAAAATCCGTTGCGTAGTTTTAAAGATTTAAGCATACATAGGGATATAGGGACAGAGAAAGCGACTTTGTTTTATACTATGTATAGTTAAGTGTCTGTGTTTTATAACTTCATCAGGAGTTTATACTGTGTGTGTGTTACTAATATTATAGTTTCAAGGTTCGATTTACTCACACAAATTGTATTTTATCATATGTATGTTAGTCTGTAAGATATTTGTGATGCCTTCATAAATAAATGTTTTGTTAGATTATACTAATATTTCCACGTCATCACTTTCAGGTCTCCAAGCCGTGCTAGAATGCTTGGACTCTCACCAGCCGGAAGTAACGCAGTCCCTGCTGGACAAGTTGCCGGAGCTGGTGGTAGGCATGCAGGAGCACGCGGCCAAGGTCCTGGTGCGCGTGTTCGAGCTGGGGCTCAAGTCGCGACACCCCGTGGAGCCCTGCATCGCCAAGTGCGTTACTACCATCAACATGCATCGAGGATGTTAACGAGAGAACTAGAGCCTAGTATAATATTGTCAGTGGATATGAGTTGCCATGGCCGACCTGGAAGTCTTTAACCTTTTGAACGCCAAAGCGTAAACGCTTCGCCACCACTCCCGTCTCCCACTCCAAGGCACGAATACCTACAAAATCATTATTTTATTTGACACTATTTTGTATTAAACATCAATTACAAAGCTTAAAAAAATACTTTTTTTATCGGATGTAGCCGACGGTGTCTTTCAAAAGGACTTAGACTCCGGACCGAGGTTGGTCGCAGCAAGAAAAACCTGCGGAGGTGGAGATTCATTAATGACTTCGCCCTGGAGTGTAAATGTGGTGCTGTTCCACAAACAATGTGGGACTTAATAACGCGTTGCATGTCCTGTTGTTTGTTTACTACAGGAACTCATGGAGGCTATCAAAAGCGCCAAACTAGTAGCTTATTTCTCGGCCGGCATAATTTAGACTGGCATGCTAAGAACATGATAATTTAAATTGAGTTAGCCCAAAACTTGGCGATGAGTTTGTCACTTGCGTCCATCAGCTCCTGTGATGTGCAGGAGTACGTACAATAGCAACTGTCCCATCGCTTGTGGGGTAATACCACTACAGGACAGTATCGCCATAACACACTTATAAGCACTGGACCCGATTAGCATCACCTCTCCTGAATTTATAAGGTTTTTTTACTAGCTGATCCCGATCCGAGGCGATGCTGATCCCGTACAGGGCATTTGACCTTTGAACTGTGTGTATGCAGTTTTCTACTTGTCTCGGTCTTGCCAACCAAGATATATGATTTATGACCAGTGAAAGTGACCAAAGATTCTTCACTTTTGATGGATCTTTGTTACATTATGAATGAATGAAGTGTGGTTACATGAGACTGTATGTGTACAGTCAGCTGCACGAATATGTAACGCTTTGACGTTTTTCTCAAAATTACATAACCTGTTTTATTTCAAGAAATCCTTTTGTATAAATCGAATTCTATAGTATTATAGTAGTAATTAGATCTACTTTTAAGTACTTCCTGAGACTTCTTGTAACTAATATTAATAAAAACAAATATTTTTGAAAACGTATTGTATATATTTTATTAGTTGTACAACATACAAAAATGCTGTCCTAAACATTTAGAACTTATGTGACATTCATAACTTACACTCGATGACTTGCAAAAAAAATATACAAATGAAAATGAAAAAAAAAATTAAAACATACGTTTTTTATACACTTCAATTCCTGATAAAATTTTCTAGTCATTTCAATCATTATTTTGGTACAATGAAACAATTACTCTATAATACTTAACCAAATAAATAATTTGCAAGTAAAGCACATAAACCCGCACCGAAGCAGACAGTTCACACTGGTGACATCACCATCACTTCATCACCACACCACTGTTCATCACCAGTCATTGGAGCCAAGGTCGGTGAACATTTTGTCTTTAATCTTTGGTCTGGGGTCTTCTGTTATTTTAGAGTTCACTGCTCCCACTTTGCCGAGAATGTATTCAAATTCTGGAAATGAGAAGATGGTATTTATTTTTGGAGAAGGTCTTTTTAGAGCCATCATGAATTGATGATGGTTAATTCTTAGGGCTCATTTACGAAGGTGGCGGGTGCAGTGGCCCGCGTTACCACACGCGCAAATACAAACATCAATGTACGATGTCGTTTATCGAGACGTGGCGCATGTTCCGTCGCGGGGATCGCTAGATTTCACACGCCACATTTCGCACCGCCACGTTGACCATCTTCTGGTCTAATGTTTAACTGAAATGGTGTTTGAGGTAGCAGACAGATGGTGACTAGACCACCAGCAGACTACGGACCGAGCTCTTGCGACTTGACTGTCTGATAAACACCTTTTTTTTTATGGTGGGTGGAAAATCATCAAATGACCCCTCCCGCTCTTGGGCAGAGCGGAAGGGAGTGTCAGACTTCTACTGACTAAAAACCACCCATGTTCCTTCTTAGCCCTTCATGTCGAGGCTGCGGTATCTCTTGCGAACACCCGCAGCCCCGACGGGCTCTGATAAACACCTTGATACTACTTCAGGCACTGTCTAATATGTGCCATTTTGACAATGGAAGCACTAAGCAGGACTGATTTAATTGCATTTTTGACTAATCTAACAATGGTTAATAATCAGTTTATTACTAATGGCTCTTGGATTTACAGTAGGAAATCTACAAGGGTACAATATCCTGTCCATTATATTGAGCAGGTAAAATTAATTCTTCATCCACAGATAGTAACAGTTAACAAAATTCAATCAAAATACATTTACTGATAGACCAGTAGAACATACCATCAAGAGTCAAAGACGTTCCTCTGAGCTCCGTGCCCCCAATGAATTGCTTCTTCATGTCTCCCTCGAAGTACACAAACACACTGGGCAGGTTCCTCTCCGGAAAGTTGGGGATGCACGTCTGAGCGATGGCCTTTATAAACTTGGTGTATGGGAACTTCTCTGCAAGCTGGCGCATGTATTGGTTGATTAGGGCACACTGCTGGATGCTGGAGTATAAATAAATTAAATTATTAATAGGGTAATATAACTGGATAGTTCTGTTTCAACTTTTTGATGGCTCGAAGTTAGCTGCGAGTGATGGTATATGCAGGGGGTCTCATAACATGTAACGTAGCTGTGCAGAATATAATTTTAGGTATCAGCAGGCCGCAGACAGAAAGGCAGGTCTGAATGACTGAATAATGCAAGACTGTCACATGCTGTTTACTTCCCAGCCACCAGTTTGAACCAGAACTACATATTTGTATAACTATTAATGCTACAAAATGTTGATGTCCTACTAGTATGCAGGTTAAGATATTAATATTTTAGGTCTTTGAATAGGACTTATTGAAAATCCTACATCCTGTTGGAAATTTCCCTATGTATTGACTACACGAAAAATTTCTTTTTTCCTCATAAAATACCAAATTTCTATTTGTCAGCCTCAACTCACCCTTGCTTATACAGATGTATAACCACCCAAATCCCTTCGCCAGCCTTGTTAACCTCCTGCACATAGTCCTGTCCTGACACCTCCCGGACGTCCCCAAACCTGGGCTTTTCCGATAGTCTCTTCAGCTCAGCGATGCGCCTCTGTCTGTACTGTTCTATTACTTCCTCGTCTTCTGAATCTTCAAGTTCGTCAAGCCCATCTAAATCTAATTCTGATAGTTGTTTGTCCTCTGTAAAAACATTTGTAACTTAATTAAATTGAAGAAACTATAGAATTATAGATATCACTACTATCAGTGGAGAGATCAGCATTGTCATCATCATCATCAGCCTATAATGTTCCCACTGTAGGGACTCAGGCCTCCTCTCTAGGAGAGGGATGGGGTATAATCCACCACACGGATCTAGCGCAGGTTGGTTCACCAGCATTGTACTCGGATATAAATATCAATACAGAAAACCAAAATCTGCAGTTAAGTTTTAGAAAGTGTTTTGTGTAGAGTGGTGACTATGAAATTAAGTTTGAATAACATCTTGATACTTTAAAGTAATTTACTGTTACTTGTCTGTATGTGTTATCGCTCAAGTGGAACACCAACAAAATAATGAGAACAGTTGGTTTTATGGTATAAACAGTTATGACATCTGAATAGTTAGAAGTTATACTTTAAGTATTGGAGAAATTTGTGGTGAAAGCACTTATCCTAATAGGTTTTTTTTACAGTTACAGCAACAGGTGTTGCCCTAACCTAGAAGATTTGTTTATACTCACTTTCATCCTGCTTCTGCTGAATGGTCTGCTCTATCATATTAACTATTTGGTCCTCTGATATCTCTGCCTCCTTCGGAGGTATGATACCTTTTGCGCGAAGGACATCGTTCCATTCTGTATCCTCATTTGGATTCTAAAAATAAACACCATGTTTAACACCAATATGAACCACACACGCATGTTTGAAACGTCTGGTATTACGCCAATAGCAGTAATTTACCTGCATTTTGTATTAGAATTATTTCTTTCTGTTATTTTTATAAAAATAAAGGCTTTATTAATCGGAAATTTGACACCATCTAATGATGAAATGACAGATGATTCATTTTTGTTTTTTTTTTCTGAAATTTAGTGTTGCCCATGCCGTAAGTTAAAAATGAAAAAAATCATGTGATTTTATCAAACATTATTACGCTTCCTTATAATAAAATGTTCAAAATATTTATAATGAAAATGAAAAAGAAGAGCGACGGATACCTATTTAATTCATAAATGTTTTTAATTCCAATGCAGGCAGGAACAGAGTTTTTAGCTAGTACTTTCAATATAGTCTAATGTCTCTGTGGCTAGTACTAGCAACACTTTTTTCTCGAAACGACAAACGTCAACATTGCCAATCCTTGACATGTTTAATTGTTTACGTTCTCATGCATTTCTTCTGGAATTTCTTAACATTATCCTGTAGCTTAAAGATAGAATACGATCCAAATAAGTTTAATTTTAACTCGTAAATTTCGTTAACTACCATCATGAATCGAGAAAAAAGGGAACCTGACTACCCAACCGAGTTGGAGTCCCAGTTCGTGATGCGTCTGCCTGAGGAACCTTCTAAAGTGTTGAAAGAAGTGATTAAGTCTGGCGAGAACCTGAAGAACAGACTGACGATACAGATTGAGAGCGACATGCGCACGGGCGAAGTAAGGTTCGACCACTGGTTGATGCACGCCAAGATCGTCGACCTGCCAACAGTCATAGAATCCCTGAAAACAATAGACAACAAGAGCTTTTACAAAACAGCAGATATTTGCCAGATGATGATATGTAAAGAGGAACCTGACATACCATCACTGGAAGAAGAATCCCCTGCTAAAAACAAGAAAAAAGATCCTTACAAAGTTGATAAAAAGTTTCTTTTCCCGCATGGTATCACACCACCAACTAAAAACGTGCGGAAACGACGTTTCAGAAAAACCCTGAAGAAAAAGTATGTGGAAGCACCAGAGATTGAAAAGGAGGTGAAGAGATTGCTTAGAGCTGACAATGAAGCTGTCAGTGTCACCTGGGAGGTTCAGAAAGAGGAGGATGACCATCCCAAACAGGACCAAGCTGCTCATAGCAAACCAGAGAAGAAGACTAAGGCTGAACGTAATCCCAAGCGAGAATCCGTATCTGTTGATGTGTCTAATCATGAATCCTCCAATGTCGTGGACATATTCGGTGGAGCTGTCAGCGATTCTGACTTGGAAGATGACAACATCAATGTGGAAATGGAAGACAGCCGTCTGTCAGCTTACGACAGCCGCTTGTCGGACACCAACTCCATGCATGGTGAAGGCCCGTCCAAGAGAGATGCACTACCAACTCAATTCAGATCACACATGTTCCAATCTCCTCAGGATCATGCTCCAAAATCATTTGCTGGACACAGTCGGGCGACTACCCCTGCAGCTTCTGGAATGTCTAAGAGTGGAGGCCTGTCTTCTGAAGATGATGGTGACTATCAACCAAGAGACATGTCTAAGGACAATATGTCGCTCAGAATTGAGCAACTGAGAGCAGAACTTGAGGAGTTGAAGCAAAGGAGACAGAGGACTCAGCATGAGATTGCTGGTATGGAGAACTTGGCCTTGAGGAATAGGTTCCAGGACATTCTACATACTCTGAACCAGGATATCATGTTCAAGGAGATGGAATACCAGGGTCTATTGACTCTGCAGAACTCTGAGGATATCTAGCAGTAACTCGGTTAGATATGTGTATATCTAACAATAAA
Source organism: Diarsia brunnea (assembly GCA_949774965.1). NCBI lineage: Eukaryota > Metazoa > Arthropoda > Insecta > Lepidoptera > Noctuidae > Diarsia > Diarsia brunnea. The sequence continues at coordinate 17,257,545 of OX459017.1, forward strand.
TACAGCCTGAATATAGGTGTTAGCTCTTTATGATGATTAGTTCTATAATCTAGCCCTTCTAAGTAAAGTAAGATGAATTGATTTAGCTAGCATAAGTTATACTAAAGGAAAAAATGGCGTTGACCTATGTATGTTTAGTGAATATGGTAATTGCAAATAAATAAATATTATGAACTTTTTGTTTGGTACATTTTACCCTGTAATTTCGTTTCTGGGGACACATTGGGTTTTTCCATCAAGAATTTGTCAGTAGCAGTCACCGAGTCTGGATTTATCTCCTTTATACATAGGACTTAAACATAACTGGCGAAATGTAGGGGTGTAGGTACTATAGGTACACCTCTGCCATAACCTTCGGGGATCACAGGCGTGATGTTATGTTATGTTGTCTACCCTCGCTGGTTGGATGTTGATTGCTATAAAGTATTAATGTTCTGTGGTTGATAGAGATAGTCTTCAACAGAATGGTGCGCAGAGTAGAATATTATAACATGGTTGATGACGATTATTTGGATGGATGGTTGATCACTTTATATTCTGTACTCGATAATAACCAAAGAGATTTAAGATAGGTATAGAGCGGGCATTGGGACATTTTTGTCAAACAAATTTTTTCATCTCGTGCGTCTGTAGCGCCATCTAGTCGTGAATAGAAGAAACTCGAATATACACAATTAGTTCAGCTATTCCCCGGTAGATGCGCTAGTGTGATAGGGGTGAGAGTCAAAATGGCGGGTGTACCATAGCGAATGAAATATTATACTTCTTACCACAAAAATGTACCTAAATGTACTATTCTGTACCTAGCTCTAATAAGTCTGTACCTCCTTCAGAACGGAGTTATTTCAAAAGTTAGATACACCAGCCATATTGATATCAAAATGGCGGGTGTTCTGTAATATTTCATTAATAAACAATTACTCATAAGGTATAATTGCACCAAAAAAAATTACCTATAAAGTACCTCAAGTAAAAACAAAAATCCAATTGATCAGCCGGATAGTTCCTGAGAAATACTACAACCGTGTCTTGTGTTTCACGCCGATAGTGGTGGTAAGTCCCCTCTTTGAGGAGTGGCTGGAGAGGCGCCACAGCGCCCTCACTTTCCGTCTGACGCAGGTACCCACCGGACAAGGTTGTTTCGGGAGGTACCTGCACCGAATCAGGTGGGAGGAAACGCCCGGATGCCACCATTTTAAGGATCGGCCGGAGGACACGGTGGAGCACACCGTGGAGGTGTGTTCCGCTTGGGCGGAGCCCTGCCGTGTTCTCGTAGCGGCGATCGGTGGCGCCGACCTCTCGCGTCTGGACCTGGTGCAAGCCATGGTCCAGGGCAAGGAGGCATGGGACGCCGTTGCCTCTTTCTGCGAAGCAGTGATGCTAGCGAAGGAGGTAGCGGAACGTGAGAGGGAGAGAACCTCTCGTCCCAGCAGCCGCGGGAGGCGCTCCGGGCGCCGTAGACGCGGGCCTGTGGACGTTGAGTGATGGGCTAGCTCGCCGTTTGTCCGACTTATGACGATGACAGGCCGTGTCGACGGCGCGTTCGTGTTCCACGCGCGCCTCAAAGAGATGTCAGCAACACGGAAGGGGCCCGCAAGGGCCGACGCCCGTCGGGGCTGCGGGTTGTTCGCAAGAGATACCGCGGCCTCGACATCAAGGGCTAAGAAGGAACATGGGTGGTTTTTAGTCGGTAGAAGTCTGACACAATTATGAAATATTACAGAACACCCGCCATTTTGATATCAATATGGCTGGTGTATCTTAATTTTGAAATAACTCCGTTCTGAATTAGGTACAGATTTTTTAGAGCTAGGTACAGAATAGTACATTTTAGGTACATTTTTGTGGTAAGTACTGTAATTTGATTCGCTATGGTACACCCGCCATTTTGACTCTCACTGATAGGGATGTGCTACAAATTATCGACCAATGATATCGATAACGTTAAATAGATTATTTGTGTAATACCTTTTTTTATAAATTCAAAGTGTATAAAGATCTACGGAAGCAATGAAATTATGCGGGTTGTTTCAATGCTCACTAGCAACTTATTTAGAAATGCACCATAGTAGCGAAACTATACCCATGAGAACAGAGATGGAATGAATAGCATTACTGTAGGTGCTGTCAGTCACGTATAAAAAAAAACAATTTCATTGTTTATAAGATTTTTTTAATTACGACAACTTCTTTAAAACATGTTATTACAATCTATTAAATATTTTTTTGTTGGGTATATTTTTTTATTTTAGCCTGATACTGTATATTTTGTTTTTGTAGCTTCTGAACTTGCGCCTGCAGCGCAATTCTGCGTGGACTATCGAAGATCGACTCAGAGTCTGAAATATCAACAATGAACGGTGTGCGGTTTGGCGGCCTCGCCGTTTGTTAAAGGATCCTGAAATCAAAAAAACAGAAAAATTATGTAATGAGAGTCAGACTCGCGATTTCGAGACCAAGTTTTATAATTTATTTATTTATGAAACATAGCTTCACAGCTTACAGTAAAATAATAAATAATAATAATGCATGCCCAGAGTACCCTAACATTCTGATTTCAAAAACGATTCGAATTAAAACTGGAATTTAACTAGGTTGTATTGTTCGACTAAGTAAAATCAAAAAATCTCATTACTTCATTTGTCGTATACTGTACTGATCCTTTTTTTTTAATTCTTCGACCAGTCTTTCCAAAGTGGATGTCTTCCGTTCTAAAATGCCTTGAACAAATCTTTGACGAAGCACTTGGAAGCCAATTATTTTCGCTTTGGTCTTTTTGGACAAACTGTATCCACTTTTCACGTAGGTACTGGTGCATCTACAGGAGGAAACCTATAAAACAGTATACGTGAAACGTTAGCTATTAATTTTAAAAACTTGATTAGTAACCTCATTAAAAGTAAAATTAATATCTTTTGCGTACACCTAATATATTTTTCCATCTGTCTTTATTCTTTACATGTAACGTACAACATCATCTTTCAATATTTCGGTTTCGAATACGATGAGGGGTTTTTACCTCTTATCAGTCATCAATAACCTACAGCAGTCAACTGACAGTATAATTACGTTTTAGATATTTATATATTATTTCCAACATAAGTTGACATAACATAAAAAAAACATCGATAACAGATATCGATAAACGAGCAACTCTCAGAAATACAGTACTTCTACTGAGCAACAGATGGCGTTTATTGCAATTATGTAAATGTTCTAGAATATTTTCTGTAAATTATGTTTTATGTCCTAAATACTGGATAAATAAAGAAAATACTTACGAAAATAAACTAAATCCAAATGCTCTCGTTTACCATACCGAGATTTGCAATAGCGCAAGGCGCAACAGGGCATTTTCGGTCGAAATTAATTTTTTTCTATAAAATGTTTTGACACGTCAACACAACCTGACAAGCTGACGTATCGCACTAGACTGGTGGACTTTTTACCTAGATGTATAAAGTGTAGGGTTACGATTTTTGTCGTGTTGTCCCGTCTATAGCTAGTAATATTTGAATGTCTTTGATAATAACCAATGAGTAATATGTCTATGATAATAACGGATAAAACAAGTTCAGTCGAATCAATGGGAACCAACAATGTACAACACATCAATGCACGACACGAGAACGCGCGACATTGGAATCAAAGTGTTTTGAATTCCAATGTCGTACATTGTCATGTCGTGCATTCTCGGCCCGGACCTAGATTGTCCACCCCAGGAATGTACGACATGACAATTGGAATCAAAACAAACAGTGACGTCACACTAAAAAAAGTAAAAAGCCATGTGCCAATAGGGACGGGCGATACACAGATTTTGATTGATTAAGGATTGATTTTGTTTCATTTGACGTACGGTTGACGAGTTGACGTTCAATCAATTATTATTGTAGTAATCTGTGAATTATTCGTGTACGTATGTTTGGTTTGTTTGGAACTTTAAAAACGCAGTTTGGGTTTTCTTGTTGAGTTCTGGTTGTAAGGCACCCTCCTGCAGCTAAATTAGGAAGAGAAAATGGTCCTGATATGAGATGGGAGAAAACAAAAGATAATGAAATACCTATTAATCACATCAGCAACGTGCAAGCGTTTTCAACAAGAAATGATATTTCATTGGTGATCTTTGAGATGTTGCAACATGTTTGGCAAGTAAGTAGTACGTAAGCTATTACAAATTACAACATCATTGGTGTACCTAAGTACCTAATAAGGAAGTTTGAATCAGTATAACATCATTCGTTGTTGCGGTGTGCGTCGCTGCGTGCTTTCGTGCTCGCAGTGTTCGTTGTTGCGGGCATTCGGCGGCGTGTGATTCGGCGTGGTGGCTTTCGGGATGACGTATTGCACTCGTAGTTTAGTTTTATGAATTGTTCTTCTGACATTCAAAAGTACCTGGTAATGGTTTAATTGAAATAAATGCTTTGACTTTGACATAACAACAATTTCTCCATGAGCAACCAGGGCTCTTATTAAGAACTCCTTACTAAACCACCTCAATAGCATTATTCTCTAAGATTCTTTCCGTAACTTAAAAATCGTCTCAATTATGATACCATAAGATTATCAGTGTGTAAATTATTACCTATAGCTCTGTGTGTATCTGGTGGCTGTCAGTTTGGTCCCTTTGGCTTTTTTGTGATGTAATTAGTCAATCCTTGTAGGTACTATATATTATGTATGTAGGTCCTTACTATCTGTTAAATAAATACCTATCCACAAAACATTCGTACGTATTACCTACAAACACCAGCTGGCAGCTGTGGAGACAGTGACAAGATCTACAACATAACACATAGCTAAAACATGAATGAATTAAAAATAGCAATAAATAAATAGGTACATACTATATCTATACCTACGTGCTAGCAAAGTCTAGCTATGAAAAAATTTCATCTGTGTTTATTTAATTAAAACTAGGAATTTTGTAGAAGGTAAGTACCTTTAGCTGCCATCATAATAACTTTCTAATTAATCTTATTTATTTTAGATTTTCACTGCGATCGTAAGATGTGCGCGACTCACACTTGATGGAGATAATTATAAAAGCAATGAAATATTTGCCCTGAACATAGTCCATACCACTATTGTGTTGCTGCTTGCTGCTCAAGAGGACCGCAAGCCTGACATAGAATTCCATTACATTATATATATGGTTTCATCGCAGAAGAAAAGAACACTTTAGTAAAAAGTTAATTGGTTATACCTAGTCAAAGCTGCCCTGAATTACACACCTACATAACTGCTTATGCAAAAGAAATACCTAGGTACTATGAAATAAATTCAAGAATAAGATCAGCAACCAGGACCAAAATAGTAATTGGATAAACTAAATTAAGGGCGCAACCAGAGGTAAGAAGACTAAGTGTGGAGACAGTTAGTATGAAAGTGGCAATGTAAATTATTATCCGGATAGCATTATAGTTACTGCTTAAGAAATGCTATAGCTTATCTCTCTATCTAAAATAATCTAAAAAACCAACTAGGTAATACTTTTATTTTTGATCCATGACAGCTATATAGCCTTCAAAATAGTAGGTACCAACTACTAATTGTTTGTTACATATGTTATTAGTAATTAAAATTAAGAAATAGGTAATTTATATGATGATCATTGTTTTAATATACATTTAACATTTAATTAAATTAATTATATAATTCATTTCATTGTTTTATTTTTCACTTTTCCTGTTGTGGAGCGGATGCAGTTTCAATATCATCATCTCAGCCATAGGAAGTCCACTATTGAACATGGGCTTCCTAAATATAATAGTCTATACTTATTAAATAAGTAAGAAAGACCAATTTAACCACTAGACCTTGTGGTGCACCTTGGCGGAGGCCTATGTCAAGCAGTGGAGATGAACCATTAGCTATTTTTATTAGATCATCAACAAATTAACAGCCTCCATTGTCTAGTGATCCCAGTGTTTGGCTCGCGATCCGAGGTTCTGGGTTCGATTCCCGGTGGGGACATTGTCTCACAAAAATATCTCTACGGGACTGTTCCAAGTTCAGTTAGGGCATTGCAGGTTAAAAATTTAAAATCACCTGCTTTGAGGAGAGGCGCCACGGCGCCCTCACCTTCCGTCTGACGCAGGTACTCACCGGACACGGTTGTTTCGGGAGGTACCTGCACCGAATCAGGCGGGAGGGAACGCCCGGATGTCACCATTGTGAGGATCGGCCGGAGCACACCGTGGAGGTGTGTCCGGCTTGGGCGGAGCCCCGCCGTGTTCTCGTAGCGGCGATCGGCGGCGGCGACCTCTCGCGTCCGGCCCTGGTGCAAGCCATGGTCCGGAGCGAGGAGGAATGGGACGCCGTCGCCTCCTTCTGCGAAGCAGTGATGCTAGCGAAGGAGGTGGCGGAACGTGAGAGGGAGAGAACCTCTCGTCCCAGCCGCCGTGGGAGGCGCTCCGGGCGTCGGGGGCCACGTGATGGCTTCCGGCCACCGTAGACGCGGGCCTGTGGACGGTGAGACACGGGCTAGCTCGCCGTCCGTCCGTCTTATGACGACAACAGGCCGTGTCAACGGCGCGTTCGTGTTCCACGCGCCCCTTAAAGAGATATCAGCAACATGGAAGGGACCCGCAAGGGCCGACGCCCGTCGGGGCTGCGGGTTGTTCGCAAGAGATACCGCGGCCTCGACATGAAGGGCTAAGAAGGAACATGGGTGGTTTTAATAAGTAGAAGTCTGACTCTGCCCAAGAGCGGGAGGGGTCATTTGATGATTTTCCAACCACCATAAAAAAAAAAAGATGATTCCGTGCTTCGGATTCGGAGGACACGTTACTGTCGGTCCTGGTTATTTTCTACGCGACGTACCTAGACGAAACAGAGCCACAGTATTTCCTAGAGTTTAATGCATGTTATTATCTCGCGTACGTTACCCTAGCAGGAAAGTGACTCCTAGAGTAATATGAGTGGAACGAATAATAATTGTAAAGTCTGCTGTGAATGTGCACCACATAAAAAATTAGTAGTAATCATCATCTGCCTAGCCTTTTCCCAACTATGTTGAGGTCGGCTTCCAGTCTAACCGGATGCAGCTGAATACCAGTATTTTAGATGGAGCGACTGCCTATCTGACCTCCACAACCCAGTTAATACCTACTAGGTAATTTGATACTCTTTGGTAAGACTGTATGTCAGAATTTCAGGTCACTGACTACCTGTAACGACTGCCAAGCAGCCGGGACCAACAGCTTAACGTGCTTTCCGAGGCACGGAGGAAACTCATCGTATGTTGGGCGGTCATCCATCCACAGACCAACCTAGGCAAGCACAGCTTTATCTAAAGATCGGCCCGAGTGGCAGTTCTTATTAAGCCACGAGCTCCTCCAAAAAATTAGTAGTAGTCTGAATAGCTTTAAGTCTTTGCCACGTTTTCAGTACATACAAAAAACACTAATAGATAACTTCAAACTTGACATTGTCAACAGTTGACACTTGACAGATGAGATTTTTTATTTTGTTGTGAAATGTGAATGCTGTGAACTTTTTGTTTGATTGAGTTACTTTTCCTACGATTGTTAGCAAATTTAATTTCTGTCCATTAAACGTGCTGCGGATTCGTGCAATGAATCTGTCATTGACAACTGGTGCTAAATGCTTCGTACCGTCATGTACAAACACTACAACAAATAGCCGACACAAATTGTTTGTAAATGTGAAACAAACGCTAAAAAAGAAGTGGTGCGAGGAGGTAAAATCCGCCCCTAAGACGACCCACTGACCCATGATTTGCCATCATGTAGTAAATATGTAAGTATCCCACATGAAAAGGTTAAGTAAGTAAAATATTATGAGTTATGTTAATTCGGACATCAACATTTAATTACTGTTTCAGGAAACAAAAACTGTTCCGGGGGAAACATCTAGCTTAAAATCTCTCCTACTGAAACCTATTACGACCTCACAGATGCATACCGAGAACTATTTTACTAAGATGCCTGCTCAGCCTACTGCTACATAATATGTCTAAACACATTCAATAAAAGTAAGATTTATTTATTTATACTATTATTAGTCCAGAACTTTTTTTTGATAAAATATGTTGTTTATTTTAGATTCAGCTTTATAATATTAGTATAGATGTATTATAATAATTATAATGTTTTTTAATTTTAGATTGATGCTTCTACTCAATGTCACATTGAAATGATAGGCAAAAAACAATGGATTTGCCTTCACTGGCATCTTCGGCATCCTCGGTATCTTGTGAAATTACACCAGTGCCCTCACTTTATGGCTTTACATCTGATACAGAAACCACTACATCATTAAATAAAGATCACAGTTCCCGAAACCAGATGTTGAAATTTATTGCCAAAGACCCAAAGGCATACTTAGGTTTACCAAAACAATATTATTGGTTGATTAAACACATTGCAACTCAAAGTGTCACAAAAATAAGTGAACTCTATATCATTATAGTTTTATTTAAAATTAAAATAAATGATCCTGTAAATATAATTTGTGACCAATTCCAGATTTCAAGAGTAACATTTTCACAAGCACTTTATACGAGACTACAAGTTCTAGTAAACTTTTTCCAAAATTCAATTTATATACCTACTTTGTTACAAATTAAACAGAATCTTCCATTAGCATTTAAAATTAGATACTCAACTGTATGCATAATATTAGATGCATTTGAAACAGAAATTCAAAAACCACATAACCCCATACGTCAAGCACAGACTTGGTCCCAATATAAGAGTGCTAACACGGTAAAATATGTGTTTGGTAGTACCCTAATGGGTTTGTGTCTTATGTCTCAAAGGATTATGGTGGTAGAATATCAGATAAAGCTTTAGTACAAAAAAGTGACTTAATTGAATGTTTACCAGACTATGCAGTCATTATGGCTGATAGGGGTTTCAAAGAAATCGAATCTCATTTAATGGCGAAAGGCAGCTTCTGCGCCCTTCAAGTGTTTATGCCTCGAGTAAACCAACAAAAGAAGAAGTTATTCAAAGTAAAGTTGTGGCAAGTTTAACTTGTTGTATGCCGTTTATATGGAGACAATTAAAAAGCCATTGTGTCTCGCGTGGATATACGTTCCGGCACACGAAGGGTTAAGGGTGCACATAGAGAGTTTTGATTTCTAAAACCTCATTCTGTAGGCAGCCACAAACATGTTGGATACCTAGACAATGTAGTGCTAATTGCATGTGGTTTAATAAATTTACAAAGTGAAATAATAAAGACTGATTATGTAACATTATCGTTTTATTTGTAATAAGCACTAAACAGTAAATACAGTTGAATTTACAAGAATCAAGCAGTTAGTACAATACCTTATTTTACACCTTATAATATATTATTATTATTATAAACATAACAATAAGTTTTATGTCTTGGCACTACTAATAATCTTTTTGAATATAAACATTTTCCAAAACATCAACGCTTTATCAATCAGGTCCCTTGTGTATTGAGCGTCGTAATTTAGCCAATACAGGGTAACCTTTTTATTTTCTTCAAATTTTCAGATCATAACATTATAAAATTTGGGCAAGTTTGTGGAGTCGCTGCGTACAAATTGATCCATATTTATCTAATCCAAACAATAGGCAGGCAGTTCCGTAAAGCGTGCAATGGTCGATCAATGTTGCAGTAAGTATTAAAGTCCAACGGAAAAGCAAGTCTGTCGTGTACAAAGAATTATTAACGTAGAGAAAGAGAAATTAATGCAACTAGCAGTGACACTGACGAGAATGTAAACACTGTATGACAGACTAAAACAGTTTTTTTTTTTTTATTTATCTTGAAAAATACGAAGGAAGTAGTCTGTTCTGACTACGTTATGACGTCATTTAGAGGTCAAATGGTTACACAAGTATTATTGTAAAAGCACGATGGGATTGACATCGTCGCAATTGTCCACAAAAATCCCTTAGATAAAGAAGATTAAAAAAAAAAAAAAAAGTATTATTGTGAAAATAAACACAATCTTGTGATATAGAGAGCTAAAAATAGAAAAATAAGGCTTAAGACCCTAAAATCTCCAAATGGTTTTGGAATCAGCGTAGGTTAATTTATACTTGGACATATCAAGATGGCGGAGCCAAAAAGACACTAGCGCGAGACGGTCATGTTTTCTTGACAAACATCGATATGTAGTTGTTTTTCCAGGACCAACTCGCGCCAACTACGCAGCATAAGACCTACATATTCGCCACGGTTTATAACAAGCCAGCTGGGGGTAGGGGAGACGGGGGGAATTGGAGCCTACTAAGGAAAAAGTTCAATAAAAGTTAAATTTATGGATACTTTAGAAACTAAATCTTACTTATTTGACTATCATTTAATCACAGCGGTAACGTTACACTATCAGGCATTTGGCCACTGATAAACTATAAAGAAAAAAACAGAATCGCTCTCATTACCCGACTTTGGAAATGAGAGCCTATAAATTCCAATATGTGTAATGGGAGCTATTTAATTATTAAATCAGCCTCAAACATTTCTATGTCAGTCTGAAACAATATTCATATCAATTTTAATATAAACGTACCGTATTACAATTAACTTTAAGTATTCAAGCAAAAACCGCAAATATAATCAACCGGGCTTTCATAGCCAGAACATTCTTTATGTGCCCATTTACCGCAATTTCTGCAACGGTACCACATTTCGTTATTTTTTCCTGTACATAGCACACACTCTCTTCTTCTGCATATTCAGACTCATCGCAAAGATTCTCAACGTCTTCTTCTTAAGATGTGTCAGTTTCATCCTCAAAACGTTTATTTTGTACTCCTTTTACTTTTTCTTTTTTGTTGGTTGTCTTTTTTCGTTTCTTTTCTTTTCCTGCGGTACATTTTCTTTCTTTGTTGCATTTTTTCTCTAAACGTTTCTAAAACAAATTTAAAACATATTACTATGCATATGGGGTAATCGGAGTTACAAAGGGTAATCAGAGCTTAATAAGCTCCGATTACCCAGCTACCACCATTTTGAAATAAAATTAAATTATATACTGAATCTAGCTTGTAACTAAATTATACGCACAGATACTTAAAATTGATAACATTAGCTATAAAAGAAAACAAGTTTGTTTGTAACAAACGTATAGCTGCAAACATACCTGGCCGATGAAATTTCTTATTTTTAATAAGCATAGGGCAAAAAATCGACAGGCGTCCGTGGTCACACAACACGCGGCACTGGCGAGTCTACCGCGGCAGGGAAACACGATAGCACCGTGCCGAAGGCGCCCGAGTGGCAACCGAGTGAATACGAGCTATAGTTTTGTCTCTAGTCGCACCGCTCCAATTACCCTCTGTCTCCCAATACCCTCTGTTCCCCTACAGCGCCGCTTTACAATCTTGTGACTTGAGGTCGATCCCAGCCAAAGTGAATCGAGTTTTTTTTTTCGTTTGTTTTTTTATTTCATGCATTTAAAATTTGGTCACTAAAGTCATACTTTGGGACATGAGAAGCGTAGGCCGAAGGCCATGGCTGACGGGGTATAGGGTGGCAGCTTTTTTTTTTGCTCGTTCCGACCATCTCTTGAGCGTCGACTACGCTTTTTAAACCCATCAATCAACCTCAATAAACAAACAAATTTCAAATATCGCACCCTTACCGGAGCAAATGACACTGACGCGAGAAGGCCAAAAACGTTGCATAAGATCAATGACTGGTCTTAAAAATACCGACAGTTGTGCACCTGTTTTCAAGTCTCTAAAGTTACTCACCATTCCGTCTCTGTATATTCTTGAAGTAGCTATATTTGTTAGAGCAAACATAATATATCTTTTTACCGATACCGTACGTTATTAGAATACGTCCGGGATCAGTTAGATCGCAATACAAAAATCTAATGTTTACAGGTAGGTACAAAACAGCTTTATTAATAAAAAGCTTACTATCAAAGGGGCCAGTCATCTATAATAAAATACCTCATACCTACAAAGAATAATCATTTAGCATATTTATAAAGAGGCTTACATCCTCACTTATGGATAAATGTTATTATTCTATACAAGATTTTTTGGATGATAAGAGCTTATAATTTTATTTTAATTTATTCTATTATATTTTAATGAATTTTATTTTATTGTTATGAGTCTATGATGTTTTTATTAATTTAGCATATTTTATTTTAAATTTAATTATGCACCCTGTTAATGTATGCAAAATAATCAATTTTAATCAATTATTTGTTGAATTTATGGGAAAGATTGTTGTTATTGATGTTTGGTTTATGATGGGAATGTACAGTCTGTCTATAAAGTCATGAAAATAAATGAGGGCGCTGCGGTCGTGCACCTTGCAACCCTGTATAGTGTGACTAAAGCGATTTTGATACTAGCACATTATTTTGTACTAGAAGCAAACCTGGTTTTAATGAAAACGACGAGTCGCTTTTTTTAAACTGGATAGAAAAGGTAAAGTCGTAAATGCGTAGGTAATCTTATTAAAAAAAATACAGAATCATAGACAAAGATGCGACCTTCATTATAAATAATATTACCATATTGCTATTACTGTCCCACAGCTGGGCAAAGGCCTCTTCTCAAAAGAGAAGGCTCGAGCATTGATCACCACGCTTGCTCAAGATTTCAGACTTATATTAATTATAAGTCCAGGTTTCCTCACGATATTTTCCTTCCGACCTTCATTAGTTTGCATAAACGATCATATAGCACAACTCTATGGTCTCGGTCATTCAAATCATCATCATCATCATTTCAGCCGAACGACGTCCACAGCTGGACATAGGCCTCCCCTAAGTGTCGCCACATTGACCGGTCCCGATGGTTCAAATGAAATGAGTAAATAAAAGAAAAATGTTATTACATATTTTTTATTATATGTTTTAATTTTTTTTTATTTATGAAAAATATCCCATAACATAATAATTAATCACTTTCATAATCTGATTCCAATTATTCTATGTTAAAAAAAGTATTTTCATTGTCAGTTGCGTCACTAATAACGTCTTTACTACTGCTGTCATTGCTACTGCTATCTTCGCTTAGGCGAATGACTAACTCATCTATTTCTTGATATAGGGTTCTTCTTCGTTCATAATATTCGTTTTCAATGTTTGCAACATGACGGCAACAGTTTTTCCATTTTTCTGGTGTAATGCTATCGAAGGCAGACATCACGTGACCCAACATTGTGTTCTGCCACTTTCTGTTTTACTTGATCCCAAATGAGCTATATAGGATTTAAATCGCAGTGATACGGTGGAAGCCGTACCAAATTTGCCATCATTTTAATAGCCTTCATCTACTATACGCCTCACTGTACTCTCAGATTTTCCTGAAAGAAAGATAAAAAAAAACATAATTTATGTAATATCCAACAGTAAATAGGTAGAACTATTTTTATTTCAAACATGTTAAAACTTATTCATATTTAAAATCAGCGGTAAATTTGATCATCTAAAAGTATCAAAAGTTCTGGTCGCACTACAATATGGCCTACTTATATTTGCAATTTAGATAAATGCGCAATGTAAACAATCCGTATTTTAGTCTTAGAAACGTATATTATTAAATTTGTAACTTCTGGTAGATAAAAAACAAACAATAACACGATTACATACCTGTTAAAGCTGCTGTTCGAGTATAAATATCATCCAAATTTGATCAAATTTGTCCAGCTTGGTGTTCTAACAAACATCGCTGATACACTTTAAAAATAATTTCCCGAGCTCCACTCCTATTTGTTTTCCTCATATTTAACACGTTTCTTCAAAGTTTTGTCCACGTAGATTTGAAAAGCAATAAAAATGCACTAAATAACGAGTTACAAACAAAACAAGTCGATGACAGCCGATGACATTCGATGTACATTGTACTATGATTTAGTGTTACCCTACTTTTGAATAATGTTAGTTCCTCAAACATTATTTTCATGACTTTATAGACAGACTTTATATGATTTGTGTCTGTATTTTAATTAATTATTTTATTTGTTTGTCGTAGTTGATTGTATAATTGAATGAATAATAATATTTTCTGTATTTTTTGCATGCCGTAAGGTAGTGTGTTGAAACTGTTTTACAATGTTACCTTCATATCTTGTACACATATTCTTAGCAAAATAAATGATTTCTGTTTTCTGATTTTTCTGACGGTGGTTTTTTTAATTGTTGGCGAACGTAAAATATAAATTATAATATAATATAAATATCGCTGGAGATAACACACTTAAAATGGAACGTGTTATAACGGCCAATAGCTGATCGAGTATATCATCTATCCCTATCAATCTATCAATCACGCAATCAATCGTCTTTCGGACAGCACTACCTAGCTCAATTACCTAGTATCCAAGTCCCAAAATTTCGAGTCACCTGATTGGCTAACCAGTCGGCCAATCACGCGATGTCGCCAATTATCATGCTGTACATTCTCGGGTCGGACCAGCAAGGTACACCCCAGCAATTGGCGACATCGCGATGTTTCCAATTCCAGTGTTGTACACTCCTGTGTTGTACGTTCCAGTGTCGTGCATTGCTGGTGTGTGCATTGCTGTGACGTGCATTATAGGGACTCGAATCAATCAATCGATTTAGTTTGACAACGAGAAGTGAGTTTGCCAGTTTTAACTTTGAGTATTTTCTTCAACTTTATTCAACTTCAACAATTAAAATAAAAAAGTGTGGTATGGTATAATTTTGTAGAGCAAAATAAAATAATAAAGAAAGAAATATCAGTATATAAATCTAATTGTATGAATTCACGTAGTTGTGAGAAAAACATAGATGGTATGTTTAACATTTTGAACATAAATACTAACAGCATCATTTACATTGAGTTTAAAATAAAAAAAATGCTTGCTTGTTCACAATTTTGTAGACATAATATCACGCGAATAATGTTTTTGTCGACCTGAACAAATCTGTTTTTACTTTGTAAAAAACAAGATAATTTATTTGAAAATATCTGCCCTCTGACTTTGACAGTATGACACGTCTTTTTTTCTCCGCAAGGTTGTCAACTTGCGTCGTGTTGGAAAAATTTTACGTCGCTATGTTCAGTCCAGTCAGATCTCGAAATAAATAAATTGAATATGGCTGAAGTCGAAGGACATAAACATCGTGAAACTAATTACCATGAGGGAGAAGGTAAATTATGTTATGATATTTATGGTTAGAGCGTGTGGTTAGTGAGTATCGCGGACGTCAGTGCGGATCGGCTGCGTCGCCGAGCCCCGTTACCCTCGTGTTACCTTTGTGACATTGAAATTGGGTTCTTTTTATAATTGCTGCGTGGATTTGTGGTGCTGGGGCGCCAGGAGCGGAGTGCGCCGCCCGCCTGACGCGTTGAGTGGTTCCGTCGCACCGTCATACGGACTTAGTGAACATGACCGGGGGCGCAGACAGGAGCCTCCACTCAGGTATTACATTGTTTTGTTGTAATATTCGATACTAGCTGAGGTTAAGTGCGCTGGAACGTAATTAATGTTGTTTATTTGCGCGGGATTAACCTTAAGCGAAGTGTTGAACTTTGCTCGTTCGTCGAGTGTTATTATAGAATTGTTAGCACAACATGAACATTAAAATATTCCAACTGCTTCCTTTCTTGTCCAATTAGAATGTTTCACAGTGTGTGAACAATCATAATCTGGTATTTTGCCAGTCATTAAGAGTTGACAAGTCATACACATTAAATTTTAATTGATTTAATGAGCAATAAGTTATAACAAAGAGTTTTTTTGAAGGTTGATATTAATGAAGTTCTAAATGTTTTGTTAGTGATTATTGCATTATCATGACATTTCATAAATTCTTGATTACTGTAGATCCACAAGTGTTTTGAAGCACCTGTGACTGTTACGGTAGTTTCACTTGAAGATTGTGATTTCCATTCTATAAACTTTCTTGATAACTAAAATTAAAAGTTATTCATTATATTAAGAACATGTTGATAATACCATTGTAACATACCCATAAACTAATCCAGAATCGCATAACATAAAATAATAGTTAAAACTTATCATCAACAAATACTACCAAAAGGTTTATTTACAATCACATATGATTGGTGTTATATACTATTCTATTTGTACGTCGTTTATTGTGTTATATACGGCTATTGTGCCATGATTATTAGCATTTATGTGCTCATTGTTCCTTGAACCTCGGAAAGGTCATTCTCTTACGTTTTGAAATAGATCATGTCCTAAGTATGCATTGAGCCTTAAAAACTCAACTGCTTATTGATTCCGTCAATATCGTTCTTCGAATCTAGCTATGTCGTCAAGCGATATTCTATACCGGTTGAGGCCAAAAGATTGTAATAAGACTGCAGATTATTCTAGCCAAGATACAGACCCTTGATTTGTACATAATCAATAAATGTATATTGTGTAGAGAAGTGAAAATAAATAGTATTTGTATATAGGAAATATGAAACTATTTCACGATTGATTGCTCGGCAAAAATGTTGTTGACATAACTGAATCAATACTACTGTCAGCCAAGAAGTATATCTATATCTATTACTTGCTTATACATGAAATCAACTACTGACATAATTATTTAGTAGCCTTTGTTTGGGTACAAACATTTTCTATAGGTTTCAATCTCATATTAGACATCTGTTTAAATTTTTTGTAATTTTTCCAGCTGGCAAAGACATCCTACAACCTCCTTTCTTGTCCCTCTCCACTTCTCTGTCGACTTTCCCCCATGATTTTCCAGCATCCAATATCTCCCACCTAATTTTTGGTCTACTTTTATTTTATGACATTCTCGGTCGGTAAAAATGTTGCCTGTAAAACTGTTGCCTATGGTAAACCGTCATCATTATATTCAGCTTCTGTTATCTCTCGCACCATATTAGGCTGTGTGTTTAATGCCTTATCTGCCACTGACAGAGTAATACAATCAGGAGATATGCTATCCTAAATGGCCAGTCCATTTCTTTTTTGTTTACATTTCTAAGCTTGCTTGTTATTTCTTATCTTAGTGCTGGTTTCCTGTAGCCAAATATAATGCAATAATTGATTTAATTACAACAAAGTGATTTGTGAAAATTGATGCAAGAATTGTGCAACTCATGTAATATAGACTTAATATTTAGCTGACTCACAATCACTGGCCGATTTTCATAATCACAATATGAATGTACAGTGGAATCAATATGTAACAAATACAAGTTTATGGTTTTTCAGATATATAACATTCTAAATTTGTTTTTGAATAGTTTAAATTCCAAGTTGAGCATACGAAATATATCATCCATTAGGTGCCTTTCTGTAATCTGATACTTTAGAAAAAACCAGAATAAAAATTCCAGCCAGAAAAAAGAACTCGGTCCAGAGCAAAATTTAATAGAACTTAGTATAAAACTTGTTTGCTAATGTAAAAAAACACACGTAAGCAGTAATACCCGTTTTGAATCAGTGTTTTTGTATCACCCAGTATCTTATTATTATTTTTTATCCATATCTTGTTGCCAACATTAAATAATTAAACTCTGGTTAGGTATAAACTTGTTTGCATTATCTTAGATAAAGTATAAAATGTAGGTATTACTTTTTATCTTTGTTTTTGTTTAGGTTTATTTTAGATGTAGTTTGCATAATACATAATCATCATTTTAGGTATTTAATCATGCTCTATTAATTCTGTAAGAGCAGTCAGTAGTTAATTAGTTATCCATAATAATTATGTAAAAAGTAACATAGACTAAACAATCCAGAATCGACGTGGTTCTATGCTTATCCTATATTTACTGGGTGCATTAATTTCAAATGACACATTGCCACACAGCACATACCATAGACAAAGACGTTATTATCATGCATATACATATATATACATGATATATATATTATATACTTCAGACCCCGTACTGCGCCTTATTCCAATCCCATAATTCATCATGGGAGGCTGATATCTGTCTCATTATCTCACAATAATTGTGTAAATTGGTCGTACTGAATATAACTCAAGGTTTGTCACACCCACTACAAGCCCACATTAGTACTCACAATAAGAACGAATGTTTTAAATAAATATGAGTATGAGAGTACAGTTGTTTAGTTCAATGCCCTTTTAATTTGTGCTAGACGTCTGTTTCTTTATTGCTAGTTTTTTTTTCTAAATAACGTTATTTGAAGCTAGATTTTAATTAGGAAGTTTTCGATTGACCATTAAGTCAATGACTAGGCTAGCATAAATTATGAGCTTCGTACCCAATGCTCCGGGAGATACGGGAAATACATCTAAATATTGTGAATGAGATTTAAAAGTGCACCATAATAATCACCGTTCGTTTATTCAAATGAGCCTCAAAACAACTTTTTGAACGTAAAAAAATAAGTAACACAGAAACGCCTGCTCTTTACCACATCCGAGCTTGGGAGAAATAGCGCAAAACTTAGGAAATTTCATAGGTCATCTAATCTAAATACTCTAACAATAAAATCCAATAAACATCTCTTCATACCATAAACATAATTTTTCGTGATGCCAACGTGATCTAGTTGCCAACTAACAAAGTAACAAATGATGGTTCACTTCCTGACCTGCTCTTTGTGCAACTCCCACTGCACCAGAGGCACTTGCACGCCCGTCGGGGCTGCGGGTTGTTCGCAAGAGATACCGCGGCCTCGACACAAAGGGCTAAGAAGGAATATGGGTGGTTTTTAGTCAGTAGAAGTCTGGCACTCCCTACCGCTTTGCCCAGAGCGGGAGGAGTCATTTGATGATCCCCCCCCCCAAAAGCCACTGCTTTCACTGTGGATGTGGTAGTGTTGTAGTCGAAGTTGTATAAACTGACATATAAATAACATCGATACAATCGAGAATACCTGATGTAAATCCCTTCGTATCTGCCAATAGACCATCTCCCTAACCCCACGTATGCGGCAGTGATCTGCAAACCCAGTTTCTTGTGGTTCCCGGCCGGCTGCCAAGGTCCACTTGCGTAAAGGTCAGGTCATGCACTTGTTAGAATGCAGACAATCGGCTTTTGCTACTTAGATAATGATGACTTGTGTCTAGTGTGTCTACTGCTAAGCGGAGTAATACGTGGAGAGGGGAGTTAAAAGCTTATTAGGCGGACATTCTGTACAAGATACTGTTAAGATAAGATAAAAAATCTTATCTAAGATACTGTTGAAGCTGTATGAGGATGTAATCGGACAGGATATTTTTTTTGCAAACAGCACGTTGCTTCTTCCTGTAAATTGCTCTATATGCTCGTCAAGTTTTGGTTCTTGGGGTTGTTTTTGATTTTAGTGCAACGGAAGATCGAAGTTACGACTTCTTGAGACTGAGAGCTTCAGGCACAAATGTTTCATTTGATTCTTGGATAGCAGTTCAATTCTTGCTTCTCCTGTATACGTCTACCCCTTTTTTGCCTTGTAAAAGGTGTCTTATTTATTCAGTCCAAAATGCATGTTAGCATACTTCAACACCCACTCGAACAGATATCCTATTCTTACCGCGAGACCACACAAGCAGGTACAGTCAAATACCGCTAAATATAACTGTATCTGGGTCTGGCGCAGTTATCGTTTGTTTTGCCAAAAAATCTAGCTATAATCATCAAGTCTGTTTGTATTTATATCTGGATACTATTTGAAGTATCCCTTTAGGTCTAAAGCTGCATTCAGATTTGCTCGTTTAGAGGCGATGGTTCATTTCAGCAGTCACCCTCTTTCCATAAATATCACCTTTCACAGTCCATCTATCGTTTCTTTGTTTCCTTTTTATTTGCTACCAGATTTCAGTTACATTATCACCTTAAATGGCCAATCTGAGGTGTTATTTACGGAACAGGCATATCTGTTTCTTTTTAGGTCATTGTCCTTATGATTCACACTTCATTATCCATCTCTCTCATTATTATTATACAATAACTCGGTCACACAAGTTATTCAACGTTGAATTATATCGGCCACACATTGTTTTCATACCATTGCAGTGATTACGTCAAAACAAACAGCTTTTTCTCGTTACAAAGCTATTATGTATAACATAAGAGATAACATAATATTGCGTATAATCATTATGTTATAAATGAACAAGGGGTAACTGGGTTGTGGAGGTCAGAATCAGAAAGGCAGTCGCATACAGCGGCATTTGGTTAGACTGGAAGTTGACTCCAACATGTATGAAAAAAGTAAGATGTCCATCTGTGCTAAAATAACACCGTTTTTTGAGTTGAAAAAGTACCAAAGATTAAAATACCTGGAAACATTCCACTTGTATAGCAAATACCATCTACATCCGTTTAGCAGTTTCGACATAATGGTCTAGCAAAAACACCAAAAACTTTCGCACCACATCAGTATTACGATTGCGAAAGCGCGTGTTGGTTTAACACGGCTTTACGGCAAAACTATTTTTGTACCGATTTTGATGTCATTCAAAATGCCTCATTTAACTGGGCCAGCCTTTAAAACAAGAGTGAACAAGCATCTTCTGGGGTATGCTCATTCTATGGTAGACAGCATTCATCGCCTTCCATCAGGCCGAATCACAGAGAACTTGGAATAGGGGAACACGTGAGTGGAGACACGGAATCGAAATTAGTTAACAACATAAGTGATGTACTCGCAGTTCGTTGACGCGATATAGTGACCTTTGTAGCTGCGTGACCCCTTTTGCGCATTGCGTGATGTTACGTACCTTGTTGTGGTGGCGTTATGGCTTCAACCAGTGAAAGTATTTTAGTAAGGTTGTCTGCAGTCTAAATATGGGTGTAGCCGAGTAAACATGCCAATCATTTTGTTGTTTGATGGGAAACCGGAGGCAGCTGATGTAATAATGGTAAAGGTCCACATCGTGCCGAAAGTCGTATATCCGATGAACTTTTTTTATGATTTCCAATAGTGCCATAGTGCAGAAATACCGCACCGTATCGCAAAATATGAAGAATACAATATGACATTGTAAATTCCTCAATTTGTCCAACATTCTACAAGATATATATACTCTCTATATCATCTGATCTGTGTTCCCTTCCCTCCCACATTTAACCCGTCTGTGCCTTCAAAGCAAGTGTGAGCAGGCATATCCTGGGCACGCTAGTTCCATCATAGAGATCATCCATCGCTTTCCACAGGCGAGATCAAGCTCAAGAGCAGGCCAATTTTTTAATAAAAAAAGATCTATACGATCTTTTCTTAGAACTCCATAATGGAGGGCATTATTTAAATCAACACAATACCACATACCAGCAACTAACAATTGATCCGAGCACTGTTAGAACATAGGTATATCGGTAACACACCGATAGTTTCGATTCAAGGCTGTATCGATTAGAAGCAGGCAGAGTCGCAAGCGCAAGCTAAACTGTGTAACAATCTATTTTGACCTATATTGCGAATACGTCAATCTTATTGTGTGCTAGTTTTGGCTGGAAGGTGGATCGAATATCGAATTGTATTGGTTCAACGCACTTCAAGGAGAAGAACCTTTACTGGTCTCTTTTTGGAAGTCCTTATAAGTTTGTTATTTCATTATCTATGGTGGATCCCTTAGTGCAGTGGACCTCTTGAAAATCATAAAAAGGTTGTCTGAGGTATCAAACGTCCAATATGCTTTATTGGTTGCTTTTCTTTATTTGCGTTTCGCCAAGAAAGTCTTTTTGACTTCGTTATTTAGTTATAGTCCTGACAACAATTCCTCTTTCTGGCATATTAAGCCACATAATGTCTCACTTAAAAATAAGCTACAGAGCCAATGAAATTCCTTTTCTACCTCCAAGAATGTTCAATCTACATAGAATTCTAATCATCCCTTTGAAGGTAAACAGGTAAGTCGTAATGAATGCGTATTGTAGGCTCACCGCAATGTCTAGCATTTCTATCGACTGAATCTGGCTAATCTATACGAACAATTTAAACTGTGTTGTTGCCGGGTAGATTGTTTCACCTTTTTTCTCTCCGAGTGAAGTGGTGAAGTGAGGGGCTTTTGGGGGACTGGCTGCTGTAATTTTGGGTCTTTAAGATCTCAACCTAGTTTGATTGAATGACTTGATTTTATTTGTAACGTATTCCTTTACATTGACCACGGTTGGACCTAGTTTAAGTACACATAGTTCTTTTAATCCGGGTAGTATATTTTCGTGGAAATATTTTCCGACGTCCGCGCAGGCAAAGTCGCCGGCAGTCTGTAGTTCTTTATACATTGTAGGATTGTATTGAAGTAGATTGGACGGAAGATATTCAGTTACCTGCGGTTAGGAAGTACACTTGAGCTTGACATTGTCAAGTGTGGTGTTATCATTCATAGATATTATTGGAATGTTGTGTTTTCAATTGTTTGTTATAGTGATCGTCTAGGAATGTTGTTGTCAATTATAGAACACGCTTCTGCGATCTCTGAAACTCTCCCTTCTTCCTTTTAATTCTTTTTTGTTCCCATGTTAGTTTCTCACCTGGGAACTGGTTCCTCTGAGTTGTCTTTAAATGCCATCAAAAAATTCTCTGTGCCATGCACCAACCTGGAAACATTGTGAGGAAACGTTTCTTCACGATGTTTTCCTTCGCCGAAGCAAGTGATAATTATACAAAACTATTTAATTATTACCTTCCTCCTTAGAATCCGATTTCTCGTCCACAAGATTCAAGATTAAGCTAGGACGACTTATTAAAATGTTTGATCAATCTCAGTAACTGACATATCAGTAAATCTGATCAACATTGCAGCAATGAACTGAGGACAAAAATAGCGGTTATAAACAGAGTTAATCCTTGTATACCATCAAATACCATGAGAAAAAATTGGTTGCCTGTAAAGTCGGTATACGGGCGAAAGTTTTACGTGACAACGAAAATAGAAGCGCAAGACATGAACCGGTGTGTATGCCTATCTCTCTCACTCTCTCTCTCTCGCTCTGGACGCGTGCCTCTCACTCGCTCTCATTGTGAGCGCATAACGTGAGCGGAGCGTAACGCAGTTTCTTGAAGTGTCACCCGGCAAACCAATTTATAAGACGTTGTCACGTCAAAAACATACCATCTTGCAATGACAACTGTATATTAGTTTCTGTTAGAACAAAAAAACCCTTGAACGACCGGAAACGGCCGAGTCCGAAGTAATTCACAGTACTTATCTACTTGGCCATGTCGTTGGAGGAATGTCCACTAATGACGGTCAGCCATCGGGCCACGTTGATTTAGAAAGCTGTTACTTACGCAACATCTAAATTGCTAACACATGTCCATTTCCGAGTAATGCGTGTGGTTACACGGATGAAGGGAACTTGACTTAGTTAGCAGTTTTGGAGCAAACAGATTTAGGCTTAGGGATCTGTCGTACCCTTGGCAATTAGCTAAAGGTGAATGGAGCTGGTAAACGAGAAATGTTGTCGCAAAGAGAGTTCTTTTGGCAGTGAAAACTCAAGCAGCAGTCAACTAATTAATTTATGCTTTGTGTTAGTGTGTCGGAGGGCAGACGCGCACCCTTGAAACTGCTGTGTGAACTAACCATGTATTTTAGTTGGCACATTATTTTAGCTTTTACTTGCCTTGTTATGCCATTACGTTTTGAATCACAACACGACCAAGAAAAGCAAATCTAGTGATCTTCTTTTTTAATCGATGACTCTGATTTTACGACCAATACGTCTGTCATTTGCTTCATTCAAGTCCAATCTAGTGATATTCAGCGCTGATAACATGTTTTAGAAATTTTCTTTAAACCATTTTTTTACCTATAAACTAAACCTATATTTACCTATATTTTACTGACACGGGACCTATATACATCCTTTGTACGTTCTTAGAGAAAATAGTCCATAAGATAGCTAGTTGCTTCCTCGTTCTTCTTTAAGTCCCAAAATAGATTCGTTGTCTCGTTGATTGAGTTTCGCTAAGTTAAATTGGTGCTTTGCCAAACATACAAGCGAAAGTTACTAGTAGTTCTAGCTCGTAAATGCATGTCTGTAGTCTCGCAAAGCTTGGAAAGTGTCCTTTGTTTCGATCTTTTGTCGTGAGAAAACTTTGCGTGTAGTGGAAAGCGTGTCTGCCCAGCCAGACGTCCACTTTTCTTTACTGAGGGTGAATGGAAGAGGTTTGAATGCCTTCGTTATTTTAAATCGGTAAAACAGTATTTTTCTTAGAAATTAGAGACAAATGTTCTCATCTGTGAATAGAAATAGGTCTTCTTCTTCTCGAATTGATGACTCAGATTTTGCCCGACCAGATCGTAGCAACCTGGACCGCTCCTGGTTGCCACTTACTGTCGTTTGGTTCATTCAACTCCTGGAGGTTACAGTTAGTTCTGCACGACGGGCATGATATATAGGATACTATCACCTGCATCTAAACATTTAGACACATTGGCGAACTGTTATGTAAACTAGTGAAAATAGAAGCATATTAAAAACCTTGTACTGTAGTAAGGATAACGCACTTCCAATCCTCAAGGATGCTAATCCGGTCGGTTTCCTGCAAACGATCTACATAGCACTTAGCAGTCCTATATTACATAGACACTGGTCAAGCATGGACACACACATATTTACAAGACATAATCTGTATGCATCTAAGCGTAACGGGTTTTTGTACCTGGCTCTTTAGGCTGCGTATGTGACATAAATGTTAATGTTTTTTCTTTCTCGACTTATTGACCTTACAAGTTGTGGATAGTAAATGCTACGTTGTATTGAAAGAGAAATATAGGAACAGACAAAATAATATAATATTTTAGATAGCAGTAATCTGGGACATAGGTCTTGGTAGATAAAACTAAGTGCTTTTAAAGGATTTGGTAGGGTGGTTTCCACCCAATTTGAAATCTGAGCGTCAACTCCACTTATACGAACGGTTCTGTGGATTGCCAATTTCCGATATATTATATCGGAAATAGACAACATATCGGACAACCATTTGTTAATAAAACCAGAGGCTCTCAATATCGTCTTGTAAGCACATAGATACATTGTCACCAGCCCTTCTGGCACGTGCAGTATCACTCGGTCAATTAACAATTATCCGTAGAGCAATGAACCTTAATCTTTGGATCACAGACCATTCACCATTGTTAACCAATTCAAAATAATTGACCGTGTCTTGTCTGCTAAGCGCAGCACCCGGCGACAATATTGGGGTTGCGCCTGCTCTATCAGCAGGGATAATTCATATTATTGTCCTATTACGATTCTGCTAAAGCGGCCATAGTAGACCCCCAGATTTCAAAATTAATGTTAGTAGATTGTTCTCTAAAAAGATTGAAGTTGTACCGCAAACTGAACTGTTGCTGTGGGTTTTAAAGTGGTTTTTCCAAAAATACATATTCGAAATGCTTGGAAACCACGCAGGTTAAATCCATAACGATGACTAAGCAGTTTTTCCACTGTCCATGTCTCTGCATAATTTGTAGCCATTAAATATTGAGTAGTAGGTGCATTTGACCCGCGGTTGCCGATCGATATAATGATAGCACTGTCATAGAGCTTAGATTCGCTTACGTCTGGTGCGGATCGATAAGAAATTAAATATAAGCATGTCTGAGTTTCATGGTGGAAATGTCTGTAAGATTTTTGTACCAACAAAGAACTGTTTTGTATTATTCATTGATCCAGGTTGCACGTCTTAAATTGTGCGTTTCATTCAATATTGGCTTATCATTATTAATGCATGCAATGACATAATAATTAAGTAGTACGAGTTTCAACTTTCAGTATTGAGCTAAACGTTACAAATCAAGCAGCTCGCTCTCTCTCTCTCTTCATCATCATATTGATTGGTGCTCTAATGGGAATAGCTTTGGTGCTCTAAAAATCGGTGCTCAGATGGGAATACCTCCATCCATCCACAGCCTCGCTTCACTCACTCCTGAGTAAATGCCTCTCATTGCTAGAGCTATCTCCATCTGGCTGTGCCAGCCTCATCAAGTTTCACCTGCGATGGCACTTACTAATAGTGTTAGTCCATATCATCCCACTGCTGGGCAAAGGCCTCTCCCCATGGCTTCCAGCTGTTACGATCCAGGGCTTATGTGGACCACTGGTCATTGGTTTTGTCCAACTCGTACCGCTATGTCTCATCTCTCTCTCTGGTCGGTCCCTCATGTCTGAGGATCGTGGTCAGCATGTGGGTTGCATCTGGAGCGGATGATCTGCCTCCACCGGTTTCTGTCCAGCGCGTCTCTCACAATCTCATGGAATTTGGACGACGTCGTTTCTTTTATTTGGTCGGTCCATCTAGTTAGCGAACGACCGCGCCATCTTTTGCCCTCGGTGTTCCCAACCATAATCAATTTTTCCTAATTGTCGTCGCCCCCGCGCACTGTGTGGCCGAAGTATGACAAGATGCGTTGCCTGCATATAGTGGACAAGCGAGTCTTTATATGGAGCTGGCTCAGGATCAATAAATTAGTGCGTTTCGCAGTCCAAGGTATTCTCAGCATTCGCCTCCAGCACCACATCTCGAATGCGTCAATCCTTTGCCTTTCTCGGGCTAAAATTGTCCATGTCTCTACTCCGTATAGAAAGATAGGGAATACCAAGGCTCATAACAGTCTGATCTTGGTTTTGATACCAAGTTATGTCTCATACAGCATCTTAAATTTTCGCCACAGAAATATCAGAATAGTTTTAAGCCAGCTAGCTACATTCACAACTGCGACAATATCGTTGACCAATTTGCGATAACAGTCAGAACACATTGCATTCATTCATTCCTGCCATTGCGATAACGGAAACACTCACAAGTACTCAATTTGATTATTCCAGCAATAGAGTGAATTCAAAACCAGTATTATTGGTAAAGCCGGTATATTTCTAAGAATTGGAACAGCACAAATATTGGTAGATATTATGTACAATTTGTGGCATAGGTTTTTGAAGAAATAATTTTTGTATCGAGTTACTTAGAATGCTTGATTGCCGGTTTCGTGAAGGTTATGTTTACACCATAGATAATTATAATACTTAAATGTTTACACCCTGTATGTATAATAAATAACTCATATTTGACCACACACTGATTTTTTATAGTATTACTCGATATTACAGTAATTTCAGCATCCTAAAAAGTCAATTGTATTTAATCAGATTAGTTTCGTTTGACGACTTGAGCGTGTCAAATGATAAATGAAATTGATTTCATGCTCGAAATGTTTTTTATTCAGTAGGCCTATGGAATTTGAATCGTTAATGATAATTGTTTTGCAGTAACATCAGCCTATGTTAATTTTATTTTAACTTGTTTTACTATACTTACGGACTGCAGGTCTTCAGTTTTAGTATAAGAAAACACTGAACAAATAATGGCATTTCATTATTATTTTAACTAGCTGCCTAAGAATTTCGTCCGCCTAAAAATTAATAAAAAATACTATTTCCTATTTGAATTTTGATTTTCTAATTGTAAGGGTTTTAATTTTTTTGCACGGAATCCTAAGTCTTTCGGAAATAAAGTAGCCTTCGTTACTCCTTATAACACCAATTATCTGCTAGTACTCACAACTTTTTCTAATGGGGGCGTGGGGTACTCAGAAACCACAGATCGGGAACTGCTACGATCCTTAAATACTTCTTTCGCCTCATTTCTTTGTGATAATGATTATTTGATAAAACATTATAAAATTACGACTATCATAATCTATTTTTATCAAAAATGGTAGCTTTAATTTGTAATAGATTTAAATAAACACTCATTGAGATTAATATTCATGTGCGTCGATAACTTATCAAACATATTGCTCATAATAACTTAATTTATTATTTTCCTATGAAAATCAGTCTATTTCCGATTATTTATGTTATTATTTAGTTTATAATCAATTAATCATACCAATGTTTTTGTACGTGCGCGTGTGTGTTTGTTATTCGGCTAGACGGATTTGTACGGAATTTAGTGCACAGATAGACCTGTAATAACACATAGGCTAGGTACCGAATTTAACGCGAGTCGTAATGAAGAACAACGTTAATATAAATAAACATGTCTATTGTTGTGGGTTTTACTATCAGAAATATCCCAGAAGCAGCCACGAAGTCCGGAAATCAACATGGATCATTTTTTTTCTGAAACTTCTGACACCAAACGCAATGATTTCAGTTTATTTTCACACAACCATGTGTTTTCATAATAATTCGGGTTTAATATTATTCAGACATTGGACTTGGCCTAAATCTTCGGTTAATGTTCTTTATCTCTGCGTTTTATTGGCTTTTAAATGCCGTTAGCTTCTTTAGAAATTATTTTAAACACGTTTCTGGTGAATTAATTTGTTTTGAGATAAAAATAAATAAACTGTAATGCAAACATGAGTTGAATTTTGCTTCAAATAACTAATTATGGTGACATGGTTCTGGAAGCTGAAAAATATAATATGTTATATGTATCAAAAATACTACTTAGCACTCTGAATATCGAACAAATATGTTATTGATAACTTTTTACTGCTACGTGAACACGACTTCCCTAGAAGTTATTTCTCACCATAACATAACACATGTTTATGGCTCCAATCAAACTAACCATAAAATATGCAAAGTAACGGTATCTAAAACGTGTGTGTGACATCAATCGTTTCGGTCCAACGACCTCATTTGAATAATCTCTTAAGTGTACATGATGAAGCGATAATTTATTCTTTTGACCCAAACATTACACTCGCGTGGCATTACTTGCATCTTTTGGAATCATCTGTAATAGATTTCGGGCCAGTACGACCTATAATGCGCTTTAATATATAAATCTCATAATTTGGTGCCATTTGAGGTTGGGAAAACAATTTTATGCGGAAAATCTGTGCTTACAGTCTACTGTTTGTCTTCGTTAGACATCGTTGCAAATACAATCCAAATAGCATTGAAAAATTAACGTTAATTGTATCAAAATAACTAATTAACTTCGCATAATTAGTTTGAGGACTATCCAAATTGACCTAGACATCGAAACGTGCACTAAAATATAGCTAGCAGAAATACATTCTCATTGACTCGGATATTAATGGCTTAATTACATTAGCTGGTAATTCGGCCGGTTTATTACGGTCTGCCCTCATTCACTTTCGCACACTGCCACCGATCTCGGATTCCAAAACAATCGCTTTTGTTCGTAAGTTCAATGTCATGGTTGTAGTAGCTGGAGATTTTATTCAGGTTATATCGGTCTCGCGCGTTAAGAAACCTATGTAGAGATTGAGAATAGTTCTTAGCGACATTTTGCCAATTAAGTTCCATAATGCCATGTTATAGAGGCCCATCTTTCCTAATGGAAAAACTTAATAACCTTT
This sequence comes from Diarsia brunnea, assembly GCA_949774965.1. NCBI lineage: Eukaryota > Metazoa > Arthropoda > Insecta > Lepidoptera > Noctuidae > Diarsia > Diarsia brunnea. The sequence goes on from OX459017.1 coordinate 17,286,730, forward strand.
TGCCTAAAAATCGACCTCGATAAGATAAGCTGATAAGCTGTATTCTGCATGATAAGCTGTGTGCTGGCATTTGCCATCACTAGGTCAATGTGGCAGTCCCTGTATAGTATCACTTGTCACTTTTTAATAGTTACCCCAGATTGTTGCGGAAGATTTCAACTACACTCCAAGCCGCGTAACAGAATTATTTTCAATCAACGCCCGGTTCCTGGGTATTGGGTGCATGCCAGATACAACCTAGCACGCGTACAGTATACATCTAAACATGAATCATGTAAAACAATTGCCGTTTTTTGACTCTTTTTTTTCTTGTAGTGGTTGCCAGAGGTCCTAGAGGGAAGCTTGTATGAGCTATATTTGGATGTTATATTAATAGTTGTATGTTTTTCGTGGATGAATAAAGCTATTTTAGGGATAGATCTTAAAATAAGTCTTTTAAATCCTCCGTATATCTCAACAGTCAAAAACGAGTAACTGATATAATAATTATATATTTGGCCACTAAATGAAAGCTGTTCACTTCATTAAAGACACTTGAAACGTATAAAATCTGGTTGCGTTAGGTAGACAGACAGTTTTCAGTGGCATCTGGTTAATGGACCCGATCATATCAGATCCGACATTTCACTAGCAAAAATGGTAACATGATCGAATGACCTTATCGGGATCGCTAAACTAAAAAGGGCTGTGTCGTGCCAAAACACCACATCGTTCTGCCTCATTAGGAAGAAAGTCTATAAAAACAGCATATTCTCAGGCTGATGAATAGTTTCCGAATATTCCCGTTATTGGAGCAGTTCCAAGCAGGTTATTGACATAATTCGCGTCGAGTTTGGGAGCGTGCCAGACCTGTGTATCGAATGCACCGGTAATAACTCAGTGCGTACGTAAATATTACGGTCAGTGAAAGTTTCAGCTGTCTCCTTCATGACATTTGTATTAATGGGAAAAGCAGAATCCCGGAGACTAGGGAAGAAGATCGGTTCGTGGAATATTTTGTCATCCGATATCATAATCAACCGATAACCATTTTCACTTTCGAAACAAGGGCCTCATCTCAGTCAGAAAATTTGGAAAATAATCAGCACTTTTCGAGCGTCAAAATTTAGAGGTATTCCCATCTGAGCACCTATTTTTAGAACACCAAAGGTATTCCCTATAGAGCACCAAACAATATTTTGACGTGGTGCTTTAATGTGAACAATAAAGATTAAACTTTATTTACAACAGATAGTCCCCCAAAACGTCCACCCTTCGACACTTCCTAGTGTTTTCATACAGACCTGTGTGTCATACAGATCCATTGTCAGCTAGTGTAATAAATCGTGTTTATTGTCAGATATGGTGCTGGGGAATTTGTTACGCTACTTCTCCCCAGCAGTAATAAGTACTAAATTGCAGACTATTCGGCAACTGTTTTTTGTGATTTTGGCATTCAAAAAGTGTTGTTCCTGAATCCTAATTTGAATAGATGAATCTCCATATAATGTGCCGAAAATTCGTTAACTTCTAATCAGTCTGAAATCATTTCGAATTTTCCAACAAACATGCAGTAAAGTATAAGTTCATTGTCAAGTAAAACCCATTTTATCGTCGACACTTTGACAAGTTTTATGAACTCGGTTCATTTAAACAAACTTCTGTATTCGATCCCTATACAAAACATGTCTCCTTTTGGCGGTCTACATTTCTACCTATCAAGTATTTGAACTGTATGACTTGTGTTCCAGGCAGTGAGGTGGTAGGCAAGCTGAGTTTGCGTGTCAATTATAAAGATATACAAAGTAAGTGCGTTTGTCTGTCTGTGTGTTCACTGTTTAACTTTCCGATGTGGAGTCCTTAACATATTGTGCCGAATGTTGTACAAATCGATGTCTACGCTTGTATATACTGTGCTGATGTATGGTCTACTTCGAGATTTGGCTTGTATTTATAAACTGTCGTACTGAGTCTTGAGTTTGTATTCGATAAGTTGTATATGGCATGTGCATATTATGCTTTGACTGAAGATTTTGGTGTGAAGTCTCAGGAGACTTCGGTATTTTTTTATGTGGTTGTGGATATTGAAAATGTGCCGAATACCACACCAGCAAGAATGGATGAGGATAGACCCCTCCGCCTGTCATAGTCATGGGGTTTTGTTTTGAGCAGTTCTCAATAATTATCAAAAATATATCCACATCGTCGAAAACATAGGAATTGTTTTACTATGTTTGGGCACGAAATATTAAGTAAACAAGCCACTTCATTTATCTTGTTAGAACTAGCCATTAAAACTTTCGTAAGTGACCTCATGGCTCTCATTAGTTTAGAAGCAACGGACAAGACGAATCACAATTTCAAAACTTCCTTTACCGAGCAGGAATTTGCGGGCTCTAGTATTATTTAAACATCCTGCTTTCGTCTTGTCAAAATACTCTCTAACAACAACGCTTCTTGGGTGGTCCATACCAAGGTCGGGCTACTTATCAATATTAATCAAACCTATACTTTCTCTCTTGTTTCTCTACTGTTGGTCCCGGCTGTCATTCGTCGATCTTTGACCTTCGTTACGTAGTCTGAGTTCCGGAAGTCTCGCAACCAATTTCAGCAAGATGAATGGTGAATGGTACTATGTCACCAAGTCATTGGGTTGCAAGAAAGGGAAGCTGAGATATTCAGTCGAAAATACTGGTATTCAGGTGTGTTCGCATAGATTGAAAGCAACCCAGAGGTAGGAAAATGCTACGCAGATGATGTCTCTCTTTGTAACATTCTATGGGTACTACTAAACTATCGCAAATCTGTTTATAATAAAGTAAAAGCATGTACAGTCGGTGAATGCTTGGCACTGCCCGATGCGTCTGCGCAAGTCGCATGCCCAAAGTGACAGGTGTGATTATCTCGCTACCAGCACCATTAGCTATTAATGCTGCTGGTATTTACGCCAATATTGTGTAATGGATGATCTATGTGACAGTTGACAAAGGTCTCCAAACTTCAACACACTTGCATTGTAGCTTGTAGTTTATATAAATCTAGAATCAGTAAAACTAGCAGTTTTAAGGGGTTTTCCATCCGGACTTTCTCAGTAGTTCTCGGTTGATGGCAATAGGTTAGCCACCCACCTGACATACGTCTTAAATATAATTCGGGACGTATGGGAGCACTTTTCCGTTTAAACCTCATCTGGCAGCGATTCCGTTCGTACTTTTACATGTTCCTATCTGTTTGAGGATGTTCCAACCTACTGTACACCTTTAGCTCCCGTCGGGGCTGCGGGTCCCGTCGGAGCAGCGGGTCCCGTTGGGGCTGCGGGTTGTTCAAAATACCGCGGCCTCGGCGCAAGAAGGAACATGGGTGGTTATTAGTCAGTAGAAGTCTGACACTCCCTTCCGCTCTGCCCAAGAGCGGGAGGGGTTATTTGATGATTTTCAAACCGCCAAAAAATTAAAAAGGTACACCTTTAGCTAACCGGGGATTACAGGAGTGATGTTACGTGTCCAATCAGTATGGTACAGTCTGCACCCAGCATTACTTGACGTATAAGATGAAGAGGGTGAGGGGTAAGTTAATGCTGGATACAGACTGTACGATCGTACGGCATCGTTAAATCAGTGGTGTTTTGATCAACCATTTACTGCAGTTTAGATTTGACCGCAGATTCAGGCCCGCTTGTACCGCAACGCAAATCGTTGCGTTCCGCACCAAACGTTTTAAAACATCATTCTGTTTCTTTCAATCGTTTGAAGATTACAGTTAATTAGATTTTTTGTAATAGCGAGGTGTTAGTAATTCAAGTTTCATACTGTCACGTCTCTCCTAATTTATTCGTGTATATGCACAATTATGTATATATCCACTTTAATTGTTCCGTAAAATCTTTTTTGGCATCGTTTCAACCGCATACAATTTAAATTCTATTGGATGCAAGTAGATTATCTCAAGACGCTATTTTTATGTCTAAAATTAGAAATTTTTCGAGTACCTGTAAGACTGATGTTTACTATATTGATTTGCAGTTTGTTCGAATTGCATAATAATGTATTCTTCATTATGTTTTTAAAGTCAGCTAGTTCGAATTAGATTAGTAACCGAAATTCCTCGTATATTATTTTTTTTATGCAAAAACAGTTCAAAGTCTGACTTACTATATGTGCGAAGCCCAACAATATAGTTAAATGCCTATAGTTCAGGCTTGCTTGATTCTAATTGTGGCAAATAAGCGAATTGGCCAATTTTATATCTTATTGGTTAATGATTGCGTGGGATTTTAATCCTTCTGTATGTCCCAACGTGAAACTATATGATTATGAACCATTGTTCGTTTGTATAATTATATCTTGTTTATTAAGGCTAACCTGCACACTTGTGCCCAAACCACTAAAACTGTTGCGCTATAATGTCGCTTAGCGAATTTAAACATCGTTCTCTTTCTCTTAATCGTTTGAAGTCGCCTTCCGCGGCTGCGGGTTGTTCGCAAGAGATACCGCGGCCCCGGAACACAAAGGGCTAAGAAGGAACAACAGAGCGGGTAGAGTCATTTGATGCTTTCACATCAGCACAAAAAAAGATCCTTAGCAACTCTATGGCTTTTCATTCTCGGAGTGAACTGTCCGAATATCCATCCAAACTTACAAATTCTGTTTTACAACAACAATGCGAATTTTGGCAATTCATCATGAAAAGTTATATAATTCCGAGAAAGTTGAGTAGTTGAATATAAACAGTCTATTAGGAACTTGATATTGTGGTTACTAACGGTAAGGTGTGGTCTAAAGATGATGGATAAAGCAGTTTAACACGCAGAAAACTTGCGTCAGCCTCTGAGTCAAGCCTTCGTCATCTGCACAATGAAGCCTTTTTGTGAAATCAAGGGCTTTATTGTGTTAATCAAATAGATTTTTAAACTATCGTCATCTGCAACCTTGATCTGCTTATTGCTGAGTATAGTCTCCCTCTCATGTTTGCCACACTTCCCTGCAGGCTGATTTTCCTTACGATGTGTTGGGTTTGTGATAGAATATGACGTGTTGTTTACACAATTGAGGTACTCTGTATGTGATCCAGGTTCTACCGGCTTTTAGATAGTCCGGTCCGTCCGAATACTCTCTAGACGAATAATTATTTATTCGTCTAGAGAGTTCGACCAATATAAGTTATCTAGGGAACATGTTTATGTTAACGCTATTCACGTACTCATCTATTCTACTCCTTACAAGAGGATACACGCGAAAATTGAATATTTCAGCGAAACTGATTATGCCAATTACCGAAGACAATCACTTTTACATATTATACGGTACATACCTATATCGCGTCTGCGGAATTTTGTTACGAAACTCATTTAATGTGACCTTGTAATCTATAATATGGTGGTTTTACCAAATGTATAGTATTTTAGGAAAAGTTATTGACCTGTATACATGGATCATAGCATATAAACTTCGTTAATTCATTAATATAATGGAATAATTTAGCAATATTCAAAAAAAAAATTTAAAATAACTGTCTGATTTCTGTATCCTAAAATCTCAAACAATTCGGACTTTGACATTGTTTTTCATAGATACCTACCATCAAAACCTGTAGCTATTATTTCAATGTCATGCTGTAAAAAATATTCAATTCAAATCACTTTTTGTATTCATATTTAAGTGTAGTTAGAACTTTTGCTTTGTGATGTTATATCTCTTGTACAAATCAAGCATTAATTATCGTCATCATCATCATCATCATTGACGTGACTTGTTCCACCCCCTGTTAAGTATAAGCTGACACCTGTAATCCCCGTAGGGTTGGCCAGAGGTGTACCTAATAGAACACCCACATTTCGCCAGTTATGTTTAAGTCCCATGTGGGCGAACCGCGAGAGAGTTTTTGAGAAGTTCCTGATGGAAAAATTCAATACCACTTTGCTGAACCCCGGGTCCAACCCCGGGCCTTCATGCTCAGCAGTCGCGCTTGCTACCACTAGACCAAAGAGGCATTATAGGGCTCCTCCCTATTTGCCATCCTTCCTAAGTCTGCAGGAGCCTCAACGAGGTGTTACCCACGATCTTCAGATTCTCATTCATCCATCTGGCTCTTGGTCTGCCATCTCTTCTACCGTCTCACTCAGCAACTGGTTCTATCTGATGTAGTTGAAGAACAGATTTTCCATCTACATAATTATGTATAATCGTTTTGCTGTCAAGTCTATAAAAACACCGTTAATGGTATTTATAGTTTAACCGCTGTAATATTTCCGAGAACATCTAATCGACTTCTAACAAGAGCCATGCCTTTCTACTTTCTATCGTTGCCGGCTGCTATCAAAATATTTTATTTTAAATAGACCTAAAATTATGGGCACGTGTTAAACGCCGAGGACCGAAAAGACCATCATTGTGGCATTGTGGAACTGGCGAATTTGGGAGAACTTGCCACACCTCCTAAAACTTGGTTGGGCGTCAAGATTCGAAGATTCGATTCGAGTATGGGTGTACCTTGACTATCGTGAAACCCGTCTACCCTATTTTTTCAACAGAAATCTCCATTCAGATAACGCAATGTGTTGGCAGGGTTTAGAATTACTTGCGCTCAGCTGATCGTTTTGAACGCTAAAGACCTAAACCCACCCCCGCCATTATATACCGTACCCTTTGCGGATCACTGGAAATAATGACCTTTTTACATAAAAAGATTTCAATTTACTACTGACCTTTTACAAAGTACTGAAACCCCTGAATCAGCTTATGTTTACAAAGATTGAAATCGCTGGACTCGCTCAGCTATCGCGTCAAAAAATTATAAGTTTCTGTTTCGACGTTCGGGAGGTTGTCTTGCTCACTCATGCTAAAAATGTTGTTGAAGGGATGAACGAGTTTACTCCGTGAAGTTATACTGGTTATTGCAATTTTATCATGCGCTTTTGAGTGTCAAACTTTAAAAGAATACTTATTTATTGATTCTAGTTATCCATATACAAAGGTCGCATGGACAACTATGTAGAATCAATAAAGTTTCGTATGGAGAAGCATGAGGAAGAAATTTCTGTTGCCCAAAGATCCAAGACAGTGAATTGTTTCTTTTAGAATTTAGTCTTTATTGAGCTTCGTTGTCTCGGCGCTTTTCTGGTGGTCGCCACTGTTGATTCTGGCTTTCAGGAGTTCCAGTGGTTTGGGAATAGTGTGGCGTGTTTGTCTTGTCCCAGACTACAGTTTTTACGAGACCTAAATACTCCAAATCTTACAATTCACACACAAATCCGTACTTGTCCATAAAAATACGGACGTATATCTTGACCTTCTCGTGTCGGCACGCAACGTACAACTATGAACTATCCTTAATTAGCAGCGGCGAGGATATTCATTGTTACTTGCTTCCGTGTTGCCAATAAGTACGGACAAGTGTTATATTTGAATGTGTTGGAGTACTCCAATGACCTAGTTGAGGCATGGTAGTTGCCAAGAATCGATTTCTTATTGCATACATTATGGATAGCGCGATCCTTCAAGGCGTGAATAAGTAGAAGTTATATGACACGTGCAGTTTTACAATGATAGCATTTTCATAAAAGAGCTTCTTGAATAACTTGTCCCTATTGAAACTTCCATACCATCTATTATATTAATCTGGTGCCTTTGCCTCCTGTCCGCACCTGGACTTAGTCCTGACTTTTCGAAATTAAGAGATTCTGAATTTTGGCAGGGTCGAAGAGATACCGACGCTACCCTACCACGTATTCAGTGCATAGTTCTCAACATTGAAGTCCGTCGTTGGCTATTAAAAAAACAGCTGTTTCCTACGACACTGCAATACCAACACGGACAAAATGTATGGAGAGGCTGACTATTTTTAAAATTAGTGATGGACAATTTCTGAGAAGGGGGTGCCCCCCCCAGTTCAGAATGTTAGTAAGTACTGAATACGTCCGAACCGTTTTAGCGTCGCCGGTGTCCCTTCCACCTAAAATAAAGTTAGCAGTATCTAGTCTTCTGTACATCGTTTCCTCTGTTATGCTCTTGAGAAGATTTTTAACGTATATTCTCTTATTGTTTCTAGCGTTGTCACAGCCTATTGCCAGGGTCGAGGCTCCAAGTAAGTCCCGTACTACTAGAAATATTGTAACAAACACTAATCCACGTTAGTTACTAACTTCTAATGAAACTACCTACTAACGTCACTTACTTTTGTGACACGAAAACAAACACTTTTTGGCCCACTTGCATCACAAATCCGTAAATTTGTTAAGCGTTCAACATTTAAAAATGTCTTTGCTATCTTTAAATGATTGACCAAATCAGTACGATGTTTTTATACTCATTGATTTATGGTGCAAGTGGGCCCGCTATTATTTGGTGTTTTTAATCTCTTGTCAAAAACCACAGACTGACTGCTACAGCTGTAGTTTTTTCATATAATCAGCGGCCCGCTCAGCCTACGTTTGAGTTCAACAAATTACATAGCCCACATGACACATTCTATCCGGAATAATGTACCTTTCAAAATAATGATGAAATTATTATTTCATCAGATTACGATTCGTAATCTCCGGAACCACGTCACCTATTTGAAAAATTATTTCATCATATTCTGAATTGCAGAAGTGCGAATTTTGTATGTATGTGGCGGATACATACAAAATCACAAAATACGCGCTCTCTCACACAAAATATAATATTGTCGTAGTATAATATGAAACGTGTTTCAGTATACGAAAATGCATTCGATTTTTATATCAACACACTTGATGTTCATAAACTGCGATAAAGTTTATCGTTCAGTTTTTATCTCTCAGTTTACTATCTTCTTTATAGCGACTATATTTTCGCGCATGTACCTCTATATTTTTTTTTTTTTAAACGTTGCCCAACACTAGGAATTACTATCTACTTCGAACTGATATTAAAAGAGCATGCTGCCTAGGGTATCTTCTTCGTGTCAGAACAACCGGACGCGTTATTCAAGATTTCCCCAGTCCCAAAGTGCCATAATAATATTATGTAATACGTAAAACCTGGAGACATCATCTTCCTGCCCTTGTCCCATCCATACTTCTCTATTACTAACCATTTCATCAGACACCTCCTTTCTTACCATATCTAGATCTGGTGACATAGGTATCTTAGTAATTAAATCGAACAAAATCTTGACAACAAAGGTGCAAGATCTTGTCAACAAAATAGACCCTATATATAGACAGGCTGTCACAGGCTATGTGGTGGTGGGTAACTCTGTGTTCTCAAAATAACCCAGAACAAAGCATATCAAATTCGGACATAACTTAGGGTCCCCTAACCACGAATTATCAAGTTCAAACATAAATTACTGTCTTAAAATATTGGTAAATTCCCAATAAGTTACGGTCATCACCCGCAGAGCTACAAAAAGTTAGTGCACCTTCGAACTCGGGTATCATTGGAAACCCCACCGGTTATTTGTGACGTTAATAACTTAAGTTGATTATGTGTACGTACGTGCGAAACAAAAACGTATTTATCCGTCTTAAGTCATGACCTTGACTTGGAATATGACGAACTAACAATGGCGAGAGGGGTACAATGTACGTTCTTTAGGAACTTTAATTGTTTTGTTGTTAACCGATTAATGAAGCAGCCACGGAGTCTGGATTTGTGCCCGGTTGTACACAATAGGCTCACCCCTATTACGTCCTATTACATGGGACTTAAACATAACTGGCGAAATGTGGGTGTACCTGCTAATGGGTACACCTCTGCCGAACCCATCAGGAATTACGAGTCAAAAAGTTCGAATTAAATAACAATGCCGTTCAAAATCCGCAGTAGGAACTGAATGCCCTATTCCTATAACTGTGGACGGATTACCCTACATCAAATGCCCAAAATGCCTTGAACCTTGATTCAGCGCTAAGAATACCTAGTTCGTCAACAGATGTTGTAACATCATTCGTTTTAGAAGTCGCAATATAATCCGTTATTGGCGGCCGACGAACGCCCTCACAAAGAAATGGGTCGGCCTACTTATTTAAGAATCACTTGGCTTTATGTGCCATTATCGTAATCATTCTAAAAGGTTTTTATCTATAACTATATGGCTGTATGGGCATTTGGGTACATCGATGGTAAAAATGGACCTGTACCCAAAAAGAGATCGACTACTTTCTGAATCGAGGGCATGCCGTTTTTAAATTCGATCATTAATCGTTTGTCGTTCGTTTTCAAGTCTTAATATCAGATTCTAAACTTCGCTTGTTGTGCTAGAAAATTATATTCCCTCTAGTGAAAGTAATGCCCTTGTTGAGGTCAAAAATGATCACAAGGGAAGGCAAGGCATGTTTTGGTTCCAGATTTCATTGAATTCAGCGGTTACGGCGTACAAAAGTAACAGACAGACAGAGTTACTTTCCGAATGTCAATTATGAGTTTCAAAGCCACCTATACTGCCGGAAAGTTTAATGCTCATTCTTAGTTTATTCAACCAGCCGAATTAAGGGGATCACAGCAGTGGATGACTTTGACGATTTGACCTCTGTACTGGCTTTTGTTTATTTTTCGGCCCCTACCGGCAAACGACTGTACTACAGAAAAACGTACCAAAGAACAGAAATGTGTCGCAGAGTGGTCATCGTATTTGCCTAACATATTTTGTTTCTCTTGGAGTAATTACGTCATAATGTATGAATAAAATATTTAATAATAAATTATACACTTTGACTAATAAAGTAATAACCTAGCTTTCATTAGTTATTTCACTGAGCACAGGTACTCCTACGATACATTCTTAAGGTCTGATAAAGACCAGGTAACTGCTTATCGCTTCTTAGTCACGGAAATAGTCAGAATGCTCCAGCTTTCAGCTAACTGAGCACGAATGCTACTACATGATACATTTTGAAGGTCTGACGATGACCACCTAAGTGCTTATCGGTTCTCAGTGACGGATGTAGTTAGAATGACCTAGCTTTTAAATTTTATCTATCTGAGAACGTATTCTACTACATGATACATTTTGAAGGTCTGATGATGACCAGCTAAGTGCTTATCGGTTCTCAGTGACGGATGTAGTTAGAATGACCTAGCTTTCAAATTTTATCTATCTGAGCACGTATTCTACTACATGATACATTATGAAGGTCTGATGATGACCAGCTAAGTGATTATCGGTTCTCAGTGACGGATATAGTAAGAATGCTTTAGCTGTCAGCTTTTATCTTATTGAGCGCGGATGCTACTACATGATACATTTTGAAGGTCTGATGATGACCAGCTAAGTGCTTATCGGTTCTCAGTGACGGATGTAGTTAGAATAACCTAGCTTTCACGTTTTATCTGTCTGAGCAAGGATGCTACTACATGATACATTTTGAAGGTCTGATGATGACCAGCTAAGTGCTAATTGGTTCTCAGTGACGGATATAGCTAGAATGACCTAGCTTTCAGATTTTATCTTAATGAGCACGGATGCTACTACATGATACATTTTGCAGGTCTGATGATGACCAGCTAAGTGCTTATCGGTTCACAGTGACTGATATAGCTAGAATGACCACCATCAGGTAAATGGCACCATCAGTCTCCAAGGCCTCTTCGAGCTCTTTCAAATGAGTCCACACACGACGGTTCTACGTGGTGCCATCAATGAGATCCTATACTTACCTTCGAAGTCTACTATCAGGTAGCTAGTATCATCAGTCTCCAAGGCCTCCTCAAGCTCTTTCAAATGAGTCCAAACACGATGGTTCTACTCAGTGCCGTCAATGAGATCCTATACCCACCTTCGGAGTCCACCATTAGGTACGAGACATCATCAGTAATCCAGATCTCCATCTTCCATCAAACGAAATTCTCAAGACAAAATAATTAAAACGATAAAACAATTAATACCATTAAAAAAATAACATACATTACATAACATCGCGCCTGTAATCCCCAAAGGGTTAGGCAGAGGTGTACCTAATAGTAGGCGTGATGTTATGTTATGTATGTTATTATTTTAATGATTTTAATTGTTTTATCGCTTTTAACGATAAAACAATTGTAGCAAAAAACAATTGTAGTCGTTCTTGTAGCACGGATGCTACTACATGATACATTTTGAAGGTCTGATGATAACCAGCTAAGTGCTTATCGATTCTCAGTGACGAACGTAGTTAGCATGACCTAGCTTTAAAATTTTATCGATTTGAGCACGGATGCTACTACATAATACATTCTAAAGGTCTGATGATGACCAGCTAAGTGCTAATTGGTTCTCAATGACGGATATAGCTAGAATGACCTAGCTTTCAAATTTTATCGATCTGAGCACGGATACTACTACATGATACATTTTGAAGGTCTGATGATGATCAGCTAAGTGCTTATCGGTTCTCAGTGACGGATGTAGTTGGAATGACCTAGCTTTCAGATTTTATCTTATTGAGCACGGATGCTACTACATGATACATTTTGAAGGTCTGATGATGATCAGCTAAGTGCTTATCGGTTCTCAGTGACGGATGCAGTTAGAATGACTTAGCTTTCAGATTTTATCTTATTGAGCGCGGATGCTACTACATGATACATTTTGAAGGTCTGATGATGACCAGCTAAGTGCTTATCGGTTCTCAGTGACGGATGTAGTTAGAATAACCTAGCTTTCAAATTTTATCTGTCTGAGCACGGATGCTACTACATGATACATTTTGATGGTCTGATGATGACCAGCTAAGTGCTAATTGGTTCTCAGTGACGGATATAGCTAGAATGACCTAGCTTGCAGATTTTATCTTATTGAGCACGGATGCTACTACATGATACATTTTGATCTCCATCTTCCATCAAACGAAATTCTCAAGACAAAATAATTAAAACGATAAAACAATTAACACCATTAAAAAAATAACATACATTACATAACATCGCGCCTGTAATCCCCAAAGGGTTAGGCAGAGGTGTACCTAATAGTAGGCGTGATGTTATGTTATGTATGTTATTATTTTAATGATTTTAATTGTTTTATCGCTTTTAGCGAGAAAGAGCTCGAAGAGGCCTTGGAGACTGATGGTGCCATTTACCTGATGGTGGTCATTCTAGCTATATCCGTCACTGTGAACCGATAAGCACTTAGCTGGTCATCATCAGACCTTCAAAATGTATCATGTAGTAGCATCCGTGCTCAATAAGATAAAATCTGAAAGCTAAGTCATTCTAACTACATCCGTCACTGACAACCGATAAGCACTTAGCTGATCATCATCAGACCTTCAAAATGTATCATGTAGTAGCATCCGTGCTCAATAAGATAAAATCTGAAAGCTAGGTCATTCCAACTACATCCGTCACTGAGAACCGATAAGCACTTAGCTGATCATCATCAGACCTTCAAAATGTATCATGTAGTAGTATCCGTGCTCAGATCGATAAAATTTGAAAGCTAGGTCATTCTTGCTATATCCGTCACTGAGAACCAATTAGCACTTAGCTGGTCATCATCAGACCTTCAAAATGTATCATGTAGTAGCATTCGTGCTCAATAAGATAAAATCTGAAAGCTAAGTCATTCTATCTACATCCGTCACTGAGAACCGATAAGCACTTAGCTGGTCATCATCAGACCTTCAAAATGTATCATGTAGTAGCATCCGTGCTCAATAAGATAAAATCTGAAAGCTAGGTCATTCTAACTACATCCGTCACTGAGAACCGATAAGCACTTAGCTGGTTATCATCGGACCTTCAAAATGTAGTAGCATCCGTGCTACAAGAACGACTACAATTGTTTTTTGCTACAATTGTTTTATCGCTAAAAGCGATAAAACAATTAAAATCATTAAAATAATAAATAACATACATAACATAACATCACGCCTACTATTAGGTACACCTCTGCCTAACCCTTTGGGGATTACAGGCGCGATGTTATGTAATGTATGTTATTGTTTTAATGGTGTTAATTGTTTTATCGTTTTAATTATTTTGTCTTGAGAATTTCGTTTGATGGAAGATGAAGATCTGGATGACTGATGATGTCTCGTACCTGATGGTGGACTCCGAAGGTGGGTATAGGATCTCATTGACGGCACTGAGTAGAACCATCGTGTTTGGACTCATTTGAAAGAGCTCGAGGGCGCCTTGGAGACTGATGATACCAGCTACCTGATGGTAGACTCCGAAGGTAAGTATAGGATCTCATTGATGGCACCACGTAGAACCGTCGTGTGTGGACTCATTCGAAAAGCTCGAAGAGGCCTTGGAGACTGATGGTGCCATTTACCTGATGGTGGTCATTCTAGCTATATCCGTCACTGTGAACCGATAAGCACTTAGCTGGTCATCATCAGACCTTCAAAATATATCATGTAGTAGCATACGTGCTCAATAAGATAAAATCTGAAAGCTAGGTCATTCTAACTACATCCGTCACTTAAAACCGATAAGCACTTAGCTGATCATCATCAGACCTTCAAAATGTATCATGTAGTAGCATCCGTGCTCAGATCGATAAAATTTGAAAGCTAGGTCATTCTAGCTATATCCGTCACTGAGAACCAATTAGCACTTAGCTGGTCATCATCAGACCTTCAAAATGTATCATGTAGTAGCATCCGTGCTCAATAAGATAAAATCTGAAAGCTAGGTCATTCTAACTACGTCCGTCACTGAGAACCGATAAGCACTTAGCTGATCATCATCAGACCTTCAAAATGTATCATGTAGTAGCATCCGTGCTCAATGAGATAAAAGCTGAAAGTTGGAGCATTCTGACTATTTCCGTGACTGAGAACCGATAAGCAGTTACCTGGTCTTCATCAGACCTTCAAAATGTATCATGTAGTATGAGAGACCATCATTAGGTACGACATCATCAGTCATCTAGATCTCCATCTTCCATCAAACGAAAATCTTAAGACAAAATAGTTAGATAACATAACATCACGGCTGTAATCCCCGAAGGGTTAGGCAGAGGTGTACCTAAATAGTACACCTACATTTCGCCAGTTATGTTTAAGTCCCATATAATAGGGGCGAGCCTATTGCCATCAACCGGGCACAAATCCAGACTCCGTGGCTGTTACTTATAATTTCCTGATGGAAAAACCCAATAACACTTTGCCCGACCCGGGAATCGAACCCAGGACCTCATGCTCAGCATCGTGCTTACGACCACTTAGTCCAACGAGGCAGTCCAAAATTAAAATAATATCATAGATATATCTATATACCAAAATATCTACTAAGAAACGTAGGTAATTTACCAATAGTTTTGGAGAGCTCGGCCACGCGTCACTTTACCACAGACTTTACGTTTATTAGGCACAGTCCGCTTAATCTATGATAGGTGCAAACAACAAAACTAAATTACAAACTACTTTAAATATATTTACAAACTTATTTTCTGTTCTTATTTTACGAAATATTGATAACTATACAATTTACAATATGTTTTAATTCAGAAAACATTAAAAACGTGAACTTTTGATTTTTATTTGTAAAGTAATGACATGCGTGCAGTCCACCCGTGACAACAGTCATCGAGACACTGGCGCAGCGCGTTCCAAGTATGTGCGACGGGTCTCGCGCCGCATTTGCCTCAAAATGTCGGGAATTAATTTATTATTTTAAAATTTTATTACAAATCAGAGAAAATAAACAATACGGATTGATAAATACATCACTACGTATTTTTGGGTATAAAATTCATACCGAACTATTCAGCCGTTACAGAGACAAAATTCGATTTAGGTTAAGACATACTACGATTTTTTATTAAATAATGTGAAGGTTTATTAAAATTTTAAACAATACGAATTATTTGTGATGACTTTAAGTATAACATATATTTTTTATATGGAAATCGTACGGAAGGATTCCTCAACAAATTTCTTTAAACATACGTCGTTTTTGGGATTTTAGCAACGCAACGGCCTTAAATAAACAAACTTGCAAAGTGATTGTAGTCGGTCTCCAACTGGCGCCAATGTCTCGTTACACGTCTTTATCTCAATTCTCAATGTAAAACGCAGTTCGTGCCGTATCACTTAATCTGCCTCTCGCGTATCTGCCGAGAAATAATCTGCGACCTTCCGATACGTCCGTTGAGGTCGTGAAACGATAAGTTAAGGTGCCAACACACATGGCTATGCTACGCGACGTCGTTTTAATTCGTCTTGGTAATGACAACCGTTTGGTGATCTGATCCAAAGCCTTTTGCTAAAAACTAACGACCCGCACCTGCTTCGTTAGGGTGCAATGGCGTCATGTCAAATATTGTTATATTAAGCACCTTCCAGAGTAGACGCGGTTGAAGCCGCGGGCTAATTGATGGTAAAACCGTATCACAAGAGGTGCTAGTTGAATCGTTTTTTTGCTTATCTACATTTTTGTCAGGATTTTTCACACGAAGTGGTAGCTCTCGCTTTGTTAGACCAGTTTGTCTGACCAATAAACACGTTCGCGTAGGTCGGGTGGAGCATGTGTGCTGCGACCTTTAGTCCAATTCAGCCTCGCACTTTTACTCGCGTGCTGCAATAAGAATTTATATTTTATAGACTTGTTGTCTGCTGGTATTTCAGGCATTTGAGTGTTTACCTTGAGGCTTCTACATTTTCGCAATGATCTACTTAATTAAAATATTAAATTAACGAATTTATTGAGAATTAGAAAGAAGTAAAACAGAATCGTGACCGTTGGAAGTAATAGAGGGAGGCAGGCTTTTGCACAGCAGTGGGACATTATGGGTCAGCTATTATTAAAACGTTTACTGACAGAAAACACCAACAATTAACGGAAATGGGTGTAGAAACGGCTCCCGCAGTACCTACTAAGGAACTACTGGCCATTAACCAACAGGTTCGCTCCGTTGGATAGATTATAAGAAGGCATTTGATTTGGTTCCTCATACCTGGCTCATGAATGTGCTGGAGTAACATAAAATAGATGCGACTCTGCGTACCTTCTTGATTTAATATAGGGCACTGGAGAACGGTTTTACTCTATCCAGGATGTCGATAGATCACGGGGACTGTGAACAGATAAGGATCGAGCGTGGCATATTCCAGGGTGATAGTCTGTGTCCATTGTGGTTTGGGCTTTGGTGGATTCGAACCACCTGAGACCAATCGGCTTGTAATTTTATGGAATGCTACGTAATGCGTACAGTGTAAAAATGTATGCGCAATAGCTGATTTATGAATCAAACTGAGATTGAAGAATCAATTTACTGAAGTATTGATAAAACTTTGTGGCACGATGTTACCGTGTACATTCTTTGTGTCATAGACTCATAATATGCATTCAAAATATTATGATTTCAATGGACGGAAATTAATAATGTTGGTCGTTAGCCAAGAGGCTGGTCAAGCTGTCATTGCCCCCATTACACACTTAATTATGATTTACTCGACGATAAACTGATAAATTATGAGCCATTAGTGACCTCAGCCTTGTTTAAGTAAACAGTATCTAATTTTGTAGCAGCACATACTAGTCTTTGATGAGCAATATAACTCCACCACTATTACATTCCATTACCGTGGAAGCGGTTAGGTAGTCCGCGAAATTCAAATTTTCTTACGTTATTTGCAATTTGCGAGTTTGCGTCAGGTTTATGTTGATTAAAATATAATTCGCGACGGTAAGAAATATGACTTTACTTAGTTATAATGATTAAAAACAAGTTCATTTAACTCCATTGAAGATTAATGACTAATCTCTAAATACATATTCTACATCCGCGAATCTTATCATGTTCTAGGGGTTTTAGACTAACGTTCTTTCTGCGCGCACATCTGGAAATTATTGATACTTCTTAAAACATCTTTTCAAGAACTGTTATAGAATAACTTAGATGTTTAATAGTAAATTCGCTTCTAAACTATCCAGTTTTTTGAGTACTTGCAACAGCTTCGAAATATCGGATACACAAAACAAACAGTTAACATGGTAGGTATCCTGTTTTCAGTGCCAATGATAAATTTTTGTGACCAAGTCAGTTAAACATTAAGTATATCACTTCTAAGCTTTCCAAACACGCGCCACCTAGAAATACGACATTTTTATTAAAAAAAACGTTTCCCACACTAGGAATTGCTCAAGTAGCGTGGGTGCGGTTACAAACATTAAACTCACGTACACAAACTAAACACCCAGACCCGGAACAACTATCTGTAGGCCATACAAATATTTGTTTCGTGCCATCAAACCCACGACACGTGGCGCAGCAGTCAATTTCTCAGCCACTGCGTAAACCGTCCCGTATAAACGTCGATAACATACAAAAACCCTTTTCTCCCCCTTCCAGTAACAGAGAAGCCGACGCCCCCACCCCGCAGCGGGCCGCACGGGGTGCAGGTGGTGAACACGGGCGCCGACCACACGTTCACCCTCGATGAGGAGGTGCTCAAAGAGTTACTGCTGCAGGATGACATCAAGGACAGGCCGGTCGTGGTGCTGTCGGTCGCAGGAGCCTTCAGGAAGGGCAAGTCGTTCTTGCTCGACTTCTTCTTGCGGTATTTGAATCATAAGGTGAGAAGTTTATTGTTTTTTTGATGTTAATGTTGGCTAGAAGGATGCGATTGATTGAAACGACCTAACGGTTATCGGGACTAGTGCAGATTTTACAAATAAAATTGACAATGAATCGAATGACAACTTAAATAAAATACTCGTATATTATCAATGTCTTATATTTTAACTGCTCCAGTAGTTTCACAGTTGTGTAAAATGTAGTAATTATTATTGAATGGACTTAATATAATGTAAGTGCTCTCCACGACTCAATGAAATACTTAATAGTGTGTTTATGATGCTAAAAACATAGCAAAATTAGTTCCCTTTCCTTAAACCTAAGAATCGGCTCAAATGTAATGTTGGTCTCTGAATAAATTTTCAGATAATTTTATCAATACTAGAACCAAGATCTACTCGTAGTGAAGCTATTTATTTATTATTTATTGTTCACAAAATCCACAGCTCTTTGAAAAATGTCGTCAAAAAAAAAACAATGTCGTGTAAATGAATGTTGCAGTATGGGTCGGACGGCGGCAACGACTGGCTGGGCGGTGACGAGGAGCCGCTGCGAGGGTTCAACTGGCGCGGCGGCTCCGAGCGAGACACCACGGGTATCCTCATGTGGTCCGAGGTGTTCAAGGCCACGCTCGACAATGGGGAGAAGGTACGCAGAATGCCAAGCATATATTATAATAATATAATCTTTATCATTATTATAAAACGTGTTCCCCAGGCATCACCACATCAACTAGTCCTGATGAGATGTGAAAATGTTGTCTAGATGTTTAATTATCTGTAGCCATAACGTCAAAATATTATATGTTTTTTTAATACATTCAAGCCAAGTTCAAAGTATAATTTTTTCTTTGTATGCCCAAAATTGCTAAGTCATCTAAAGCTACGTATAGCGACGATTCGGAGGCGGGTTGTCGGCACACAAACCAATTATTGTTCAGCCTATATACTGGATTCTTGGCACCGAAAGTGGTAACTGTACTGAATAATTTATCCCCAATCCCAAAAGTTTTTTTTTGTAGTGTAGGAAATCATCAAATGACTCCTCTCGCTCTGGGCAGATCGGTAGGGAGTGTCAGAATTCTACAGACTAGAAAACTGCCCATGTTCCTGCTTAGCCCTTTGTGTCGAGGCCGTGGTATCTCTTTCGAACAACCCGCCGCCCCCATAATTCCAATAGCTTTGTTCTAACATCTCATATGACTGTTCCCAGGTGGCTATAATCCTGTTGGACACGCAAGGCGCGTTCGACAGCGAGTCCACGGTGCGGGACTGCGCCACGATATTCGCACTGTCCACCATGGTGTCCTCTGTCCTCATCTATAACCTGTCGCAGAATATACAAGAAGATGATTTACAGCACTTACAGGTAACAAATAACTCAGACACGTGGCAAGCCCACACTAATGTCTTAGGTATTTCAATATAATAGGGATGTTTACTGACTAAAACAAATATGATTCTAATTAGTCCGTTTGTTAGATAATTATATACGTATTTTTTGTTTCATCAAATCAATAAAAATTGACGAAGATAAAACGCGCCAAAGATTTGAGTGGGGGTTTGTTACGTCACTCACCGGTAAAACATTTCATACTTATGTCTTAGAATATGACGTCACACCAGTTTTCAAAGCACTGTATCGTCTTCATTGTTTGTTTACGTAAAAATTGAAAACATACGTGTCCAATATTTTTTGGAAATCGTATCTGACGGACGAATTAGTTTTTTTTTTTGTTAAATACCCTATTGTGATTTATTTTATGCGAAGTTGACACCGTTCCCCCCATTTGGAAAATTCATACTAAAAAGGACCACACAGTGTACTTGAACTTCCTTTAACTGATTACTGAGGCTGACACTGGCTCAGATCGTCACGTTTCCACGGTTAGGTATAAATCCTTTGTCCTCTCCTTATACTTTACATACGAACTCCCCTACGGCGGTGTGTCTGGTGGCCTTGTTAAATGGGCTCAATCTTCTAAGAATAGAGAAGAGATCGACGATGGAACGAGCTTACCTAAAAGAGGCTTATTACCTCACGAATTAAAAAGATTTTATAACCCACACACTAACTTCTTCTCCTTTTCGTGTCGATTCTACTTCCATATTATACGGTGTGGGCCCAGTTGGTAGCCACGTTTATTGCAGCAGCAGAGGCGCTGTTCAGATCGCCAAAGGTGCATATACAGGATGTTAATCAACCCATCACACAGCCGTCAACCAAGCATTCTGTACATCAAACTAAGTATCCCTACGCAATTTTTTTTGCTGGGAAACGACTTTTTTTGGGTCAAAAATCACATTTTACAGTAAAACTCATTGTAGCACTGTTAAAACATTGTGCTAGTGGATGCTTTGAATAGTATACGGGTCATGGAGGTAATTTAAGTAAAATTAAAACTTGAAAAACTAGTATTTACAAAAACAGCTGTGAAAAATTTGTAACTTTGACCCCCGATATCTCCGTAACTAGGAGGTCCCAGGTATGGTCTAGAACAAAAAAATGATCGCAGTGGTGGGGAGAACCAGTGTCTTTCGTTTGCGTTAAGGGTACTTTTACACCCTATATAAGGACATCTGAGACACTCCAGCAGGTGGAGCATTGTTTGATTCAGAGCGCCGCACTCGCACTCGGTGTTGGAGGAACCAATAATACCCTACTTTACCAGATTATGCTTGCAGCGGCCCACTTGGGTGCGCAATCTATTTAGGGCAGTTACACTAACTTACACACGCACACAGAATTTCATTAACATCGTTTAACACGAATGTTCCAGTTATTTACGGAATACGGGCGCCTGGCTCTAGAAGACAGCGGTCGAACACCGTTCCAGCGGCTGCAGTTCCTGGTGAGAGACTGGAGCTTCCCCTACGAGGCGTCCTACGGAGCTGACGGCGGCCGCACTATACTGGAGCGACGGCTAAAGGTAACATATACCATAACCTGTTCATTTAAATGTTTAAACCGCATGTGGTCCAACGAGGCCGCGGTATCTTGCGAACAACCCGCAGCCCCGACGGGATCATTTACATAGCTGGCTTCTGTAACCACTCATCCCCAAGCCTACCTCAGCAGCCACACAGGTTTCCGCCATAGTATTCCCAAACCACTACAACTCCACCACCACCACCAGAAACCACCAACCCACCACCACCACCAGAATCAGCAACGACCACTAGAAAAGCGCTGAGACAAGCTCGACGAAGTCCCAGAAAACGATTTAACTGTCTTGGACGAAATTGATCAAGAGCCAAGAAAAAAAACATAATTTCCACTTTCCTCCATATCAGCCACATTGCTGCTATGTCTGGCCATGAGTCCATGAACTGTCGATACCTCTAACTCTAGGGAACCTCTCCCCGCCAGGTGTCCAGCAACCAGCACCCGGAGCTGCAGTCGCTCCGCAAGCACATCACGTCGTGCTTCGCAGAGATCGCTTGCTTCCTTATGCCGCACCCTGGCATACGTGTCGCCACCTCGCAGGACTTCGATGGCAGAGTTAAAGGTACGCTCAGCATTCATTATTAGTTAGGTATTAGTTGCGTCGGGCCTGTGGACGGTGAGTAATGGGCTAGTTCACTGTCTGTTCGTCTTATGACGAGTTGGCGCATTCGTGTTCCACGCGCGTCTCAAAGCCACATATTCTGCCTTGTAAATTAACCTTTCGTTAATCGACTTTCACTCATCCTCTCCACATGAACAAACCATGTAAGCATACTCTTTTGGTTTTTTTTTTCATCTTTTTTTAAACCACAACGTTCTCAAAAACTTATTCCTGTTCGTCGTTCAGAGGTACACCATACATGCTGCGCAAAGAACGCATTTCCACAGAATTAATGCAGCACAGAAATGGACACAGGCTGATTATTACGCTTGGAATAAAACTGCAAAGCACTAAACTTAATGAGAAAGTAAAAATTTCCAAAACCAACTTTTTCTCCCCAGACATCGAGATGGAGTTCAAATGCTCGCTCCAACAGCTGGTGCCGATGCTGCTGGCGCCGCAGAACCTGGTGCCCAAGCTCATCAACGGGCAGAAGGTGCGCGCCAAGGATCTGCTGCAGTACTTCAAGAGTTACATGAACATCTACAAGGGGAATGAGCTGCCTGAACCCAAGAGTATGCTGGTGGTGAGTTTTACACGGGAATCTTCAACTTAAAATTAGTTAGTATATAAAACAATATATCAATTTTGATGTCTTCGGGTAACTAAAACCTCGACAAAAATGTCGAAGAGGTGATCGAAAGAAGTAGTTAAAAAAAAGTACATACGTCGGAGACTATATCTGTTTGTGCTCTGATCCCGCTTGAGGATAGTTTGGAGATAAATAATATAATGCTGCTTTCGAATAAAAACTGTTGTTATATTTAAAGATAGAATACTTTTTAAATTGAGTACAATATACTGGGATCGCGACGCGATAGTGTTGTTCGACGTTTCGAGTAATGTTGCGACGCGCGATCTTCGCGGCTGCTGTGCTCGTACCGAAGTACTGACGCCCCGTATCCCTCCTCCCGCGTCCCGTGACTGACTGGTCGGCGCGTGACTTACTCTGATGGATGATACACTGTTGCTGCTACTTTGTTCATAACAATAGACTAAAATTACCTTGTTTCCAGGCAACAGCGGAAGCCAACAACCTAACAGCCGTAGCGGAAGCCAAGGAGCTGTACACGAAGCTGATGGAGGAAGTGTGCGGCGGAGCCAAGCCGTACTTGCAGACACAACTGCTGGAGAGCGAACACCAGCGCGTGCGGGACAAGGCGCTGCACGCCTTCCACGCCAAGCGCAAGATGGGCGGCGACGAGTTCTCGCTGAGCTACTGTAACCAACTGTCCCAGGTCAGTGTGCTATACCTGCAGGGACAACTGCTGGAGAGCGAACACCAGCGCGTGCGGGACAAGGCGCTGCACGCCTTCCACGCCAAGCGCAAGATGGGCGGCGACGAGTTCTCGCTGAGCTACTGTAACCAACTGTCCCAGGTCAGTGTGCTATACCTGCAGGGACAACTGCTGGAGAGCGAACACCAGCGCGTGCGGGACAAGGCGCTGCACGCCTTCCACGCCAAGCGCAAGATGGGCGGCGACGAGTTCTCGCTGAGCTACTGTAACCAACTGTCCCAGGTCAGTGTGCTATACCTGCAGGGACAACTGCTGGAGAGCGAACACCAGCGCGTGCGGGACAAGGCGCTGCACGCCTTCCACGCCAAGCGCAAGATGGGCGGCGACGAGTTCTCGCTGAGCTACTGTAACCAACTGTCCCAGGTCAGTGTGCTATACCTGCAGGGACAACTGCTGGAGAGCGAACACCAGCGCGTGCGGGACAAGGCGCTGCACGCCTTCCACGCCAAGCGCAAGATGGGCGGCGACGAGTTCTCGCTGAGCTACTGTAACCAACTGTCCCAGGTCAGTGTGCTATACCTGCAGGGACAACTGCTGGAGAGCGAACACCAGCGCGTGCGGGACAAGGCGCTGCACGCCTTCCACGCCAAGCGCAAGATGGGCGGCGACGAGTTCTCGCTGAGCTACTGTAACCAACTGTCCCAGGTCAGTGTGCTATACCTGCAGGGACAACTGCTGGAGAGCGAACACCAGCGCGTGCGGGACAAGGCGCTGCACGCCTTCCACGCCAAGCGCAAGATGGGCGGCGACGAGTTCTCGCTGAGCTACTGTAACCAACTGTCCCAGGTCAGTGTGCTATACCTGCAGGGACAACTGCTGGAGAGCGAACACCAGCGCGTGCGGGACAAGGCGCTGCACGCCTTCCACGCCAAGCGCAAGATGGGCGGCGACGAGTTCTCGCTGAGCTACTGTAACCAACTGTCCCAGGTCAGTGTGCTATACCTGCAGGGACAACTGCTGGAGAGCGAACACCAGCGCGTGCGGGACAAGGCGCTGCACGCCTTCCACGCCAAGCGCAAGATGGGCGGCGACGAGTTCTCGCTGAGCTACTGTAACCAACTGTCCCAGGTCAGTGTGCTATACCTGCAGGGACAACTGCTGGAGAGCGAACACCAGGTGGACTGATCTCGAGTCTGGACTTAACACGCCTACATTCTGTCCCGTAGGCATATTGACAGCCACAGTTGCTATATAATTTGACGTAAACGCCCGTCTTGGCGGCAACTATTTTTGTTGGCACTCTTAATAAATCGAATAGGATCGATTATAAGACTGCCAACAAAAATAGTTGCCGCCAAGGCGCGACATAAGACGTAAAAGGACATTTTATAAAAGATGAGGATGATTAGTAAAGTGTAAGTATAAATACTATAATATGTGCATAGAATGGCATTATTAACATCTTTAACATTGATTTATTATGACATCTATAGCATTGATTAAAGCAAATTAAAATATGGGTTTGACAAGGATGGCTGATGTAGGAGGCAACGTACATATACGGAGGAAGTTACCACCTTATTCGAAGATCCGCCAATTGCAGCCAAGAAATTCTAGAATTGATCATTTTCAAACTTTTTTCCAGGATTTAGACGAACAATTCAACCAGTTCCGCGCACAGAACGAGTCGAAGAACATCTTCAAGGCAGCGCGCACGCCGTCCGTGTTCTGCGCGCTCGCGCTCGTGTTCTACGTACTCAGCGGGGTGTTCGGGCTCGTGGGACTGTATCCCATCGCCAACCTCTGCAACCTCGTCATGGCCGTCACTATGCTCACGCTCGTGCTGTGGGCTTATATCAGGTAATATGGGCTTCCCAGCATTGTCATCATCATTTTGGTCGAAATACGTCTACTACTGGACATAGGCCTCCCCCAGGTGTCGCCACATTGACCGGTCCTGTGCGTCTTGCATACAACATGATGAGGACAAAAAATTGCTTCTGTTAGGGATAGGCCTCCCAGCCCGCGTAGCATGGCGATGCCATCTCTATTTTAACAAGAATAGGCAAAGCTCTATCTTTTAATACAAATCGACATGATTTTTTTTCTACAAAACCGGTTTCTACGGCGGTCATGCTACGCGTGCAGGAATGTCGACGTAATGACCGGTCCTGTGCTACCAGCAACCTAGGGATCATTGAAGGGCTATGATACTGGGCCAGGTAGAAGGTAAACACGGTGAAGGCAGAGTAACCGCAACATGGTCTGACGCGATCAAGAAGGCTGTTAGATGCAGAATACACTGAGTGGTACACACTGCAGAAGATCACATACATAACTTGGAGACGCGCCATTGTTTGCCGATAAAGAAGAATAGTTCATTTGACCCCTTTGCTGTATTTATTCCTAGATCAGATTTTTGTAAACAAGTATTACGTATTGTTACAGGTATAGCGGGGAGATGCGCGAGATCGGCGTCACAATAGATGACATCGCTAACGTGTTGTGGGACACTGTGAGTTACTTCTTCTTTATCATAGAGAAAAATTCATCATCATTATTTCAGCCGAAAGACGTCCTCTGCTGGACATAGGCCGTAGATAAAAAATATTTAATGTATTTTGTTTTGAATTTTCTTCTGACTGTTATAAAGTTAACAATCATTGTTCATTATTGATATCTGAATGTTTCTGATTTTTAAAGCTGATGTCATATTAAGTTTTTAAGATAAGATAATTTATTTAGTTGCGTAAAACATTGTATACATAGGTGTTGTTATAGCTTACTAGCTGTTCCCGGCATGCGTTGCAATGCCCTTTTTCCTACCTACTACCTGCCTGTATACCAACTACCTACCTACCTACTACCTCCTACCCTACCTACCTACTACCCTACCTACCTACTACCCTACCTACCTACTACCCTACCTACCTACTACCCTACCTACCTACTACCCGACCTACCTACTACCCGACCTACCTACTACCCGACCTACCTACTACCCTACCTACTTACTACCCTACCTACTACTCTACCGACTACCCTACCTACTCTACTATCCTACTTACTACCCTACCTACTACCCTGCCAACCTACCTACCACTTTCTCACCTTTTAAACCTTCCCTGGACTTCCACGAATAATTCAACACTATAATTAGCCAAATCGGTCTACAACTACCTACCACCTACCTATTACCTACCTACCTACATACTACTAATTTCTCACCTTCTCTGGACTGCCACAAATGTTTCAAAACCAAAATTAGACAAATCGGTCTAGCCGTTCTCTAGTTTTAGCGCGACTAACTAACAGCAATTAATTTTTATATTATACGCAAACACCATTTGAAAAATCGTTTTTCTATTGGGAAAGAAACAGTAATTATTTGTGATTATTGTGATAATGTCGTATGGTCTGTTTGAAGTTGTCATTCGTTGACTGAACAACTGAACGTCACTCAATTGTTTTGCCTTCCCGGAACCTCTCCACTAACACTTGAACTTTATGGGTACGGTATTAAAGCTCAAATTGATTTTACGTTTTAGTTAGAAAACGTTTGTATGGGAAAAAGAAAAGGGCTGTTTTTAGGGCTTTTCCGGCCATTATTTGAATTTTTCTCGCCGTAAAAACCATCCTTGAACTTCAACGAACATTTAAAAAAAAAAAACAGCCAAATCGGTCAAGCCGTTTTCATGCCAAGTCGTGACAACGAAAAACGGGTTTCATTTTTATATATATAGATATATAGATAGATAGATTAAGATCACCGACTGACCGACTTCGAACGATTAAAGATCGTAGCCGGTGGCGTTCTGTAGTTTCTGCCTTGAGTTTATTTATATGTCAATTTCTGTGTTAAGAACTTCGTAGTCCTATTATTTATACTGAAAACGGGATATTTACCATGTTTACTTTTAGTTTCGAGTTCCCGGTATTTCGGCGCTGTTACAAGCACCATGATCACGGATAAACTGAAGTCATTGCGGGTGGATGTGGTTGCGTTTTCAGTATAAATAATAGTGCTAGTGACCATGTCAGTTTAAAATCTTATAACTTCACTAGCTTTTGCCCTTGGCTTCGCCCGCGTGGAGGTCGATAATTGTCCCGCGGTATAATTCTACCGGAATAAAAAGTATCTTAAGTTTTATTGTTAATTCAATCATTTGTTATTTGTTTTGTCCTGTGTGAGTCTAATAAATACTTTTCTTTCTTTTTAAAAAATACTACTAACGCCATCTATTGTCAACATTTAGAACTAAAAATTATTTTGTTCGTCTTAATTTATTCGTTCCATTAGGTACTGATAGGTTCAAACTAATATATTTACATCCTCCATCATCCCTTATCTTATCCCCATGGGGGTTGAATTTATTAAAATCCTATTTAAGCGGACGTCTTCATCATAGTAACTCCAATCTTTAATTTCAGTTCAATCATTCGAAAATCTGAGAAGATTTATATAAACTTTCATCCCCTATTTTATCCCCTTAGGGGTGGAATTTATCAAAATCCTTTCTTAGGGGATGCCTACGTCATAGTAGCTTTATGCATGCAAAGTCTCAGCCCGATCGGTTTAAAATTGACAAAGTTTCATCCCCTATTTTATACACTTGGGGGTAGAATTGATCAAAATCCTTTCTTAGCGGATGCCTACATCATAACATCTATCTACATGCCAAATTTCAACCCGATCCGTCCAGTGGTTTGGGCTGTGCGTTGATAGATCACTATGTCAGTCAGTCAGTCACCTTTGAGTTATATATATTTAGATAGTCGTCGCAATAAAGATTAAGTAAGGTGAAATGCAACATCCACAATAACTTTTCCAACCCCTATCCGCAGCTAATGAAGCCGATGTACCAGACGTGCATAGAGAAGGGCATGGAGCACGCAGCGGCCGCGGCCGCCGAGCGAGCCCTAGGCCCGCCCAGCCCCAGCCCCACCGCCAACGGCAAGCACAAGCTGTTGTGATGGCGGGCCCAGCCCCGGACAGGCCCAGGACTCTACTACCTACACTTTCGTGCGTGGCGGTGAGGGAACATATGTAGATACATTTTAAACTAGCATTAATTTAGTGTACGACGGACCTGTCGAGTTTGAGTCCGACTGGTGGGAGACTTCTCAGTGAGAACCTCGAGAAGTCGGTGTTGCGGAGACATGGTATAGGCACATTTCAAACGTGATGTCGTATGTGTGCGGAAAACGATCCACTAGCAGGTCTAACCTAAACAACAGCCAATATTTGAAGAGCCAGTAAGAAAGTGCCAAAGAAATGTACAGTGATACAAAGATCTTTTGGCCGACAAATGACGTTCGTACAAGATGGCGGCGTTAGTTCACGTTTTGACCACGCGTCTAAAGATCCTTGTACAACTATAACCCACATTTCTTATTCCGGTCGGACTCTAGTCACTTATGATCGAGAAATGTACTAACAGTTACATTTTTCATTTAGCCATTAGGCCATTTACGTGACCTGGTATTGTGAATATGGTTTAAGGGAACTAAGTTAATAGCTGGTGTAGCCTAAGGCTTGCTATATACTTGATCGGGTCGGCACATTCGGTTCGGCAGTATTTTTTCAACTATAAAAACAGACCTGAAACAATTACTAAAAATATTCGGCTTGCACTCGGCTGGTACCGATTGGCAAACTCCGTTCGGCATCTAGCCTTGTTGAATTACCTTCGGGTCAGCTCGAAACAATTAGAGCTAGGCTTTTTGATGTACAGAGTTTTTTACTGGGACTGTTTGGGTTAATCCAAATCCAAGGTGTAAAGACAAAAAGAATAACTGCCTTTTGGCTTCGTTAACGGTGTTTACACTAGTTTTCTTAGGAACCATTAGCTCTTTTATACTCTATTATGCCGATCGGCTATGCCGCCGACTCTTGCCGAACCGACCAAGTGTATAAAAGTTACGTGGTGACCAGTCGACTTGACGTCACATGTTGAGAAGGATGGAATACGATATATTTGGGAAGGAAGATAAATTATTTTTGTATTGTTAGATGCTCTCTTTGTTCACTGGTAGGCCGTAGGTGCTATTGTTTTATTGAAACCTTATTTGCGCGTGTCATTCATACATTGTTTTTTTATTTGGGGTCAAATAAATTAGTTGGCAAAACTTGACTGAACTAAGTAAAAACAACATCGATGTTTACACCTTATTTCGAGAAACATCCATTTATTTCATTGACTCATGTTGAACGTTGATAAAATCAGCCCTATTACCTAGATCACATGTTACAATTTTGACTGTGCCTTTAAATTCATTGTAATGTGTGTCACGTTCAAATGTTGGCTTGGTTGGTCTTGTATAGCATTTTGTAATTATCTTATTTCATCCCGATCTGTCTCGATGGTTACTTAAAATAATTACTTGAAGTAACAATTGCCTTGTTATCATGGTTTTAAATAACGAAACAACTTGTGTATCAGAATCACAATTATTACTGTTTCTCTATCTTGGGCTTACTTTCTGTTAACAAGTATCTGAAATGTGGATAATTTTACTTTGTTTATTATCTTAATCTTGTTTTCCTCTCGTTATTTAAAATCATGAACACCGTTACTTGTAATATTATTTTTGACGAACATCGGTGTCTATAGATTATGACATATTTGTTTTTACATCATCAACGTTATGCGTGATGGTTTCGTTAATATATTGAATGTGGCTGGCAATAATAAACCCGGATCAAACAGCAGGCATGAGACATCGCAAGGAAAATGTCACAATAATGTATAGATAACCAAAACTACGATTGCCACATAAGCATGTGATAAATCTACGAATATTTGGAAATAAGCAAAATATGATAAATTTTGCATTTATTCTATACGACAAGGTCCAATCACGAGCGCGCACCGCGGTAATCAGAACTGCCCAAACGTTGGTTACCGCGATACGCAGCGCGTGGAAAATTCTTATGGTTTTTACTATTTACAAAGATGGTATAGGTTAAATAAAGCAATAAGTTAAAATAACAAATTTAATAGTTAAAGTAACAGAGTAATAATTTTTGTGTAATTATAGAATTAAATGATGCACAAAGCAGGTTTTATTTTCTCACTTTTAGTCTCGAAAAGTATTCTGACACTTGTTGCCTTGCACTGTAAAAATATCATGTACTTAATCCTGTCATATTAAAATTTTATTTTTGTTATAAAACTGGAATCCGAAATTAATGTATAGTTGCAATCATGTTGGAGAAATCTGTTATTGTTTTATTATTTTGCATTTTTTTGTTCTTTATATAAGTCTTCGTGTGTTCAAAATTTTAGTCGATTATGCTCAAAATTAGGGTCCTTCATGGTTTTATGTAATAGGGGTAGGCACACTGCTGTCTTACTATTATAAATACTGACTTCAATTATTAATATCGATCGGAAAATTTGAAATGCTCTAAGGAACATTGAGGACACCATTGAATTTTCAACATTTAGTTTAGTGACTAAAGTTGAAAATGCACACTCGCATGTCCCTTACATTTAAATTTTCAATACAGTAAAAAGCAATGATTTTTTAAAAGCAAGCTTAAGGCACTAGCTTTGTTCCTTCCACGAGCTTGCCACGCTACGTGCAAACGAGCTTCACACAACACAGTAATATTGTAAGTTGAGTGTGCCTTCCCGCTGTATAGTAACTATAGTGTCTAGCGTAAGTTAGCAATAAATATAACTATGTGATCATGACTGCCGCCCGTCTCTCTGTATCTGTAACCACCATTTTGTACTTTGAATCTCACCAAATTACAATGCTACATGGATCTTGGCGTGCCAATGACGTGGGTAAACACAGTATCAGTGTTTAACGTTCCTAAAACTGGGCACAGACCTTCCGTTTCCTGTCCCAATAGTTTATTGTATTGTACAGACGACAGCAAATCAAGATACTACTATCTGGCAAATTCTCTCAATAGATTTTCAACTTAATCGCTAAAGCAAGCTCAGGGTTTATTGGGTGAATTAGACAGTTTTTGGTAGCTTTTTGTGCTGTACAGGGAATAGGGATGTTTCCTGACTAAAAAAAATATGACGATGTTTAGTGCGTCTGTTAGATTATCGAAAAATATCGGATACGTATTTTTTGTTTTAACAAATTAATAAAAATTGACGAAAATAAAACGTGCCGAAGATCGAGAGTGGGGGCTTGTGACGTCACTTAGTGGTAAAATATGTACCTCGCTGTGACGTCACACGACTTTTCAAACCACTGTATCGTCTTCATTTTTTGTATACAACAAATAAGAAAAAATATGTGTCCAATACTTTTTGGAAATCTATCTGACGGACTAATTAGATTTTTTTTGGTCAACTACCCTATTGTTCTAAAATACAAGATGGGGTTGCTAGTTACGAAACCGGCCACCCGTCACAAGATCCATGTACAACTGTGCAGCTATAATCGTTTGCCAAGCATTACTGCACGCCTGTGAAACCCACAATTGCTAACTTACAGACACTCCAAACTTAGTTGTTTGTAACAAAATGTAAATAAACGTTTTATAGGAAAATAGTAACATATCGTGAAACTTTTTATAAATAAATAATTATATAGCATGTGCCAATCGAAATTCATTGTAAATGAATGTTGTTTCCGTTTCTTTGGCATGAGATCGTTGAGGAGTTGATAGTTTATTTAGTTGATAGCCTTATGTATGGTATGTCTTCTATGTACCGATGGCGGTTGTGATGAATTCTATTATGTTTGCGACCGCGAGACGAGTTTCATGTAAATATTTGTTTTAATACAATAAAGTTGACTAAAAATGTGAATTTGTTTTACTGCTGTACTCCTGATTCTCTGCCTCCCAAATGGTACGCTTTTAGATGTAACGAGCTATTGAGAGCCAATACGGAATGCGGCAATTTTCCGAAGAACCAGTGTCCGACATAGCTCTCAGAAAAGATGAAGTGGCAATGAACAGGGCACATCGCTCGAAGAACTGACAACAGCTGGCAAAGAAAGGTTCTCGAGTGGCGACCGAAAACCAGGCGTCACTGACTCTGGCAGGGCCACCATCAGGGATTTTAATTTTGATAACACAAGAAAACCAGAAAACGCAACGTTGGTAGGCCTCCCACCAGGTGGACTGAGTCGCAGACAACCAGTGGATGCATGCGGCAGGTTGCCGTTCGTTATGTCGGAGGCTTTCACCAGTGGATGTCTTTAGGCTGAAGATGATGATGATGATGATGATAGGTAGTTAAAAAAAACCAATGTCAAACTGTATAAAATTAGTACTTTACTTATAAATATAAAAATCACAAAAGCCGTGCTCCGGTCAACAGTAAAAATAGACATATTCATATTATCTTATATTAGCCTAGGTAGTAGGTACATCTTACGGGTAATAAAGTAGATTCATCGCTTAAATCTGTCTTATAAGATCACTTATGCCTGCCTATCTCCACTAAACTTAAGCAACCCTTTAAAGTAATACGTAAATATGATCGCACTGTTGTAATGTCGACATTGGGTGCTCACCCGAGAGTTGAATATCGAGAAAAGTCCGTTTGTTAGGATATTCATTTAGGTTTAGCTTGTGTTAGTGGAAACGGGTACTAAACTGTCTGAAAATCTTTTTGCCTAATTCCCGATAGTACTTATTTACATAAGAATTTAATTCTATCATTGAATTGGTCGGTGCATTGAACAATTTTATATGTATAATACAATATTCACGAATTAATCATAAAACATTCCCTCACCGGATCATTCGTATGTAATCTAACAATCCAAGACACGAATTTGAGCATTACGTAACAAATAACGCTCCCGGTGAGGAAGCAATATAACATCACAATGTATGAAGACAAACGAAAAAACTTTAAGTTATATATCTATGGAGCAAAAACCAACAAAGATTCCTATTCTAGCGACATCGAAAATGTTCTGTCTGGCCTCAATTTATATAATAAAAACCACATAACTTTGGCACTCACCCAACAACCGACTTCTGGACATCTTTATTTATTATACCCGGTTCACATTATTCTAGTCTAGTGCTGGGGGTCTAAAATGGCCATTTTAGCAGTCTGTGACCATTTGACGAATTTTAACGCTATTCATATTATTTTCCTATTAAGATCTATTTTCCTTTTTTTTGGTAAATCATCGAATAACCCCTCACGCTCTTGGGCAGAGCGAAAGGGAGTGTTATACTTCTACTGACTAAAAACCACCCATGTTCCTTCTTAGCCCTTTATGTTGAGGCCGCGGTATCTCTTGCGAACAACCCGCAGCCCCGACGGGAGATCTATTTTCCTAAATGGTCACAGACGCAGTTAATATTATGAAAGGTCCATTTTAAGCTTTTTAACGCAAATCTTATTATGAACTGCTAAAATGGCCATTTTAGTCCCCCCGAACATCATATCGTCTAGATTATTCCAGTCATAGTTAGGAAAATTGCATTGTTCAACATTACATCATCGGCTGTCTACACCATTCCAGTTGCCCTGGAATGGACGCGCTGGATTGATACTGAGACTGTCAATACATATATACTCGATTGGATCGCTCACTGGATCCAGTGCATTCCGGTGACGGTTTGCTGTTGCAAACGTATTGTTCAGCCTCCTTTTTACCCGACTACGGGGAAGCCAAAAGGAAGGGTAATGATTTCGGCAGTCTATGTATGTATACTTGTATGCTCCACCATGGCGCCTAAACTACTGAACGGATTTTAATAAATGAGGTGTCAATAGATTTGTAAAAATAACCCGGGTGACATAGTCTATTTAAATTTTATTTTTTTATGACGGAATTGAATTCATTTCTTTCGGTTATCCAATTTCTCACCCAAATCAGTTTTTTTATTTTTAGTTCTTCCACTACATGAATTACGACTTATTCTAACAGTAATAATTGAACAGTTTTAAAACAATTTCTAAACTCCTTTCTTAAAGCATTGTCACTATAGTGTTACCGATGTAACCGCTTTTGAATGACTGGAATAATATGGATGATATGATGCAATCTAGCACTGGACTGGATTAACTCGCTGGAATTCTGGACTGGAATAATGTGAACGGGCCATAAAGTAACTTGTATTATTTGACCTTATAAACTTATGGCAACTAGGTATCATACGCAGGACGTGAGTGTTATCCGACCGCCCCCTGGTTCATGACACGAACACTATATTTCCTTCTTGTCACTGTGTGATGATGCTCCCTCGTCGTAACTACTTGACAAATGACTCGGCTTTGGTGGGAACACCTGGAAAAATTATATCACATAAGGATAGGAAGGGTTGGTAGATGTCACATGTCTATGATTTTTTGGTTCTACATATATATGCCGGTTTCCTCGCGATGTTTTCCTTCACCGTTTTGAGAGAAGTGGAGATGAAATAAATAACACAAAGTAATGCGCCTGACTGGGTTCGAACCCACGACTCTCGTTCGTAAGTCGGGGCCGCTACCTGGCTGGGCTCTTTTGTCAAGCTGCAAAAGTTACTTTTGTTTGAAAAACCAATTTAATTTTACTGTTGAGTGTTTTGCATATGAATGAGCATTCCAAATGTTTAATTTTTTTAGGTTCCTACGGATCCCTGTACGAGCCCGACTCGCACTTGGCCAATTTAATCGATCGTAGGTAGGTGTGGTAGTCATTCACTGCCTCGTTCTTCTTATTCTCTCTTCATGGCTAAATTATAATGGTGCTAAATAATAAAGGAGATACTCGTACTCACAAAACTCAGACTAGATTTAATCTTAATAGCTATATCGTCCAGCTGAATCCCAATTTCCCGCCCACTGCCGGTCCATCTGGGAAGTAAATTAATATAATTAATTAATATTGCTCTGAGGCTAAAAGTATGGAACAGAATCATACTGAGCACCTCACGTCATTCGACCACCTGTTGTTGGTGTCGCCAACAGAACACGGTTCTATTCATCAAGTCGCTGGCACGACCATTTTTATATTTTTTAGCCCATAACTTTGCCACATCATCGGTGGCAGCGGTCAAAGGTAACTTTGGCTGCGTGTTTTTGGGGTAAGACGGCATGATAAGAGGTGGAGCATAGTTTGTGACAGCTCCACAACCACACCACGCTGCTGTTTCCTTGCGGAAGCCCTACTTAACGAGTTCGGAGTTACATCTTCCCACTTGAGACTAATTAATTATATTTAACTTCTGTTTAAAACAATTAAACAATCAATTACCTAGTATACAACCAAACGGCCAGCATGCCCGCTGCGGCCAAGGTCACAGCCTGCCCCAAGGCCACGAAGGTCTGGAAGCCGAAGGTGCTGCCGAGCACACTCAGCAGGTAGCCCGCCAGCAACAGCGCCAGGAACACCAGCGGCGTGGCCAGCATGCTGTGCACGTTCTTGCCTTCGTTGTGCGCTGCTAGTTGCTTGTATAACTCCTCTAGGTCCTGGAAATTAAAGGAATGGTAAGAAATAAGTGTACTGAAATTTACACGCCATGAAGTTTCTACCGTCTTGTTGACGGACCCGCGGTCGGTTATCCTAGCAAAAATCGAGTGCTCCAATGATACATCAAACGCATGTGTCTGCTAAAGTTGCATTAGAACACTCACTTTTAGTGAACAGAAAACACAAAGCTTCGTGTGTTCATACCGGTAAACCCCCTTCGCCCCAACCCCCGCCTTGCAACAGGGCTGACGTCCGACTAGCGCTATACACCGATGCAGACTGACCGCGAAAGTGGCCATTTACGATTTTTGTACGTAACATCACGCGAAGTAGTTGCTCTTGCGTTATCTAAGTCTATCTATATCTGTGTTCCCTTGTTCCATGTTTCTTCGGGTCCGCGCCACATGTCCGTTCTTCCATTCTCCACTGTACATACACTGTCATATAGTCGTAAAATACAAATAACTTATCGTGACATATTTTCTGCGTAGCATACCCCTATCTGAAAACGGCGTGAGTTCGTGTATGTAAGTAAAGATTTTGGTCAAACCTTAACAAGAAGATCCTTAAACTTGGCAGCCATCTCCTCCCCTCCCATCTTCTTTTTACTCTCGAAGGAGTGCAGCGCCTTGTTGAGGCACTTCTTGTGTTCCTCCTCCAGCACGTCGGGGTTCATGTAGGGCTTCGTGCCGCCGCACACCTCCTCCATCAGCGTCTCGTACACGTTGCGAGCTTCCGACGATGCTGATATGTTGTTGGCTTCGGCTGTCGCCTGAGAATTAGTGGGGAATGAGTATCACGTGCTAAAGAGATCCACGTATCAGGATAAGATTGAGGGCCAGAGTAGGTCCATTTAATATAGGTAAGAAAAACGCTGAACCATTGTGAAGTAATCCAGCGATTTATTAATATTCCTTTTAATTATGCTTATAAGCTACTTTTTTCGACCAGCCCACCATAACTTTCAAAATCATTGCAGCTCCTAAAATCCAAAATCAGCATTGATGAAAAAGCGTTGAGTCAATAAGCCTCGACCAGTGTCGGCGATACAAATCTATTGTTGTAGATCTTGTAGCGAAGTAAAACAGAAAAGAACAAAAGAAAAAAACAACAAACATTCATAATTTCATAGTAGCATTCCAAATTATTCAAATGCCTCTCATCACCATGGTCATCTAAACAAGCAGAAAGCATTGGGGGTCTAGTCTACACCTTCGCGAGTGGTACATTGTAAGAACGACAGGTCTACCCAATAAAGTATCTGAGAGGTTGCTGCACGGGTCTAGCCCGTGAATGACTGAGCTGAGCGACACGCCTGCAAGCTAATCGCTGATGCTAACCTGCAGTATGGTCATGGGATTGGGCAGCTCCTCACTGTTGAACACCTCGACGTAGCTCTTGAAGTAGTTCAGCAGGTCGCGCGCCTTCACCGTCTGTCCACCGATCTTCTTGGTGACGAGGTTCTCTGGTGCTAGCAGCCTCGGCACCAACTGCTTCAGGCACGACTTAAATTCTCCGTCTATGTCTGAAATGGGAAGATAAAATGCAACAATTAAAGCTTACTGTTTA
Organism: Diarsia brunnea; assembly: GCA_949774965.1. Lineage (NCBI taxonomy): Eukaryota > Metazoa > Arthropoda > Insecta > Lepidoptera > Noctuidae > Diarsia > Diarsia brunnea. The sequence goes on from OX459017.1 coordinate 17,323,993, forward strand.
GAAGCAGCGGTGGCCCAGCTTACCTGTTCACAGCTTGCCAGAGCTATACACAGAAATGAGTAGGCAAGCTTACCTTAGGCATATTCTGTATGTTAAAAACTATCAGCTGAGATAAAATTCTTTCGGTTATCAACAGAGGTGAAGGTGAGAATTAAAAATGGCTATGAGCACTTTTTGATAGGCAAGTTTTCAAAGGCATTTTTGTTTATAAATTATTTTTGATAAGAAATACGTCTCATCTCATCATCAGACCGGTAAAGGTCAATCTTCACCGTGTCCTCTACTATTAAGTGTTATTCTGATTGACAATATTCTGGTTGACTTACTTTTATTCCGCTTGATATTATCCTACTAATATTATAAACGCGAAAGTTTGTAAGTATGGATGGATGTTTGTTACTCTTTCACGCAAAAACTACTGAACGGATTTGGATAAAATTTGGTACACAGATAGTTTATAACCTGGACTAACACATAGGATAGTTTTTATCCCGATTTTATCTTCCCGTAGGATATTTTGAGGTGTAGCGGGCGGAGCCGGTTGCAACACCTAGTAGGTATATTATAAATCAAACATCTATGTGCCCAGCTAGCTATATTTTTGCAAAGAAATAATATGACATCACTGAGTATTACTTACCAGATAGTCTCCCGCTAAAGTGAGGGTCAGTGGACACCTTGGATCCGGGGTAGGGCATCAAGAAGCAGGAGACGTCCTCGAAGCAGCGCGCGATATCCTGCCGCACCCGCTGTAACTCCTCATGCTGACCCTCGCGGACCTGAACAAAGATATCTTATAGACACTTTTTAATAAAGTACACAAATACAAATGAAATGACTGGCTCTATGGTCTAGTGGTCGCAAGCGTGACTGCACGAGCACAAAGCACGAGGTCCTGGGTTCGATTCGGGGTCGGGCAAAGTTATAAGGTTTATCCATCAGAAATTTCTCAGTAGCCAGGGCTCGGCCATTTTTTTCCATTTCTCTGACAGTCATCCAACTACCATTGATTCCATTATCTTTCATTTCACGCCTCATACAATTCATCCATCTTTTTTTGGTACTCCTCACCAACCATCAACATTTATATTATTTTCTCCATTGTTCTACATCCAACGTGACGAAAACGAACCGTAAGTCTCTTCTTGAGCAGCTGCTCGCCTCCCACGGCGCCGTAGGGATGGTCATACGGGTAGGACCAGTCTCTCACGAGGAACTGCAGCCGCTGGAAGGGTTTGCCTCCGATCTCGTCCTTCGCCACTCGTCCGTACTCCATGAAAAGCTAGAATACAAACAAACATAGTATTTGGTTTATTGTTACGTGATCGCTGAGAGCCACATCATGATCATTTGCTTTCAACGAAAAAGTTACCAAAATTGTGGCTGCAGATGCAGCCACAATTTTGGTAACTTTACGAGAAGAAAATAAACAGGAGAAATCTGTCTATTTTCTTACAAATCCTGTGTATTTTCGTTTTGCTATTAATAAGTTTGAGAAACCATGACCCTAAATATGTTTAATGTTACTTCATAAGCCTATTATAGAGTATCCATTTCAGCCATGTGGTATCGTGTTACCTAATAACTGTGTGTTGGAGGTTAGATAAGCAGCCACTCGATGTAAAATACTTATGGTTAGACTGGAAGCTTTCTTTTCGAGGGTGGGAAATCATCAAATGACACCTGCCTCTCTGAGCGGAGCGGAAGGGAGTATCAGACTTCTACTTACTTAAAACCACCCATGTTCCTTTTTAGCCCTTTGAATCCGGGGCCGCCGTATCTCTTTCGAACAACCCGCAGCCCCAGGTTAGACTGGAAGCTGACCCCAGCTTAGTTGACAAAAGGCTATATAATTTTTCCTGTACCTGTAGGTGCTGCAAATCATCTTCTTCAATGTTCTGCGAGAGGTTGTAGATCTGCACGGAAGACAGCATGGTGGACAGCGCGAACACAGTGGCGTTGTCCTTCACCGTGGAGTTGCTGTCGAAGGTGCCCTGCGTGTCCATCAGTAGGACCACCACCTGAAGTATAGCAGAACAAGGTTTGAGGACAATGTCGCGGAAAGTCGTGGTCCGAGACTAGGGTCAGAACACGGCACGAAAATACAATGCAAGACAAACGTTTGGCGAAGTTATGTGAAAGGAACAAAGCTTTGTCATTGGAGGCTTGGAGGGCAACACGTCGTTCCTCAAGCTTGTCATGGTGATGGAAGATTCAGATTATCAGAAGTGGATTTTTAGAAAATTAATGACATTCTCCGTGTGAACCGTACTTATGATGCTCAGCTCAGAGGTATGGTGCAAAAATAAATCAACTAGTGTCTGCTATTTTCCTTTAGACTGTGGAGTCTTTCAAACAAAATCTTCGCCAACAGAAATATCATTAAGAATTTGGGTAGCTCTTAACCCCATCACAGTTCATGACTATGCTAATCTGCAACCGTGTTCTCTTCGCAGCTGTCAAAGTTCTGCTTCTAATAATGCTAATATTACCTTTTGCCCGTTAGCCAGGGTAGCTAGGAAGGGCTGCGACCAGAGATGAATGCCAGTGGTGTTCCGGTCAGAACCGCCGCGCCACGAGAAGCCTTTCAAGGGCTCGTCCTCCCTGCCCAGCCACTCGCCTCCGCTCTCACCGCTGTTGTACTGAAATAAAAAATGGGACACTGGTAAAACAGGGAAATTCATAGTTAATATTATGTTTCAAGGGGGCAGCATTAGTTCAAAGACAATTTGTTAAACATAACATAACATCACGCCTGTAATCCCGGAAGGGTTATGCAGAGGTGTACCTAATAGTACACCCATATTTCGCCAGTTATGTTTAAGACCCATGTAATAGGGGGCGAGCCTATTGCCATCAACCGGGCACAAATCCAGACTCCGTGGCTGTTACTGATAAATTCCGGATGGAAAAAGCCAATAACACTTTGCCCGACCCGGGAATCGGACCCAGGACCTCGTGACCAGCAGTCGCGCTTGTGACCACTTGACCAACGAGGCAGTCAATTTGCATTCAATTTGTTAAATGAAAGTGAAAAAGTAAATTCGGCATTAAGAAGTAATTGCTTTGTAAATCTATATTAGATTTATTGGTTTAGGTGGTCGAAATGATTATTTCATTCTTACACGGCTTGATTCGTCACAAGCCGAAGCAAGATAGAATGCATGTTATTCTCGTCCGACTCCTGTCACCACCACATCTTAGTCACCCTGTCTGCTCCTCCCTCAGTCAACTCACCGTCCGTTCCAAGTACCGCAGAAAGAAGTCAAGCAGAAAGGACTTCCCCTTCCTGTAGGCTCCTGCAACGGACACCAGCACTACAGGCCTGTCCTTCACGTCTTCTCGCAGAAGAAGCTCTTGCAGTGCATCCACGTCCAATAGGAACCTGTGGTCTTCGCTCGGGGTCACCACCTGGATCCCTTGACCTGATGACAGGCTCGCCATGTTTCCTGGAAGCAACAAGAATGTGTGAGGAGACAAACATCTGAAAAACCGACGCCGACGGTGCAGGTACGCAGGTAGGAGGGGGCAATCTTTTGTCTTTGTCTTGTACGCTTCCGCTTGCGATTTTTCCTGGCCGTGAAGTTAAATGTTGATATCGAAATACACAGGTTTTTGTTGATTTTTGTCCTGTATCGTAGGTCCGTTTACAAACATTTAAACTCACATACATATAAACCAAACACCCAGACCCAGAACCTGTAGGCCATATAAATATTTGTTCCGTGCGGGGATCGAACCTTCGACACGCAGCGCAGCAGTCAATCGCTCAGCCATTGCGGCAGCTATAGTTACGACATTATTTATACAAAATATTTATATATTTTTGTCGTCATTAGTTTTTATAACAGTAACCACCAGCCCGAAGAGTTTTTCTAGCGAATTTCATTCAGTGTCGACCTTGTTCATTGTAGGGTGATGGATATCACTAAATCCGAAACTATAATAATATTATAAATGCACCTCCATTACACCAATAATATCTAACATAATTAAACGAACTGTACCCAGTCATCGTAACTTGTGATTATATACGCAACAGCACGTATCAGTTAATTATGTACTTTATGTTTACAGCACGTAATTATAAGTTATAGCGAGTTCATAGTTTGTACCGTTGTTCGGAGCCCTATTTACTCACTGTGTATGTTACTTGTTTAATTAAATAGGCAGAACAGACTGTATATCTTAAGAAACTATTGTAAAGATTTATTCATCATCATCTGCCTATCATGTTCGCACTGCAGGGACTCAGGCCTCTCTAGGAAACCACCACACACACAACATGTGACATCTACCAATCCGCACCAGTGCGGATTGGTAGATGTCACATATGTTCGAATTTTTGGTTCAAGACATGCTGGTTTCCTCACGATGTTTTCCTTCATCGTTTTGAGAGCAGTTGTGATGAAATAAATTACAGAAAGTAATGCGCTTAGTCGTGGGTTCGATCCCTAGGCGTTCGAACCCACGACTAAGTCGGGGCCGCCACCACAGGGCCACCACTGCAGATTTATTAGTCAAATCATTTATCTGACTGATCATGATTCATGACTGATGGCCTAATCTAGTTGTTACCTACCTTAGGTAGGTAGGTTACAACTTCATCGCACAAATGCCGGAGAGTGGGGTTTCTAGATACATAACTCAGGTCTGGTGAAGTGTAATATTGGGATTTTTCATCGGGAAATACTATAATAAGTAGCAGCACGGGACAAAAAAATAACTTCTTTTTGTCCTTTCAACATGGCAACACAGGTCAACCTATGAAGCTGGTTTCGTGTATGCTGTAGGTGCCTTGAGTGAAAGGCCTTCAGCCCGGACGTACAAACTTATATTTGTTTTAGGTTATTCAAATAAATGACAGCCCGCTAAGGGCCTGCTAGGACTCGAGGTCGCCTTAGTGATCGTCACTGGGGAGGGCAGCAAAGAGACTTGCTGCAGGGTCTGGGTGACAACATTATTTAGGGGCTGGTTTAAAAGTACTGGCTGGTATCAAAGGCAAATTATACATATAGTTAGGAGGTTTTCCACCTCTGAAAACTATATCAAAACCACAAATAACTATTAATAATACTCATCACTGCAATGACCATTTTTATCAATTTGACCTTAATAGATAACAGATGATTATGTGAGAAGTAAAAAGATATTGGAAAAAAATAAAATTTTTATCTCGCGATATGTTTTGGCACCGTGTCAGAAAAGGCGCAAGTATGCGCAACTTTTTTTTTTCTCCTTGTGTAAACTAATGTATAAAGATCGTAATACAACAAATATCTCGACATCGGCAAACAGCGGCAACGGGTAACAGTGTCGTTAAAAAAAAAGTAACCCGAAAATTATACCATTTTAAACTATATTGGTTAATTTTAATTTATTTATTTATTATACATAATATTATTTAAGAAACGTTATGAGGAGATTATAAGCATTTCAAAAATGTATAATACTTATACATTTATATAAAAACTTTCGAGTAATGTGGCGTTCGAGCTTTGATGCCTTTTTGTAGACACATTAAGGTTTCGCAAAAAAATTTTTTACAAAAAAATAAAACCGACTTCAAAAAAACCCTACAAGCACTAAAAAGTTAAAAATAATACTATCACCTAACTATGCTAATAAACCTAACCTAACCTACGATTAACCTATAATAAAATTTTACAATTTTTTGGAGTCGGTGCCAAACTAAGTAATGAAACGACTAGTAATTTCAGAGTATTTATCCGTTTTAGTACAACAAAACTCGATAGATGGCGTTGTCATTTCTGAATCGCGCTATGGTTACGTTACCGGCATTTCTATAAGTAAGGTTGCTACACAACTGGTATTTATGTTCACGTGACTCTAAATCTAGAAGTTAATCGTCGAACTCCTTGCTTTTCTTGCGTTGTTAGTGTTACATTGTGTAAACTGTGTTAATTCTGATTTTATTTTTATTGATTTGTATGTAATTTACGTAATAATATACCATTATTATTAAGCATTAACGTTAGTTTATTTTTGCTATTTGTCTAATTATTAGTTATATGTAATTTATCTTAAACTATTTTTGTTGTTTTCTATTTGATTGAATACTTAGTAACTGTAAGATTTATGTTTTATTTTTCTTGTTTTAGTCTGTAGGTGTAGGTACTGTTTGGCACCGACTCCAAAAAATTGTAAAATTTTATTATAGGTTAATCGTAGGTTAGGTTAGGTTTATTAGCATAGTTAGGTGATAGTATTATTTTTAACTTTTTAGTGCTTGTAGGGTTTTTTTGAAGTCGGTTTTATTTTTTTGTAAAAAATTTTTTTATTTGTTAATTTTTAGTGACATAAATTAATCTTATAAAACATGGGTAGGCCTAGTAAAGATGCTTCTCGTATGAGAAACCTACGTCGAAATGAAACTGAGAAACAAAAAAGTAAACGATTGAAAGAAATTAGAGAGAGAAATGCTCAACGCATTTCGAATGAGAACCCTGACCAACGTGAAAATAGACTTGAAAAGCAGAGGACCTATATGTCACGTAGGTTGAATAAGGAGAGTCAAGAAGATCATAATCGTCGACTTAGTTTGATTCGTACTCGATTGGCCACTGAAAGCCAAGAAGATTACGATCATCGTATATCTTTAATTCGTAATCGATTATCTAATGAGAGCCAAGAAGATTACGATCATCGTCTATCTTTAATTCGCCATCGATTATCTAATGAGAGTCAAGAAGATTACGATCACCGTCTATCTTTAATACATACTCGATTGGCTAATGAAAGTCGAGAAGAATACCACCATCGTCTTTCTATAATACACGCTCGACTAGCAAATGAAACTGAAGAGGAACGGTCACAACGATTGAGTGGCGTACGTATTCGTATTAGTCAGAGGCTGCTTAATGAAACGCCAGAAGCCAGAGTCGAAAGATTAAATGTCGTTCGAGAAACAGCCAGAATTAGAAGAAATATGTTAAGTATCGAACAATTTCGGGAGGCGATCAATATTTTTGCAGACGTACCATGTACAGTATGTAACAAGGCATTGTATCCACAACAGCGTGTAAATTTGCAAACAACGATTTACAGCTCAATTTTGCCACCAGAATTAGTAGGTAATATAATTATAACTTGCTGTCGCTGCTCCAATAATATAAGAAAACGCAAAACACCACCCCAAGCGTATTGGAATAAGTTAACTGTTAGTTCTGTACCGCAGGAATTAGCTGATTTAACGGAAATCGAAAGACGGTTTTTGTGTAGAGTAGTACCCTTCCTTAAAATAATAAAGCTACAAAACCGTTTCAGTCAATATTGGTGCAAAGGGCAAGCAATATTATTTGCTCAAGATGTTGTTGAGCTTGCGGAACAATTGCCACTTCGGCCTGACCAGGCTGGATTAATTTTAGTGGTGGAAAGCTTAGAAAACGTTCAGCGTTCCAAAGAGTTCATAATAGATTCTGATAGATTAAACAGAGCTTTAAATTGGTTGATGACAAATAATATTTTATATAGAGACGTGCGTCCATATTTTAACAGAAACATAGACATTACTGAAATTGTACAAGTAGTTGACGAACCAACAACAAACCGAAATTCTGGAACAATTACGACTGTTTGTCATTACACCAGTTTAAACGAAAATGTGGCTATTCTTCGCGGTTCATTTCATCAAGGAGATGAAAGATTTAGTTCTGAATCACGTGGTAGGCAATGCACTGCAATTGCAACTATTTCTTGTATAGCTTTTTGTAGTCATGATCCCAATTTATTGTGCAGAAGCGACATCGACTACATAGTTATTGTAGGAGATAACTATTATCATGACTGCATCAACACTCGACCACATCTTAGCACTGGCGAAGTCAATCCGGAATATCTTGCTGCTACTGAACTTCTATCACGGGTTGTTTATAACAGACAAACATTTCATATAAGCTGCTACGAACAACCTATTTACAATGGCCATATAACTAATGACGACAGTGAAAACGGTTTCCCTAACTTAAAAAATGCGTTAGCAATTTTTTTCAGAGAACATTCTTTCGGTTTGTTAACAATAAATTCTTCTACAGTAGCTGTGCATCGTAGAAGTCAGTCTACATCTGATACATATTGGCTGTTTGATTCCCATGCACGCGGTGCTAAAGGTGTTAAAGCACCATTAAGAGGCACTTCCTGTTGCATGCGGTTTAACAATATTGATAAACTACACGCTATTATATGCCGAAATTTGGTTGTCAAAAAGTCCGTGAACCGTGACTATACATTAAATGTTTACTCATTAACATCTTTACAAATTACTCCAGAAATGCCCCTTGCAGGAACGTCCCTTCAAGATAATAATATACCAAGCGCAACTAATGGACAAGCGGATCCAGAACATACCCCAACTGTTAACGAGCATCGAGCACTAGTCGAGACAAGGACTATAGAAACTACTAGTATGCTTCGTAATATTGACGAAGTAGTACCAAATTTAGATAGTGTTATAGACTTGTCTAATTCTGACTCAGAACCCCAATTAAGACTGGCAGAAATCACGAGAAAAACAGCACCACCCTTAAATTTAGAACGAGAGCGCAGAATAGAAGAACTTGCATGGTACTTTCTTTTCCCGGATGGCAGAAATGGGTATCAGGAGCAAAGAGAAGTATATATAACACCATTGGATTACTTTCAAAGCCGCGTAATGGGTACTGATAAACGTTTTCATAGAAACGATTATTTATTTTATGCCTTATCAGTGGTCGAGTACTTTCGAGCGAAGTCTAGTGTTTCGGTATCCTGTCGAATGCGCCAAGGCCAAGGAGAACATACTCCTCGAGGTCTTGTTGACAACATGCATTTAACGATGAGGAATATAAGAGGATCCGCTTCATATTGGCAAAGATGCTGTTCAGAGCTTATTGCGATGGTCAGGACATTGGGTCCTCCTACATGGTTTTTGACATTTTCTTGCAATGATTTACACTGGCCTGATATGATGAAAGCATTGCTATTAGCAGATAATCAAGATTCAAGCAAAGAGGGTCAGCTCACATTCCAACAGCGCTTAGACTTGGTTCAAAAATATCCAGTAGTCGTTGCTCGACAATTTTCAGTTCGGGTCAATGCTCTAATGCGATTCTTAAAATCTAATAATGATTGCTTATCAGGTCCAGTTGTAGATTATTGGTACAGAATCGAATTCCAAAACAGAGGAAGCCCTCATCTTCATCTGTTGATTTGGTGTAGCAATGTTCCCGATTTTGCAACCCCAGAAGGTATCAGAGTTATTGAAAGAGTAGTATCATGCAGTGCAAACCCGGAAAATCCTGAATTAAAAGACCTTGTAAATAATGTGCAGATTCATAAGCATACTAGCACTTGCTACAAGAACCGTGATAATCAAACATGTCGGTTTGGTTTTCCAAGGGCACCTAATGACTCTACAACTTGTTTAGGCCCTGATGAAGCCTTGGCAAACCATGGTCGTTTTTGCATTTTAAAAAGGACTTCAGATGAAACTATGATTAACAATTATAATTCAGAACTTTTATTTCTATGGGAGGGAAATATAGACGTACAACCTTGTGGCAACGTCACGGCTGTCTCATATTATGTTGCAAAATACGTAAGCAAATGTGAACCCCATGACACGGGGGAGGTTATACGAGCATCTATAACTAAAGCTAAGAGACAAGGTGGTACCGTGTGGAACCAGTTGTTCTCGGTAGCTATGGCCATTTTGTCTCAACGCTTGGTGAGTGCTCCTGAATGTGCGTATAGGCTTTGTCATCTGCCTCTCAAAATGAGCTCTCGTAAAACCGTTTTCATTAATAGCTGCAGGCCAAATGAAAGATTTCGGCTTTTGCGATTTGAAAGTAACGAAACGTCGGTATATAACAACATCTTTGACAGGTATATACAAAGACCTAACGACTTAGAAAATTTAAGCTTAGCCGAATTTGCTGTGCGTTTTGAAACAGTGTCAAATACGACGTGGAGTGAGGAGGACGGCGATGCAGAATTGAGACAATTAGACAGCGAGCCAACACGGTATATTAAATTACGAGACAATACCAGAATGCGCATTAGAAACAAAGCGGCTGTTTTACGAACTCGTTACTACACACTGAATAGTGATAAAGAAGGATATTATTACAATTTAATAGTGTGCCATGTTCCATTTAGGGATGAAGCCGAGCTTTTATTAGATCAAGAAACGGCAGAGGCGTGCTTCTTACGACGGCAAAATGAGTTAAGGCCATTGCAATCCAATGTTAGTGCAGAACAGTTTGCTCATGCTGAACAGATTATTCAACAAGCTCTTGCTCAAGCAACAGCATTGAATGCTGCTCGTAATATACATGTGCAAGAGAATGCTCCAATTATTTGTGCCGATGAGCAAATTATAGAAGATCTGGATAATTTTTGTGAAGACGTCCCAGATGATCGAGCAGCATTACCTGAAGATGTATTCTTAGCGAATATACGTGGCCTTAACATACAGCAGAGCGAGCTCTTTCAAAAGGTTTCTAGGGCAATAGAAAGTGATCTAAGCGGTGAGGTACATCAGTTACTACTTTTTATCACTGGAGGTGCTGGGAGTGGTAAATCATACCTCTTAAAATTACTAGTCCAACATATTAAACGTTGCTATGCACCAACAGTCGACGTTCTCCTGAAACCCAGTTTTGTTGAAGTTGCTTCGTTGACAGGAGTGGCTGCTCGCCAAATATTTGGCAAGACATTACATTCCCTATTTTCGCTTCCTATTGAAAAAAAAGGAAATACTATGACCCATAAGCGTTTGACGGGACAAAAACTCGAACAGGAAAGACGCAAGTGGCGTAACATGAATTGGCTTGTAATAGACGAGATTTCGATGGTTTCTTATGAAAATTTAAGGATCATTCATTTACGTCTACAAGAATTTAAAAACAACGATAAATTGTTTGGTGGGGTAAACATTATTTTATTTGGTGACATAATGCAGCTACCTCCTGTCAAAGGCCACTGGTGCTTTTTGCAACCCCTGTGGTTGGCGGCTGAAGTGGACTTATGGAAAAAATTCTCATTTTGTGAATTAACCATAAATATGCGTCAGCAAAACGATAGTGAGTTCATTGAACTACTAAATAATTTACGTGTTGGGGAAATGACAACGGCTCAACTGGAGTTACTCTGCGAACGTCGACGAGTACCTTTGACTGGAGAATTTGCTGATGGAGTGGCAGTTCGTATTTATCCTACTGTCCGCCAAGTAGACGCTTATAATGCACATATGATAGCTGACAACGCGAAAACACAGCATATTTACACGATAAATGCAGTCGATGAATCCCGCGAAATTGCTACTTACGGAAATTTACCTCCCACTAATGTTATTCCTAAAGATGTGAATAATTGTGGAGGTCTTTTATCAACAGTACAATTAGGTATAGGGTCACGAGTTATGCTAAGGCGAAACATTTCTGTTTCCGAAGGGCTCGTAAATGGGGTTATGGGCATTGTGCAAAAATTTAAATGGCCAGCTTTACGAAGAGAGCAGATAGAGGATGGTGAATTACCTGAAGCTGTCATTATAAAATTTGATGACGATACTGTTGGCAATAGGTTAAAAGATTTGGATGGCTGTATTCCAATAACCCCAGTTACAGCTACGTTCCAGGCAACCAGAGGGTACGGCAATGTAGAGCGAAGGATGTTGCCTTTAATCTTGAGCTGGGCAGTCACAGTACACAAGCTACAGGGCACAACGCTGGATAGAGCTGTGATTGACTTAGGGAAGAAAAATTTCGCCAAAGGGCAAGTATATGTAGCTCTAAGTCGCGTGAAAACCTTAGATGGTATTGCATTGTGTGACTTAGACGCTAATAAATTATTAAACAGGCCACATGATGAAAGAGCATTGGCAGAAATGGCAAGATTACGTGAATTATCGTCAGCCATGACGAATTCACAAAATCAATGAGCTGACATCCTTTCATCATCATCATCATCATTTCCGTCAAACGAAATTCACTGCCGCGCATCTCCCATCCAACGAATTCCAGCTAAAATCACGAGGTCATCTGCCTTCCACTTATTAAAAAGTTATGTTGCCTATCCCTGAACCCATCAACAAATCATCAACCAAAATCCATCCATAAATGACGAAGTTATACCCGTACAAACATTAATATATCCGGAGAATGATATTTTTAATGAAGGAAAAGAAAAACTTTTTTGATTTTATTTTTTATAAATTATCATTGGTTCACTTGGAAAGTGCATACCATTACAATTCCAACAAGCCCAAACACGGCTAGGATACATTGTCTTATTATGGAGTTTCGGTGCCTGTCTCTTGGCTTCATCATTAGATCTGATGGTAGAATGGTTCCTATTGAACGATTAGTTCCTTCCATAATCAGCTCACCTAGATAACCTGAAAAAATACAACGATATATACGTCTCCATAATATTTTATTAAAGAATTATCCTCCAACTCCTGACCGTTGAGGAGTTGTACCTTCCATCATCAGCGCAGCCACATGAGATTATGATTATCAGCCGAAAATACTTAAACAGCTTTAGAAAATATATGAAAAAACCTATGTGTGCCTATAAAATTCGAGGGTTGCCCTCGATTTCTCAGGGTTTCCATCATCAGATCCTGACTTGATGACAATGGGACCATTTGGGAAGTATACCCTTTCCAACAAAAAAAGATTTTTTCAAATCGGTTAGCAAGCGACGGAGTTATGCCCGAACAAACATAAAAAAAAAAAAAAAAAAAACAAACATCCGAATTGAGAACCTCCTTCTTTTTTTAGAAGTCGGTTAAAAATAGTTAAAAAAATATAGAAAAGAAAGCTTATTTATAAGACTAAATTAATTAATTAGTTTTACTCCATAACAACGACTTTCACGTGAAACGGTTTTGAGACGGCCTTGTATGGGGCTTTCCCATAGTGCTGCGGGTTGTTCAAGAGATACCACAGCCTCGACACAAAGGCTAAGAAGGAATATGGGTGGTTTTTAGTCAGTAGAAGTCTGACACACACTACCGCTCTGCCCAGAGCGGGAGGAGTAATTTGATGATTTCCGACCCTCCAAAAAATAAAGGTCATGTAATACTAGTATCGCATGCACGATGACCGTTGGGCAAAAGCCTCCACACGATGGTTCCCAGAAGACGGACGGCGCCGCCGAGGCCGACCTAGAAAAAAAGGTGGCGTGACGATTTAGACGCGTACCATGAGGGCTGGTTCGAGGCGGCACAGGAAAAGAGCTCTTGGAAGGAATTGGCGGAGGCCTTTGCCCAGCAGTGGGACAGGGTAGTAGGCTAAAGAAAAAAAAAAATACTAGTGTAAATGAAATTACTTTTAAAACGCGCCACATCTATTTTTTACCCACTGCATATTACTTATTTACAATAAAATGTTTTCAAGCTACAGATCTATAATATATGTTTAGCTGTGATAAGAAGTCTGTTTCTTATAATGTGCTTATCGCAGCCTACACCTGCGCTGAACACAAAACATCATGCATGGAATTAATTACTAACTAAATTGGTTTCGTCTGGTCAAGTTGACTTTACTTTACTCATGACGTTTCTTTTACTCACCGAACTACTTAGTGGGCCGAAAGTCTGACAACCAATCTAGCCAAGGGAGCCATTACCCAGATCTTGGTTGAGGAGGTCAGATATGCAGTCGAACCATGTAAAATACTGGCATTTAACTGCATTGTTTTAGATGGAAGCTGACTCCAAAATTGTTGGGAAAAGGCTAGAAAAATGATTGACGAGTACTTCACCGAATAACTCAGGCATAGAGGCACTTTTAAAGGATTTTTCTATTCCGTGACTCAAGCTCATCGAAGTCTACCGCTGATCTTCCTATCTGACCTAGCTAACTTTTTAAGGTCCGTCCACCTAGCAAGTGGTAATTCGGTCAGTGGGTTGCATTAGGGGCGAAGTTCCACTATCTACCCTGCTGATTCTATCTCCACTCTAGGATACTTCCGCTCCGCTCCAGCCTGTAGACTAACTCCGAATATATTTCGTTCACCAAATCAATTGAAGCACATATTTTTGTCCCAAGTTTTCCTGTTCCCTATAGCTTCCTACGACGACACCTCGATTATGTTTTACCTTTTATATGAAACCGATTCTTCGGATCCTGCATCCTCATCTTCAATAAACTGTTAAACCAGCAGGAAGGCATGAATACAACAAATAATAAGGTGTAGTAAACGAAGCACTGGTAACGTCAATGTCACCACAAAATTACTCTGCGTTGTCACCATCAACCAAAGAGTAAAATACTTATCAAGTAACCTCCTTTTGTATTGAACAGGGAAGGGAGTAGTTTAAAAACGAATTGATTGACCACCGCTCTCAAAACGATGAAGGAAAACATCGTGAGGAAATCGGCATGTCTTAGGATCAAAAATTTTAAGACAATGACATATAATATAACATCTACAACGCCGCACTGGGCGCACAGGCGCCGCTCTGGATTATTATAGCTCATTCGCTCTCATCGAAAGGAGGCCTGTGTCCCAGCAGTGGGTTGGAGATGGAAACATTATAGGCTGATTATGCTTACGATTGAACGTGTTAATCTATTTTGCCACATCGACAATTAATAGAACTAAGATGATGTTTTGATGACCATAGTAGGTGCTGTAGAACCATTTTTTTAGCTTCCACGATTGACAAATCTTAATAATTATATGAACTATTATTTTGAAGCTCAAAACTAAACTTTACGCTTTTTCAAAAATTCATGCAGGTAACATTGTAGCTTATTTAAATTTATGTACTACCTATCTAATCTCTGCCGGGTGACACCATTCCCACGATCGATCGATTTTTTGTAAAACCTAGCTCGAAATACAGACGGTCTATACGCCGAATGCAAGTTTGAAGTTCAGTTCATAAGCCATGTTAGTCTGGTCTTTGAAGTCATATTATTGAAGTAACATAACATCACGCCTTCCATCCCCGAAAGGCAAGGCAGAGATGTACTTACCTTATAGTACACGGGCCATGTAATAGGGGCCGAGTTAACTGCCATCAACCGGGCACAAATTCAGACTCGGTGGCTGCTGTAAACGAGATATTTTAACAAATATTTGTATGGCCTGCAGATAGTTGTTTCGGGTCTGGGTATTTGTGTATGTGACTTTATTAAATATGTTTGTGAGCTCGTGGCTTAATAAGAACTGCCACTCGGGTCGATCTTTAGGTAAAGCTGTGCTTGCCTAGGTCGGTCTGTGGATGGGTGACCGCCCGACATACCGAGTTTCCTCCGTGCCTCGGAAAGCACGTTAAGCTGTTGGTCCCGGCTGCTATATATAGATCTTTGGCAGTCGTTACAGGTAGTCAGTGACCTGAAATTCTGACATCCAGTCTTACCAAAGAGTATCGTATTACCTAGTATTAACTGGGTTGTGGAGGTCAGATAGGCAGTCGCTCTATGTAAAATACTGGTATTCAGCTGCATCCGGTTAGACTGGAAGCCGACCCCAACATAGTTGGGAAAAGGCTAGGCAGATGATGTTTGTGAACGCACCCACGATACAGAGAAATTCTTAGTGTGGGGCAACGTTTTATTAAAAAAAGAAAAAGAAAGAAAATAAAGAAAGAAAAGAAAGAAAAGAAAGAAAAGAAAGAAAAGAAAGAAAAGAAAGAAAAGAAAGAAAAGAAAGAAAAGAAAGAAAAGAAAGAAAAGAAAGAAAAGAAAGAAAAGAAAGAAAAGAAAGAAAAGAAAGAAAAGAAAGAAAAGAAAGAAAATAAAGAAAAGAAAGAAAAGAAAGAAAATATGTTGATCTTTATCAAATTTTGTAGCTTAATAGCTACAAAATACCAGTTGGCAAAACTCTGCTTGCTTTATTTGTAAAAACACATTCTCCGACGTGTTATTTCTTTGTGGTGATGAGTCACATTCAATGGTTACTCGTTTACAGTATGTTAGGTACCTACCTAATTAAGAGTATCAACAGTTGAATACCTTTATTGTATGTAGTTTTCCTTTAGGTATACTACTAGCCGTAGCGTTAAATATCCTACCTACCTAAAATCAGACCTACCTATGTTAATATAATAATTTTGATATGTATGAACTGCAGCTCAATTTTAACATTTGTTAAAATTAATTAATTAAAAATAAAATCTATAACAGGAAAACTCGATGTTACTCCAAAGGGGACAAACGGCGGCGCTACTAAAAAAGGAGTAGGTTGTTTGTCCCACAAGCATCCTTTTTTGATTTTTCATATTGTATTCTTTGGGGTTTTACCATCGGTTGTTCTTATGTTCAATTCTCTGTAAAATTTACATGAATTAAAACACATTATTTTCAAATTACCTGTAAGTTAAAGAGGAAAAGTTTTGTTATTACCCTAATAAGGACAAACAGGTCGATGATAAACAACCAATTTCCAAGTAAATTCTAATGAACTACCTACCTGTAGTACTAACAGTCTGGAGTGTGCCTAACCTAAGTATCAGCTAAATTTGTGCCATGATCTCATCGCAAGGCACGCCATTGTCGCTTTCAAGCTAAGTCGGCAAAAAATATGCAAGCAGAACTACATCATTCGGCCTACAACACCAATTTTTCCTTTGGACATTGGAAATAAGTCAACGGGTACATAAAATCGGGATAAAAGGTATTCTATATCTCCGAAAGTCTTACAAAGATCGTTGTCTACAACTTCGAAAAGGACAGACAGACAAAATTGGTTTCGCATAATTAATAAAGTATGTTAACAGACCAATAACAAAGTCGAAAGGCACTTGTCTTGTTCTCCCCGTCTTTACGATATTTTTGAAGTGAAACTTCTTTATAGACGGGGGGGTATTAGGATTTTTATGTCACGAAAAAAGCGTTACAGGGGTGTCACAAAAAAGTGTTACGGCCGCATAGGGGGGAGATATCTCAGGAACTACTGGTTGGAATTGAATTATTCTTCTTGTGTTGGATAGTCCATTTATCTAGGAAGGTCGACCAATAAGAGCGGAGCATTTAATGAGAAATGTTACAAAAACGGGAACAAATATTCCTTTTTGAGAGCTTCCGTTGCGTGCGCTGCGAAAAGGGTTTTTGTTTTTGTTCATGAGCTTGCTCGTTGAGGGTTGTAGTTCCTAGTATTGATGGCAATGGGCTTGCTCCTAATTACATTGGTTGATGGCAATAGGCTTGCTTTACTTTTTTGTTTGATATACCTAATTAAAATAAGTTTAAAAAAATTGCATTCATTAAAATGTACCTAACCTAACCAAATCATAATTTGCAGTAAACCTGCGGAAAAATCGAAATGTGTGCTGAGACACATAGTAGAAGTGAAATTTCAACCGACAATTGTGGAAAAACGAATCGCAACCGACAAGTGGAAAAACGAATCGCAACGGACAAGTGGAAAAAGTTTTTTTTTTTTTTTTTAATATGTATTGAGGATATGAGTTGAGGATTAAGATTATATTGTAAGTGACACAATCAAAATTGTGGCTACTTCTAATTTAAGGCCATCGTACATTAGATGGTAGTCGGGTGAAAGAATGTTTGACGCTTAAGTCGATTGACATTCCTAGAGTCATCTAGAAGTTCTTTTGCAAGTACGTTAGGGTGTTGCTCAAGTCTGATTTTGTACTTGTGGGAGCAGTTTCTCAATTCTTCTTTGACTGTTGGAGTTTCCAGATATTCATGGATTTCACTGGTTTTGCTTAACCATGGTGCTTTTGAGATAGTCCGCAATATATTGTTCTGGGCTCTCTGTATTATCTCTATGTTAGAGACTTGCTGTACCTACCCCAAAGCTGAATGCCATAAGCCAATTGGCTTAAGAACAGATTTGTATATTATTAGCTTGTTTTCCAGTTTAAGTGCAGAGGATCTTCCTAGCATCCAATGCCAGTTTCTAAATCTTAGATTTAACTCGTCTCGCTTGGCTCTGATGTGGTCTCTCCAGGTAAGTCGGCGATCCAAATGGAATCCAAGATATTTGGCAGTTTTGTAGTGAGGCAGGGTGTCACCTCCAAGGGTAACATGTGGGCAGTCTCCGCGCCGGAGAGCGAAAGTCATTTGTGCGGATTTATTAACACTGGCTTTGATTGTCCATTTGGCCAGCCACTCACTAGTTTCGTTCAGTTGTTGTTGGAGTTTTTGGGAAGCTTCGCATGCGGGCAAACCAGAGGCTATCATTGCGGTATCGTCTGCATATGTTGCAACCAGTACATCTTCAGTATTTTGAATGTCTGATGTGAAGATCCAGTAGGGCACTGGGCCAAGAATTGAGCCTTGTGGGATGCCAGCAGCACACTCAAAAAAGGAAGATCTACAGTCCCTAACTTTTCTATCTTTCAGATAGGACTCCAGTATGAAGTAGCTAGAGTGAGGGAGTAGGGTTTTAATCTTCAATAGGAGCCCCTTGTGCCAAACCTTGTCGAAAGCTTGCTGTATGTCTAGGAAAACTGCTGATCAATATTTCTTACTCTCCAGACCTTGTCGAATGGTGTTAGCAACTTTCACATAATTTAGATAATATGGGCAATAGGCTTAAGGGTCTATAAGAGGTGACAGCATCTAACGGTTTACCAAGTTTTGCGACCATGATGATTTGAGACACTCTCCAGTAGCTAGGGAAGTGGGATATACGTAATATCCCATTCATGAGGATGGTAATAAACACTATTGCTTTTCTGGGTAGTTGTTTCAAGATTTCTGGAGTTATGAGGTCGAATCCAGGTGCTTTTTTATCATCAAGTTTGCGAATCTCTCTGAGCAATTCTTTTGGTGAGATGTGTTTCAGTGGCATACATAATTGAGAATCCTGTTGGAGGACTTCGTCAATCCAATGATTATCATGTTCAATTTCATCAATACTGGTGGGTGTTGGGTTTGAAGATTCCTGACAAATGCTCAGCAAATAGTTCGGCCTTATCTTCGTCACTGCGTGCCCATGTGTAATGCGTAATGGCTTTCTGATGGGTGGGAGCACTTCTTGAGGTCGATTTGTTCTGGAGGGTGTCAAAGACTTTAGTCGGTTGTTTAGTGTCTCGTTTCTGTGTTATTTTAGGAAATCCTTCAGTTTACGAGAAAAGTTATTAAACTTTTGTTTATCTTTAGGATGCCTTGAGAGATGCCATGTTCGACGCAGTCTTCGTTTCTCCTCGATTAGGGCTTTAACTTCTTTTGGAAAATAAACTGTTCTTCCAGTATGAGTTTCTTCTGGAGTTGAAAGCAAAGCTGCTTTTTGAATTGCTATGGAGATTTTTAGACAAGCTTCTTCAATGTCTTCCACAGTTTTCATTGGCATATTTAGATCTAGATTGTCATCCAGAAAATCCCTAAAAGCCTGCCAATCTGTTTTACCATTACACAGCCTCTCGGGTTTGTACAGCTCTATGATTGTCTGGCTGATAGTTAGCAAGACCGGAGTATGATCTGACGAACCATCAAGACAGGATTCCACCTTGGTGTAAAGAGCCGCTATACCACTTGATATGTAGAAAATAATGATATCTACATCATCATTTTGTGGAAAAACGAATGGCAACAAAATTTTAACTTGAAGTTTTACGTACAGCCACTCTAGTTGCTGTACCTACTTCTATTAAAAACTTATCATCACAGCTAGTAGGTACGTTACTCAGGGTTAGACCAGGGTGATTGACTATTGGGATATCGGTCGGATGTTCGTTTTGTGCACGAAATTATTTTGCATCTGCATAGCTATTCAGAACCACTCGATTGTCCGTCGTTTCCAATCGATCCATATCGTACTCTCTAAAATCACTAATTCACAAAACCGAAGATTCGATTGTGATTCGAGATGAAGATATTAATCCTGCCGACAGCCATTTGTTGTCGGAACTCGGAAGTGCAATCCAATCAGAATTGTGACGCCATTTTGTACTATGCCACACACAAGCAAGAGTCGTTGCATTAAAATTCTTTTTGATTATATTTTTAGTTACCTACTCGACAGATATTCAGTACAATCTTTTGTAGAACTTATAGAAATACTCATTAAAGGTAATTTATTGGCTGTACTACCAGGTCGATCGAATCTGTGAATAGCACTTTCCAATCGTTCGATCCAAAAGTCTGATACTCGAAAAAGTGTCACGTTTACTCACGATCGATTCGACTTCGATTCGATTGTTTGTGAATAGTTATGCAGATTTAGCTGATCCACATAGACAAAAAAGTAAATGCATATTATTGAGGATAACATAATTATAAGTTATTTTTATAATAAGCAAAGTTAATAAAATATGATCACCGTGCGAGCTTCCTCTACCAAACAAAAATAATCATAATTATTAAATCGTATCAGTAAAATCACGGAGCTATTCAGCTATCTGTGAATATGTAAACATAGACCCACGAAAACAAAGATACACGTGGAAGATAACGTCCTCGTTTTTCACTATTTTGGTCAGTAAATAGTAAAAATAGCCAATGTTTTAATGAAATTAAGTCGACTGAGCGTCTTCACAATGATGTGAAATTCTTGTTTTTATATTCATAGTATTTTAAATACAAAGGAATCATTAAAATGTATGATAATTTGATAATGCCTGCATTTAGAATTAGTTACCAAAATGCTAGTAGCTTAAATAGCTATTCTGACTGATTCAAGCGGTCCTGCATTACTGAGAATTGTGGTCACTGGACCCCTATTAACGGACAATCAGCCTCCATAGACTGCTGTCCAAAGTTGCCATCTTCACCTGCAGGAACGTAGGTACCCCTAAGTCTCAATCCCCTGGTTCCTATTTCTTTATTTATTAATGAAAAAAATAACCTGTATCTAAAACCAGTCAGAGGGGCGGTTTGAACCCTTTTTTGTCCTTGCTCAAAACAAAGACTTACATTATATGGAAAGCCAAAATACTCAAGCTCGCTTCGCTCGGTTTGGTATCCGGTATTCTTTTCATTCATTAAACTTTGTTTTTATAAATCCACAATAATAATACGTACGGGCTACGGCTTCGATTTTATGAAGTCTGTTATGCAGCATCTCTGGAATAACCGGCTATATAAGGTGTTCATTGTAAAGGGCGGCAAGCGGCAAATATAATTTGCCTGGAGGTAAGTAGCTTAGCTAGATCGACTCACTGAGGCACTGATCGACCGAGGACCGACTGTCCGTATCCTGCGGCTGTTTTAATTATTCCTCGCGTACTCGCTATCCTTGTATAAAAATGTACTCTGTGTTCACTACGCGCATCGTAAACCAACCTACAACAACTCGCCATCTACCAACGAATGGAAGCGAGCGGAATTTTTATGGTATTTGTTAATCAATCAATGAACGCGAAGAAGTTGCCAACAGCGACTAGTATGTACCTACTTCACGTCTATGTCGTATACGGAATTACGGACATAGTAGCTAATGAAAAATATACCATTTCGAAAAAAAGTCCCGACAAAAAGCCAGATATTTACAAGAAAGTTCGGATATCTCACTTTTAAATCCCTCCAGTAGGTAGGTACTTCAACATTGTTTTTCTTTCGGAAAACAAATCCGTCTAAGTCGAAAACTTACAACAACATGGCAACAAGGACAAAATGACAAGGTCGAACACGAGACCAAAAATTCGGACATGTCTGCACAAATTCCAGACGCATGGTAACCCTTCGAAAGACCACTTAACGTAGTTTATTCTAACAACCGGTCATTATTTGTGCATTACACTTCTATAATCATTTGTTAGACGTTCTTGCTTAGTTCCAACCGTTCCACTCATTAGCAAGTTAAAAAACTGTCGCTACATAAAACTTCATTGATTAAAGATTCCTAAGAATCTCAACCATTTCACTATCCGATAAAAAATCGCTTCTGATCACAACTCTGTAGAATAATCATCAAAACCTGACTTTATTTACGCCTGTTACTCTGCCCACCCACGTGTAAAGCAAGCGTGAGTAACATAAAACCGGTAGAAACAACATAAACCACCCAATCAACTTGACCACTCTGTTTACATAAAATTGCACGAAACACATGACATAATGCACTATAAATACCTTTTAATAACACTTTTTTCAGTCCAAATTAACTTTTAACACGATAAAATTGTACCTTGTAGACAAAATTACTCACTAGACATTTCCGTAAGTGGAAGTATTGCAAAAACAAAAACTACGCGCTATACAAGATTGAAGACCGCGTTCGCCAGCGGCTTGTAAACTACTGGCCGTCATTATTGCGTAGGTGAGGTCATCGGATGTTATCTGCAGAAGGTTTATTCTACGCAAGTTGTGAGATATAGGTGCCATTTCCATTAGTCTCGGCTATGATTTTTAGATCTATGACAGTCGTTGGAGGTAGTCAGTGGCCTGAAAGTCTGACAACCAGTCTTACCACCAGCATCGCATCACCCCGTCTAAAGCCTCGTTTACGGAGACGCGGGGCGTCGCGCGGCGCGTGCATAAGGCTCATCCCGAGCTTTTTTATTCATTTACTGACAGGCGCGTCCACCGCAACGATCCCTGCATTTTAAAACTAACGAGCGAAAAATCGCTTCTCGTAAAATCGTCGTTTGAAATCGTTAACGTTTTCATACATCGCCATGTGTTTGAGTTAAAAACGAACAACGCGCCGCGCGACGTCCCGCGTGTCCGTAAATGAGGGCTAACTGAGTTATGGAGATAGGGAGTCGCTCCATGTAAAGTAAAAACATACCGATCGAATTGAGAACCTCCTCCTTTTTGGGAAGTCGGTTAAAAATACTGATATTCAGCTGCATCCATTTAGACTGGAAGCCGACCCCGGGTCCCCAGCACAGTTGGGATTTGGGAAAATACAAGGCAGCTGAGTGAGTTTTCTGCGTTTACTTGTCGGTCAGTATGATGTCATAGACGGTTAGACGGCCATTCGCAGCGTGATGTCATACGAGGCGGCGAGGCAGATGAGATTTAGTGTTCGGCTGCTGTGTCAAGGGCGTGCCTTTATTTGGACGATGTTTTGATGCTTTTCTAGCGTTTTGAAGGATTGGCAAATTGTAAATAGGCGGGTACGCCTTCAGTGATAGTTGCGGGTTCGATTTCCGAGTGCTTGTGCTTCGTTACCATAGGTAGGGTTTTATTTCTGCTAACAGCTGCTAGAGGTAGACGTGACCTCAAGGACTTGTTTGTTCAGATTTACGTGTGACGTATTCCCTTTTTTTTTCTGGGGGGGTGGGAAATCATCAAATAACCCCTCCCGCTCTTGGGCAGAGCGAAAGGGGGTGTCAGACTTCTACTGACTAAAAACCACCCATGTTCCTTCTTAGCCCTTCATGTCGAGGACCGCGGTATCTGAGAACAACCCGCAGCCCCGACGGAACCCGCAGCCCCGACGGGTGACGTATTCCCTGTGGACCCGTGGCTAAGTAGTTGGGTAGTAAGTAGGTAGTAGTCGTGGCCGGGATAATGACCTAGAGTAGTGAAGTGCGTAGAATGAGTTACGTTTTTACAACACTGTTGTTTACTAAACGTATCTATTTAAAGTTCAAACGTATGACGTTTGCATCGTCATTAAAAATTTAGATTAACGTTGGAGTCACAGAAAAATATTACAGTACCTAAGTAAGTAGGTATGTAAGATTAAGGGGGTTGCGATGCTAGAATCCCAAAAACGACGTATGTTTAAAGAAATTTGTTGAGGAATCCTTCCATACGATTTCCATATAAAAAATATATGTTATACTTAAAGTCATCACAAATAATTCGTATTGTTTAAAATTTTAATAAACCTTCACATTATTTAATAAAAAATCGTAGTATGTCTTAACCTAAATCGAATTTTGTCTCTGTAACGGCTGAATAGTTCGGTATGAATTTTATACCCAAAAATACGTAGTGATGTATTTATCAATCCGTATTGTTTATTTTCTCTGATTTGTAATAAAATTTTAAAATAATAAATTAATTCCCGACATTTTGAGGCAAATGCGGCGCGAGACCCGTCGCGCATACTTGGAACGCGCTGCGCCAGTGTCTCGATGACTGTTGTCACGGGTGGACTGCACGCATGTCATTACTTCACAAATAAAATTCAAAAGTTCACGTTTTTAATGTTTTCTGAATTAAAACATATTGTAAATTGTATAGTTATCAATATTCCGTAAAATAAGAACAGAAAATAAGTTTGTAAATATATTTAAAGTAGTTTGTAATTTCGTTTTGTTGTTTGCACCTATCATAGAGTAAGCTGACTATGCTTAATAAACGTAAAGTGACGCGTGGCCGAGCTTTCCAAAACTATTGGTAAATTACCTACGTTTCTTAGTAGATATTTTGGTATATAGATATATCTATGATATTATTTTAATTTTGGACTGCCTCGTTGGTCTAGTGGTCGTAAGCACGATGCTGAGCATGAGGTCCTGGGTTCGATTCCCGGGTCGGGCAAAGTGTTATTGGGTTTTTCCATCAGGAAATTATAAGTAACAGCCACGGAGTCTGGATTTGTGCCCGGTTGATGGCAATAGGCTCGCCCCTATTATATGGGACTTAAACATAACTGGCGAAATGTGGGTGTACTATTAGGTACACCTCTGCCTAACCCTTCGGGGATTACAGGCGTGATGTTATGTTATCTAACTATTTTGTCTTGAGATTTTCGTTTGATGGAAGATGGAGATGTAGATGACTGATGATGTCTCGTACCTAATGATGGTCTCTCATACTACATGATACATTTTGAAGGTCTGATGAAGACCAGGTAACTGCTTATCGGTTCTCAGTCACGGAAATAGTCAGAATGCTCCAACTTTCAGCTTTTATCTCATTGAGCACGGATGCTACTACATGATACATTTTGAAGGTCTGATGATGATCACCTAAGTGCTTATCGGTTTTCAGTGACGGATGTAGTTAGAATGACCTAGCTTTCAGATTTTATCTTATTGAGCACGGATGTTACTACATGATATATTTTGAAGGTCTGATGATGACCAGCTAAGTGCTTATCGGTTAACAGTGACGGATATAGCTAGAATGACCACCACCAGGTAAATGGCACCATCAGTCTCCAAGGCCTCTTCGAGCTCTTTCATATGAGTCCACACACGACGGTTCTTCGTGGTGCCATCAATGAGATCCTATACTTACCTTCGGAGTCTACCATCAGGTAGCTGGTATCATCAGTCTCCAAGGCCCCCTCGAGCTCTTTCAAATGAGTCCAAACACGATGGTTCTACTCAGTGCCGTCAATGAGATCCTATACCCACCTTCGGAGTCCACCATTAGGTACGAGACATCATCAGTCATCCAGATCTTCATCTTCCATCAAACGAAATTCTCAAGACAAAATAATTAAAACGATAAAACAATTAACACCATTAAAACAATAACATACATTACATAACATCACGCCTGTAATCCCCAAAGGGTTAGGCAGAGGTGTACCTAATAGTAGGCGTGATGTTATGTTATGTATGTTATTATTTTAATGATTTTAATTGTTTGATCGCTTTTAGCGATAAAACAATTGTAGCAAAAAACCGACTTCAAAAACACAAAAAAGTGAAAAATAACTTTAGCTTCTGAAGTCGGTGACTTTTGTTTGTTTTATTCAGTTTTTTTGTCACCGACTTCAGAAGCTAAAGTTATTTTTCACTTTTTTGTGTTTTTGAAGTCGGTTTTATTTTTGCAAAAAAGTTTTTTTATTTTTCCATTTTTAGTTGTAATATCCTTTACAAATATTTTACGTTGTTAACAATACATGTCACGGTAATCGGCTTATCCGCAATAAAATGAAACTTAACATACCTAACTCTCGAAATCTGGGCGTCCTGTACACATCTGCGTACCCCGTCAGAGCATACAGGCGTGATGATAAGTTAAGATGTTGCGTAAATAATAAACATCCAAGCGATTGCAGCAATCACGACAGATTTGCCGTCTATTTTTGAAGAGTTCTATTGTATATCTCCGATGATCAGGATCAGATCTTCACCAAATTTAAATGGGACCACCTCAGGAGTATACTCTTTCAAATAAAAAAATAATTTTGAGAATCGGTTCACAAATGGAGGAGAAATCAGGTAACATACATAAAAAAAAAAAAAAAAAAAAAAATACATACACACGAACATATAACCTCCTCCTTTTTTGAAGTCGGTTAAAAACAATTGTAGTCGTTCTTGTAGCACGGATGCTACTACATTTTGAAGGTCTGATGATAACCAGCTAAGTGCTTATCGGTTCTCAGTGACGAACGTAGTTAGCATGACCTAGCTTTAAAATTTTATCGATCTGAGCACGGATGCTACTACATAATACATTCTGAAGGTCTGATGATGACCAGCTAAGTGCTAATTGGTTCTCAGTGACGGATATAGCTAGAATGACCTAGCTTTCAAATTTTATCGATCTGAGCACGGATGCTACTACATGATACATTTTGAAGGTCTGATGATGATCAGCTAAGTGCTTATCGGTTCTCAGTGACGGAAACAGTTATGATGCTACAGCTTTCTGCTTTTATCTTATTGAGCACGGATGCTACTACATGATACATTTTGAAGGTCTGATGATGACCAGCTAAGTGCTAATTGGTTCTCAGTGATGGATATAACTAGAATGACCTAGCTTTCAAATTTTATCGATCTGAGCACGGATGAAATGAAATGAATTTATTTGCCAGAATAATAGGTACATACATAATAAGACGGTAAAATAATTTTAGTCTCACTATATTCGACTCATCAGTCGTGCAAATGTTTCTGGTAGATGCTACTACATGATACATTTTGAAGGTCTGATGATGACCAGCTAAGTGCTTATCGGTTCACAGTGACGGATATAGCTAGAATGACCACCATCAGGTAAATGGCACCATCAGTCTTCAAGGCCTCTTCGAGCTCTTTCAAATGAGTCCACAAACGACGGTTCTACTCAGTGCCGTCAATGAGATCCTATACCCACCTTCGGAGTCTACCATCAGGTAGCTGGTATCATCAGTCTCCAAGGCCCCTCGAGCTCTTTCAAATGAGTCCAAACACGATGGTTCCACTCAGTGCCGTCAATGAGATCCTATACCCACCTTCGGAGTTTACCATCAGGTACGAGACATCATCAGTCATCCAGATCTTCATCTTCCATCAAACGATATTCTCAAGACAAAATAATTAAAAGCGATAAAACAATTAACACCATTAAAATAATAACATACATTACATAACATCACGCCTATAATCCCCGAAGGGTTAGGCAGAGGTGTACCTAATAGTAGGCGTGATGTTATGTTATGTATCTTATTATTTTAATGGTGTTGAGACCTCGAGGACGCCTTGGAGACTGATAATGTCATTTACCTGATGGTGGACTCCAAAGGTAAGTAAAGGATCTCATTGACGGCACTGCGTAGAATCGTCGTGTTTGGACTCATTTGAAAGAGCTCGAGGAGGCCTTAGAGACTGATGATGCCATTTACTTGATGGTGGACTTCGAAGGTGGGTACAGGATCTCATTGACAGCGCTGCGTAGAACCATCGTGTTTGGACTCATTTGAAAGAGCTCGAGGAGGCCTTGGAGACTGATGGTGCCATTTACCTGATGGTGGTCATTCTAGCTATATCCGTCATTGTGAACCAATAAGCACTTAGCTGGTCATCATCAGACCTTCAAAATGTATCATGTAGTAGCATCCGTGCTCAGATCGATAAAATTGGAAAGCTAGGTCATTCTAGTTATATCCATCACTGAGAACCAATTAGCACTTAGCTGGTCATCATCAGACCTTCAAAATGTATCATGTAGTAGCATCCGTGCTCAATAAGATAAAAGCAGAAAGCTGTAGCATCATAACTGTATCCGTCACTGAGAACCGATAAGCACTTAGCTGATCATCATCAGACCTTCAAAATGTATCATGTAGTAGCATCCGTGCTCAGATCGATAAAATTTTAAAGCTAGGTCATGCTAACTACGTTCGTCACTGAGAACCGATAAGCACTTAGCTGGTTATCATCAGACCTTCAAAATGTAGTAGCATCCGTGCTACAAGAACGACTACAATTGTTTTTGCTACAATTGTTTTATCGCTAAAAGCGATAAAACAATTAAAATCATTAAAATAATAACATACATAACATCACGCCTACTATTAGGTACACCTCTGCCTAACCCTTTGGGGATTACAGGCGCGATGTTATGTAATGTATGTTATTGTTTTAATGGTGTTAATTGTTTTATCGTTTCAATTATTTTGTCTTGAGAATTTCGTTTGATGGAAGATGGAGATCTGGATTACTGATGATGTCTCGTACCTAATGGTGGACTCCGAAGGTAGGTATAGGATCTCATTGACGGCACTGAGTAGAACCATCGTGTTTGGACTCATTTGAAAGAGCTCGAGGAGGCCTTGGAGACTGATGATACTAGCTACCTGATGGTAGACTCCGAAGGTAAGTATAGGATCTCATTGATGGCACCACGTAGAACCGTCGTGTGTGGACTCATTTGAAAGATCTCGAAGAGGCCTTTAAGACTGATGGTGCCATTTACCTGATGGTGATCATTCTAGCTATATCCGTCACTGTGAACCGATAAGCACTTAGCTGGTCATCATCAGACCTTCAAAATGTATCATGTAGTAGCATCCGTGCTCAATAAGATAAAATCTGAAAGCTAGGTCATTCTAGCTATATCCGTCACTGAAAACCAATTAGCACTTAGCTGGTCATCATCAGACCTTCAAAATGTATCATGTAGTAGCATCCGTGCTCAGACAGATAAAATTTGAAAGCTAGGTTATTCTAACTACATCCGTCACTGAGAACCGATAAGCACTTAGCTGGTCATCATGAGACCTTCAAAATGTATCATGTAGTAGCATCCGTGCTCAATAAGATAAAAGCTGACAGCTGGAGCATTCTAAGTATATCTGTCACTGAGAACCGATAATCACTTAGCTGGTCATCATCAGCCCTTCATAATGTATCATGTAGTAGAATACGCGCTCAGATAGATAAAATTTGAAAGCTAGGTCATTCTAACTACATCCGTCACTGAGAACCGATAAGCACTTAGCTGGTCATCATCAGACCTTCAAAATGTATTAAGTAGTAGCATCCGTGCTCAGACAGATAAAATTTGAAAGCTAGGTCATTCTAACTACATCCGTCACTGAGAACCGATAAGCACTTAGGTGGTCATCGTCAGACCTTCAAAATGTATCATGTAGTAGCATTCGTGCTCAGTTAGCTGAAAGCTGGAGCATTCTGACTATTTCCGTGACTGAGAAGCGATAAGCAGTTACCTGGTCTTTATCAGACCTTAAGAATGTATCGTAGGAGTACCTGTGCTCAGTGAAATAACTAATGAAAGCTAGGTTATTACTTCATTAGTCAAAGTGTATAATTTATAATTAAATATTTTATTCATACATTGTACTCCAAGAGAAACAAAATATGTTAGGCAAATACGATGACCACTCTGCGACACGTTTCTGTTCTTTGGTACGTTTTTCTGTAGTACAGTCGTTTGCCGGTAGGGGCCGAAAAATAAACAAAAGCCAGTACAGAGGTCAAATCGTCAAAGTCATCCACTGCTGTGTTCCCCTTAAAATGGTGATTTTGAAGCGGGACGTAAATTCTGTTCTGTTTGTATGATCTCCAAAGATAATTATGTAGGAGGTACTGAATATATCTGAAGGTCCTACCTTTATACGCTATTAATAAAATTGGGAAAGTCTAAGTTCGTTAATTCATTATTCACCGAACCCTACTTGATTTTACATGTAGGTAAGCAACGAGAATATACAAGTAAAGTCCATTTTACGAAAGAAGTCCCGCAGACGCGGCGCTGTATGTCGCGCGACATAATGTTGTTTCACAACTTTTGGCATCGTAAATAAACCTTATAACGTACTAATCCAATAATAAACTCACAAAATATCTACCACAATAAACGCACCTTGATAACATCGACAAACGACAACATGGCCGATCTGTTAAATTTAGTTCCACAATTGTCCGCGGGACTTCTTTCGTGAAATGGACTTTAATTAATAATGCCAACTTAATATTTCAAAGAAGGTACCTACTTAATAAGAACGTTTCGGCTGATAGACATATAACCCTCGTCAGTCGGGTAAAAGTGCATTGCGGCACGAAATAATAATAACATAGGATGCAAGAGCGAGCGAAGTGAGCTCAGTACTTGTGGCACCCCTACGTGGATAGGTTAGGTTCGAAGGGTATGGCGGGGTCTAGTGAGCGAGCGAAGTGAATGAAGTAAGACCCCGCCATCCACTTCGTGTAAAGTTACTTTAAGCCCCGCAAGCAAACAAAGAGCCCTACGTAGACTACGCCTTATAATAAAATATTGTTGTTTACCATGACCTTGGCCGGCTAGACTGGAAGCCGACCCCAACATTGACCATGACCTTGGTCTTTAGGTAAATTTAGCACTACAGAGTCTTATCTACCTAAAAAAATGCACGTGCTTTGAGTCACATTCAATGTCAACTTGAGTACGAAACCTTGTCTTTAGGTAAATTTAGCACTACAGAGTCTTATCTACCCAAAAAAATGCACGTGCTTTGAGTCACATTCAAAGTCAACTTGAGTACGAAACCTTGTCTTTAGGTAAATTTAGCACTACAGAGTCTTATCTACACAAAAAAATGCACGTGCTTTGAGTCACATTCAATGTCAACTTGAGTACGAAACCTTGTCTTTAGGTAAATTTAGCACTACAGAGTCTTATCTACCCAAAAAAATGCACGTGCTTTGAGTCACATTCAAAGTCAACTTGAGTACGAAACCTTGTCTTTAGGTAAATTTAGCACTACAGAGTCTTATCTACACAAAAAAATGCACACGGCTTTGAGTCACATTCAATGTCAACTTGATTACGAAACGTTGAGAGGATAATAATTATAGTTTTTTTTATACTCGTTGACACCAGGGGTTGACAAACAAAATGATACGGCGGCGTAGCTACCGCCGTATCTGCCGTATCAATTATACGTAACATTTTGTTTGTTTGATTACGTTTTTTTTGCCACCGACTTCAGAAGCTGCTTTTTATTGTGAAGTTTATTTTTCGCTTTTTTGTGTTTTTCGTTTTTGTGTTTTTCACTTTTTTATATTTGTGAAGTCGGTTTCTTTTGCATTTTTTTTATTTTACAATTTTTTGTTGTAATATCCTATACAAATATTTACTATAGGTACATTTAACATTCAACCAAGAACCCTAACCCTTAACCTTCAAGATTCCCTTATTTTTGCTTTCAACTCCTAACCGTTTAGGAGTTGTACGAGCTACGCTGTACATGCCACTAACTTGACCTACATTATGTATAGTGAAACGCTGCATATTGTATTTACTTTACTGTGTACTTTACATGTTATTTTCAGTAGCAATTAAACCTTTATACCAATCGGTTGTCTACTCAATCAACATAACATCCCACTTACAACATCAACATAACATTTTCACTGTTGGGAGTTACGCCCCAACATTTGGTCCTTCGAGCAATTTAGTGTTGTGTGACTTATATCTTTTACGATCGCGAATCGGTTGGACTGGTCTCTCACAAGCGAGTCGCCCCAGTAACCAATTGAGAAGGCGCATATCGTAGAAGAGAAAGGTTGCACAGTACCAAGAACCAGGAGTGTGGAACAACAGTCGACGCTCGCAACAGAAGAGTTCATCTTGAAGTCAACACGAACAACAACATAAACAACATGTCAACAGCTGATTTATACCTGAATCAGAACGAACTCTCCGACAACATAAAGAAGATCGGAGTAAATATCAAGAAAGATGGTTGGGACAGAA
This sequence comes from Diarsia brunnea, assembly GCA_949774965.1. NCBI lineage: Eukaryota > Metazoa > Arthropoda > Insecta > Lepidoptera > Noctuidae > Diarsia > Diarsia brunnea. Next base: position 17,355,738 of record OX459017.1, read on the forward strand.
AAAACCCCGACTATTTCAAACGCCGTATGGCAATGTTGGAAAACTTGTGGTCAGAATATCAATTCAATCATGACCGCTTGTCTACGGAACAAAGTGCAAGTCATCCCTACTTTACGAATGACTCCTACAACCAAACGCTGCAGTGCTACAACGCAGTAAAGGAGCTAATTCTTCAACAACACCAACAACTAACGGCCGTCGCTCGTTCTCCAAGGGAGCAGCCGGTACAAACAAAAACAGTGGGAGGTGCCAACCAACAAACAGGAGAAGGTACCTCAGATCAGGCAAGACAGGGACAAGAAACCTACAAGGAGGAGGTGGCAGAACAAGCTAGAGATGACAATCAAGAACATCAAAACAGAGAACCCTCACCTCCTCCTACTCAACAAGAGCAAAACAAACCTGCGAAGAAGGATACGGGAACCAATAGCAAGCTGGACGACATGATACGCAAACAAACGGCAAACTTCAAAGCCTTCATGAGAGCAGTCGCGAACATACATGTGGAGTTTTTATCTGAAAGATGGGAATTTCAAGACGCTCTGCAAACACTCCAAACGCGCTGGTCAGCAATTGACAACCTTCACTGGGAGATAGAGTGCGAAACCAACGGAGAGAAGATTATAGTGTACGAAGAACGCTACAACAGGTATGAAAACCAATTTCACGAACTAAAAAAGGCTTTGAATACCAAGTTGTGGTCCGGCGCTCAACGTGAGAAAACAACACCAAAACTAGAGATACCTGTATTCAACGGTAACTACAACCAGTGGATCCCGTTTAAAGACCTTTTCACAGAAGCAATACACAGCAACAATTCCCTTTCATCTGCTCAGAAGATGCAGTTTCTGAAGAGCAAGGTACAAGGCGAAGCAGAACGCTTGATTCAACACCTACAGATAAGTTCAGACAACTACCTCGTGTGCTGGGATATCCTCAATCACCGATACAATAACGAAAAACTTATCTTCACATCGCACATGAACATGCTGTTCAATCTGCCATGCATGCAACAACAGTCAGTGGCCCAAATAAAGAAAATTCATGACGTCAGCATAGAATGCTTACATGCGATAAAGAATTTAGGAGTGGATGTCGGCACTTGGGACCCGATTCTTGTACATATATTATCGCAGAAATTAGACGCAGACACACATTCAGAGTACAATGACTCGCTGAAAAATTGCCGAAAGCTGCCAATACTGAAAGACCTGTTAGATTTCCTAGAAGCGAAGTTTACATCGTTGGAAGCATCGCGTCGCAAACAAGAAAACAATCAAAAACCAAATACATCATCGAGTCAACATCCAAATTCTAAAAAACAATACAGCAGTAATCAAGCAACTAGCAACAAGAAAATTACGAAATCATTCCATGCGTCAACATTTCGATGCCCTCTTTGCGATGACGAACATGGAATGTATAATTGTGCGAAGTTTTTAGAAATGCCAAATCACTTAAAACTTAGCACAGTAAATAAAATGAACCTCTGCGTAAATTGCCTGTTCAGCCATAACGGAAAGACATGTACGTCAGCTCACCGATGTCGCAAGTGCTCGGGTCAACATAACACATTGATACATGATGCATGTATTAAGAACAAAACAGAAAAACAAACAAATTCTTCTCATGTATCAAAGGATGATGATACTTCAGAGATACTACTAGCAACCGCCGTAATAAACATACAAGCTGCTGATGGGACCAAAATTAAGCTGCGAGCCCTCATCGATCAAGGGTCTCAGATATCTTTGATCACGGAACATGCCGCTCAACTTCTCGGTGTCAAACGCGAGAGATGCAAAGGAGTCATCTTTGGAGTTGGACAGAAAGAAAACCACTGCAAAGGAATGACAACAATTACTTGCAGTTCTGTCTACAACGATTTCAAGTTCCAAACGTCTGTCTTCATTATGAACAACCTGATCAAGAACCTGCCAAATAAGACCTTTGCAAAACCATCTTGGTCTCACATACAGAACATCCATCTTGCAGACCCAGACTTCCATAACAGCCGCCAAGTGGACTTACTATTTGGAGCTGACATTTATTCGCAAATCATGCTGGGAGGAATAATAAAAGGCGATGACGTCACTCAACCTATGGCACAACAAACACACCTAGGTTGGCTTTTATGTGGCAATGTCAAAACTTTTCACTGCAATGTGGTCATCAACAATCTGGAAGACATCAAACAGTTTTGGGAATCCGAAGACATCACGGACCAATCCAACCTATCGGTAGAAAATGAAACATGCATTGAATACTACACCAACACTACGCAACGCTTGGAGAGTGGGAAATATGAAGTCAGACTGCCGATGAAGAATGAACTTCAGAGCAGACTGGGGTTGTCCAAGCCAATGGCTATAGCCCAATTCAAAACATTAGAAAGAAAGTTACAAAAACAAACACATTTGGCAAATGCCTATAAAGACTTCATGGCTGAATATATTGATCTAGGTCATATGAAGCAATCAACAGTCAGTAACAAAACATTAGAGTGTTTCTTGCCTCACCACGGCGTGCAACGCGCTGAGTCAACAACAACAAAGTACAGAGTGGTGTTCAACGCGTCAGCAAAAACATCTACAGGCTGCAGTTTGAACGACCTCATGTACAAAGGCCCCAATCTCCAACAAGACTTACAAACATTATTGATGAAATGGAGGCAATACAAATATGCGTTTACAGCGGACATTGAGAAGATGTTTCGTGCTATTTGGGTAGCCCCCGCAGACCAACAACTGCAACAAATTGTATGGCGGGAATCGCAGGAAAAACCTCTCCGCTCATATCAACTAACAACAGTAACATACGGTACCAAGGCCGCGCCGTTTCTAGCCATGATGACACTCAGGAGATTGGCGACAGACGAACGTGAACAGTTCCCGGGGGCATCAAAGGTGCTGGAAGAATCATTCTACATGGATGACCTCGTCCATGGGACTCATACAATAGAAAATGGAAAGAAATTGATCGCTGATTTGAAACAATTATTAAAAAAAGGAGGTTTCAACCTTCGAAAATGGTCAGCTAACCATCAAGACCTTTTGGGAGACATCTCCGAACAGCACAACAACAATAAGATTGTCTTCAACTTCAGAACGGAAAACACACAAAAAACGTTAGGCTTGTGCTGGAATTCAATAGAGGATAAATTCACCTTTCGATGCACAATTTCGAACGTAAACAAGAAACAGACCAAACGCAGCCTACTAGCCGAAATATCAAAACTATTTGACCCACTCGGCTGGCTGGCTCCCGTGTCAACAAAATTGAAATTATTATTTCAAAAACTATGGGATGGAAACTTACAATGGGACGACGAAGTGTCCGACAACATACATGCGGAGTGGTGCAAGATACAAGCGGACGTAATGGCGATAAACTCTTGCGAAATACCTAGATGGCTTCAATGTGGTGAAAAGCAGACAATGGAGCTACACGGGTTCAGTGACGCCTCCTTGGATGCATATGCCTGTGTCATCTACGCACGGACCAAGTCATCAACAATACTGGTAGCCGCGAAGTCAAAGATTGTACCACACCGAAAAACAACAACATTACCAAGGCTGGAATTGAATGGAGCGCACCTTCTTTCACAACTAATGCGCAAAGTCCAACAGTCATTGAATCAATATGAAGTACACGTCTACGGCTGGACTGATTCCATGGTGGTCCTGGGTTGGTTACAAGGAGACCCATCCCGCTGGAAAACATACGTGGAAAACAGAGTACGAAGTATTACTGACGTCATACCACGATCGTCGTGGAACTACGTCAAAACAAAGGAAAATCCCGCTGACGCCGCAAGCAGAGGCCAATACGCTAGTCAGCTAAAGGAAAATCAACTGTGGTGGCAAGGGCCTACATGGCTACCATCGCTAAAAACAAATAACATTGAAAAACATAACTTTAATACAGAACAAGAAGAAAAAACAATCCGAAAACAAGCCAATGCAGCCCAACATAACATTGAAAACCCGAGCATTGTGGAAAATTTATTGCAAAATCACAGCTCTATCGAACATATAACTCGCATTGTCGCATGGATACTCAGAGCATTGAACCCGAAACGGCAACAACTGCCGAGATATCTGACGTTGCACGAATTGGACAAGGCAACAAAGGTGCTCGTAAAACAAACACAACAGAAATCATTTGACACAGATATTTGCTGTTTACAAAAACATAACACGGTGCAGTCTAACAGTAAAATAAAAGCGCTGACTCCGTTCATTGACCATCAAGACATCCTACGAGTTTCTGGAAGATTAAAAAACGCCTTACTAAACGAAGACATGAAACATCCGATGATCATACCACACGACAGTCGATTAACACATCTTCTCATCGACCAAGCTCATCGAATGACGTTTCACGGCGGACCGAGACTGACCCTATCACACTTACGTCAGAAATATTGGATCGTCGGCGGAAACCGAACAACGAAGATGCAAATCAGAAAATGTGTGACGTGCCGAAGAAACAGCCCAAAAGCAGAACACCAGCTGATGGGTAACCTACCGAGCGCACGAGCAAATCAAGCGCCGCCCTTTTACCATACAGGGGTGGATTACACTGGATTTGTGGACGTCAAAATGAACAAAGGCAGAGGAGCGAAAACAACAAAGGGCTACATTGCAGTCTTCATATGTATGGTGACCAAAGCTGTGCATATTGAACTGGTATCAGATCTCACCAGTTCAGCATTTTTGGCAGCCCTAAACAGGATGGCAGCAAGAAGAGGCGCCCCTTGTCACTTATACAGTGATAATGGAACAAACTTCGTCGGCGCAAACCGTCAACTCATGGAACAATACGAGGAAATCGAACATACATACAAAAGCGACCAACTACAGAGGGAAATCGCGGAGATGAAGATTGAGTGGCATTTTAATGCCCCCGCTTGGCCATCAGCGGGAGGACTGTGGGAACGAGCAGTCAGAAGCCTAAAACACCACTTAAAGAGAGTAGTAGGTGAACAAAAACTAACATTTGAGGAGTTTACCACAATCCTAACAAAACTGGAGGCCTGCTTGAATTCCAGACCTCTGTGTCCACTAAGTGAAAACATAGACGATATAGACTGTCTGACGCCAGCACACTTTTTATCGGGTAGGCCGGGCCTGACAGTTATCGAAACAAGTGAAGATGCAAGAACAAGATGGGAACTAACAAGAAAGATTTTCGTAGAAATCTGGAAGAGATGGAAGAACGAATACTTGTGCCAGCTATCAGCTAGATCAAAGTGGCAGGAACCACGGAAAAACCTGAAGATAGGCGACCTGGTAGTTATTCATGATGACCATATACCAGCCGGAAAATGGCTCATGGGGAGAATAACAGAGCTTCACCCTGGGAACGATGGATATGTTCGGGTCGTTAGCCTAAAAACAAAAAATGGGCACATGAAAAGACCTATTACGAAACTATCCGTCTTACCTGTCAAAGATGACGAAACTGCCGAACCGCAAACTACTTCAAAACCAAACGATAATGAGTCATACCTACGAACAAACAGCGAGTCGCAAAGTTCACGACGAGGCAAAACAACAAACAGAAAAATAAACTTCATTGGACTGGTCATGGCACTGCTGTATTTGCTAAATCCTGTCGCGGCCGCTAACACAACAAACATTGCCGAGCTTCAACAAGGTCTATACTTTGATAAAGTGACCAATATGCAACTAATACGCGGCGAGTGGAAGATTATCGTGTACTACAACGTCAAGCCCTACTGGCAAGGTATAGAAGTATCCAGTAAGTTCACCAATCATCTGGAAAACATCTGCGAGAAAATTAAACAGAAAACACAATGCAACGTAATTTTAACGCAACTACAACACTCGACCGAAGAAATAGGACACTACAACCATATGTTGCTGAATCCGCAAGGCCGAGTGAATACGAGAAACAAACGTGGGCTTATTAACGGTGTCGGTTCCATCGCGCGCTCCCTGTTCGGAGTATTAGATGACGAATTTGCAAAACAATATCAAGCAGACATTGACCTGGTCAAGGCAAACGAAAAACACCTGGCACTGTTGTTAAGAAACCAAACATCCGTGATCGAAGCTGAATATAACTTACTGAAGAGGTCGGAAGACGCAGTTGAAAAACAGTACAAAATGTTTAACCAGCATCTGCTAAACCTCGAGAAGTTTACGAACAATCTCCAGAAGGAACTGGATTCTCAAGAACTGTCCATCGAATTTGTGATGTCCGCTATTACGGCAAATAGCCTGATTGAGCATCTAAGAAACGTCCAGGAGACCCTAATAGATACTGTCACAAACATCTACAACGGCAAGATGAATTTACATCTCATCGCACCGGAACAGCTTCGGCATGAATTGAACATAATCTCGGGTCAATTGTCCAAGGATTTAGTCCTACCTATCACCAACATTCAAACAGAGTTATTTCGCCTGTATCATCTTCTACAAGTAAAGGCGAAAATGACTGAACAATACCTTATAATCGAGGTAAAGGTACCCCTAATCAGCAGAGATAACTTCGAGATCTACCGAACAATACCAATACCAAAAAACCATGACTTGGATATGGTCACCCTAATACCTATTGCTGAAATCTTAGCAATAAACATTCAAAAGGATTCGTACATCCCAATGATGGAATCCGAAATACATCAATGCGTGCAAAATGACGCGACAACTCTACTGTGTTCACTACAAAAACCCATATACCGCATGAAGTCTGACGAGAGCCTCTGCATGAAGAACAAGGAATCTCTTAACTGCGAAACCACACATGAAACCTGCAGAGACAAGTGGTTGGAATTAAACAATGTCAACAATTACTTATATTTTTGCTGTCAACAATGCAAAATTCGTATTATTTGTGGGCATCAAGTTTCTACGCAGCTACTACACAAGGCCGGCGTCATAACAATAAATGACGATTGCATAATTAGTAGTGAAACTTTTGCTGTGTATCCTCAAAGACAGCAAACGAACAAAATTCAAGCCCAAGTCGACGCAGGTCCTGCAGAAATTCCTTCAATCAACAACATCATAAACCTACCTGTACCGGTTTCAAAACATCTTCAAGAGAATGAGACGGCATCCGAGCAGAGAGTTTTACTGCAAAAGCTTGGCAAACAAATAGAGCAACTGAAAGCCGCAGCATCAGAAGACATCCTGTCAGATCGTGCAACAAACCACGATGTCCACCAATACGTTGTCATCTACCTATTGGCGGCGGCAGCAGCATTCGCGGGCGTAATCTACGCTTATAACCGCCTACGCAAGCATTGGGCGAGTCGACGGAAACCAGAACCTCCATCGGTTCCCAACCCGATGCCCCGAAGAAGGTCGACAGCGAGCATCGCGGACAACGCCTTATTTGAGGTCACCGACGACAGAAGCGCAGCGCACTTATCGAGGGCACGCGCACTCGATAAAGCAACGTCGCCAATTTCGCGTTGTGACCTACCATAATAACTTATGACTTTGTCTGTTTTAATTTTTACATTTTAACTTACATTTTAACTTTATTTTAAAACAATTTTCGATGTAACTTATATTTAAGTTATCTTTGTGAGTGGGCAATATGTACGAGCTACGCTGTACATGCCACTAACTTGACCTACATTATGTATAGTGAAACGCTGCATATTGTATTTACTTTACTGTGTACTTTACATGTTATTTTCAGTAGCAATTAAACCTTTATACCAATCGGTTGTCTACTCAATCAACATAACATCCCACTTACAACATCAACATAACATTTTCACTGTTGGGAGTTACGCCCCAACAGGAGTAGTACCTTCCATAATCAGCTCACCTAGATAACCTGAAAGAATACAACCATATATACGTCCCCATAATATGTTTCTAAAGAATTATGCTCCAACTCCTAACCGTTGAGGAGTTATACCTTCCATCATCAACTCATCAAGATGAAGTGATTACTGCTAGATGCAAAAACTTAAAAACTTTAGAAAAAGCACGAAACACGTAGGTAATACGTGCCTATACAATTTGACGGTTGCCCTCGATTTCTCTGGGATGCCATCATCAGAACCCGATTTTCTTATCATGGTACTTTTCCTTTTTTACCTTGGGATATCGCCTGTTCAACAACATTTGGTTTGGTGACAATGAGACCACCTCGGGAGTATACCTTTTCGAACACAAAAAAAAATTGAAAATCGGTTCATTAATGACGGGAATATGCGATAACATCCAAAAAAAAAACAGACGAATTGAGAGCCTCCTCCTTTTTGGAAGTCGGTTGAAAAAGCCTTAGGCACGATTACTAAGTAGGTAATTTAAAAAAAACGTAGAAGTAAATAAACTAAAGGAACTTATATTACTTAGGTATTTGTTAGGAAGTTGCATTTAAAAGATTGTGTGCAAGGGAATCCGCCTTCGTTCCACGCGACCGGCCGTCACGCTGACTCACACGCTCATAACATTTTTGTTTCTTTATAAATACGTAGTTTATTATATGCACTATCTTTATTACTTTTAGAAGGCGAGTGGCTGTGTGAGAAAATTATAACATTACAGGTTATAATTTTCTCACACAGGTAATGTGGTCATGTTGTCAGCATCACATTTCACCGTCAGAAAGCAATGTGACCGTTGCGAGTAAGATCTACATTGGTAGATAGTGAAATGGCGGTCACATATTTTTTTGCAATTTTAAACCTTTGCAATGGTGTTTTTCTCACCATTTTTACTTTCAGTTATTTAGCGGTACCTTCATAAGCAAATAAAGTAAAATGCATGCCTTCCCGGATTCGAATCCAGAGCAGTAAGCACTGTGTCACCAACATTGTAATCCTGACGGTTTTCATTTATGTTAAACACTTACGTATACTTATTATTAAAATTACATATAATTAAAAAAATCTCCATATTTCTTTCATAACAAAACATTGCGGCATAATTCCCGAAGGGATAAGCAGAGGTGTACCTAAAAAGCACACTAAGATTATTGCCAATTATGTTTTAGTCCCGTATCGTCGTCGTAGCGAGTCTATTACCATGAACCAGCCACAAAATCAGACTCTGTGGCTGCTACTGACAAATTCTGATGGAAAAACCCAATAACACTTTGCCCGACCCGGGAATCGAACCCAGGACCTCATGCTTAGCAGTCGCGCTTGCGACCACTAGACCAATGGGGCAGCATTTATTTCGAGTCGTAAAATTCGCTACTAAATAAAAAACAGGATCGCTACGTAAATTATTATGAGAATATATTTGAGAGAGGTATTTACAATAGATACAGAATACGATTTAATATGATGTACATAGTACGATTTAAAATCTTAACGTTAAAGATATCTCAAAAATAGACAGATAGACATCACAGTAGGATGATAGATAATATTATTATATCATAATATAATGCTTATTTTTATTTCTGGAAAACATTGAGAAGGAAGAATATTAAGGAGGACGTCTCCCCATTGGTAAAAAGTGACACGACAAATTGATTTTATTTACATTTATTTAATTTTAAAATGGTGCTATCTCTGTTACACGCCGACAAAACTAAAAGTATTGCTGTCTCTTTTTCACAGTGAGTGAAAGCGACTTTACAGGTTTAACTGTCTAACTTGATGATGGTACCTATCCAAACTTCCATCCCCTTTTGGGGCTGATTTTTCAAGAGTGATCACCGTTTTAACAAAGTTAAAAACTCTTGCGCAAACTTTCAAACTTTTTTTAAGCCAGTGGTGATTTTCAATACGTTGATGTTATTTGCCAGTATAAAAATGAATTTTTGAAGTACCTTGGTGGAATCTACACTAATATTATAAAGAGGAAAGATTTGTTCGTTTGTTTGTAACGAATAGGCTCCGAAACTACTGGACCGATTTCAAAAATTCTTTCACCGTTGGGAAGCTAAACTATCCCCGAGTGACATAGGCTACTTTTTATTCCTGTATTCCCACGGGAACGGGAACTACGCGGGTGAGACCGCGTGACGTCCGCTAGTATCTTACAAAGAAGTTTAAAACAGCAATATTTTTGGTTTGGTCAGCGCTACACAGAACCATTAGGCACCATTAAATTTGGCCACATCTTACCATCGTTCCCCACCCACATAACCTAACTGTACCTTCACTCATCCATTTACTTTGAGCTACACTTATCTTACTTCCCTGTTCAACCGTTCAACTCATAACATTGATACAGTCTATTTACCTCTGACAGCATCAGCCAAATAACAACCTTATTACAGTATATGAATAATGATCACTATGACTTTTGACAGTCAGTGGCTGCCAAACTAACAGCCACCTTATGAAAAAAAAATTATATATTTTGTTATTGAAACGCTCAATCAGAGGCAGAATAGCTGTACAACCACATTACAGTACCCGGGTTTAAATGAGACACATTGGCCTTTACAAAATTCGGCCCTGTATTTTTCTGAAAGGTTACGTTTACAAAGACAAATATATAGTTACAGATGAATACATCATTTACGGAATGATATTTGCCTCTTGCTCACACAAGAGTTAAATGCGAATATTGGAGCTGCCATTTCCCATACAATTTATTTATCGTTGGTTTATATTGGCTGCGAAAATCTCATGTCTTTCTATTTCGATCCTGCCGTCCCCGGTTTACTTTAAGCCGCGCGTACGGTCAGCTATAAAAGTAGCAAAATATTTCTAAATTGTAATTATTTGATGTACAGCACAGGACTCCAGCTATTATTTTTAATGTTTCAGAAGACTATTTTTTTAACCATTCCTTACTCTTCAATAAGTTGTTAGTAACGAGTCATATCTAACTATATAGTTTTTATTATAAAACCTGATTGGGAACATCGAGTAGTGTTAATCTACTTCTGATGCTGACTGTCAATAATGTCTTTTTGTGTTTGTAATGCTGCTGCCCTGCTAATCACTAAATAGCTACTAAATCAAGTGGTTCACGATCCTTACAGCAGGACAATTTTCAACAAAAAAGTTAATGAAATTGCCTTGTAATTCTGTACTTACAGTAGTTTCACGTGTGGTGAAACTTTGTCTTTGAGCTGGGTTAGTGTTGTGCGGAATTTGAATAAATAGAATTCGAGGCCATTTACAATTTTTTTTTCTTTTACCCTGACGTAGGTACTACCAACCACAACTAACATTTCGACTTACCCTATAAATGAGTAGCGACCAAAACCGCTACAACATCCGCTTGTGCTTATGAACGGTGAGACCTCGGCATGGACCTTGGCATCACGCCACTATTAAGGACATTAATTTGATCGGACCAAGCACAATACACAACAAAATACTGGCTCGGTAAACCCACCTTCATAGACACACATTGCCCACTAAGAAAAAAGCTCATTTTTAACAAATAATCAAATTAACCAAACATTTTCTTGATAACCGTTGTATAATCTTTGTTTATCTTCTCAATCTTCGGCTTCAAGGAGTTAGCCTTTAGCTGAGCAGCCTTGTCGTTGGGTTCAATCTTCAATGCATCCTGTATGTCCGTCCAGGCTTCTTCGTACATGTGAAGACCGGAGTGAGCTGTGCATTTCCTGTAACGTGAATATACACTTGAAAGATGGCGGGATGAGCTGGACTGTTTCTTAAAAGATTGGCCTTCAATCGCACTAGATCGCGAAAAGTGGAAGGTGGGAAACGAGGCCTTTCTATGAAAAATTTGTTATAAAATAAACAGGTAAAGGAAATAATAATAATAATAAAATTTCTTGAACAACTTGTAATGCAACTTTATTACGATTGGTACCATTTGGTACAATACAAGCACGGTCATTGATCATTTGCGAAGCCCTTTTCCAACTGCATGAATAAATGTTGAGTTGGGTGGTTGTATGTTGGGTTTGGCTTCCTTCCTGCCTTCTCTTATCAGAGACTAGGTAATACGACATCCCCTGGTTCGTACCTGTGGAGTGGCCGTCACTTTCCGGCCAATGTAATGACTGTGAAAGATCTTCAAATACCGTGATTGGCACCTTACAAGTAAAACCCGGCGTTGTGCTTTTGTAATAAAATAGGGCTGCCGGGTTGCCGTTTGCTGCTGATTTAGACCAATTGATTGTGTTGTTACTTTAGGAAGAGATGGCGGGTATAACTCGAAACTTTTGACAAGGATTGGCGAATAACACCCCAGGAGGGAAGGCCTTTGCCCTGCAGTGGAACACAAATGGCTGATAATAATCATTACATAGTATAACTTATAGTAGCTTCCGCTGTTTGTAGGCTTAGATCTTTTCAACTACGCAACGGATTTTAATGCAGTTTTCAGCAATAGACAGTGGTTCAAGGTTAATAAATTATACATTGCATACGTGCGAAGCCGGGGCTAGTCACTGCATCACTTCACTATCACTACATAGTATAAAACAAAGTCGCTTTCTCTGTACCTATATCCCTATGTATGCTTAAATCTTTGAAACTACGCAACGGATTTTGAAGCGGTTTTTTTTAATAGATAGAGTGATTCAAGAGGAAGGTTTAAGTATATAATTGAACCGACATCCACGCGGGTGAAGCCGCGGGCATCAGCTAGTATTATTATAAAACAAAGCCCTCCGCCGCGTCTGTCTGTCTGTTCGCGATAAACTCAAAAACTACTGCACCGATTTCCATGAAGTTTTCACCAATGCATAGAGTGGTTCTCGAGGAAGGTTTTTGGTTGTTTGTCGTGTACTTGTGGCATGTGCCAAATAAATATGTTTTCTTTCCGTCTCAATATATTTTTTTATGACATCCAACCCCTAAAGTAGTTAAATAGGGATGAAAGCTTGTTGGGACATTCTTCGACATCCACGCGGGCGAAGCTACGGGCAAAAGCTAGTATTTAATAATCGAACTCACCTGTAGAGAGCCTTAATGTTGACGGAGTCATACCTGAGGACCTTGTCACAGAGTTCTAACGTGGCTTCGTACTCGTCGTACTGGAGTTGGCAGTGAGCTAGGTTGTTGTACAGTTTTACCTGACGAAGATGGGTTTTGTTAAAGGAAATTGACTGATTTTGTCTATGGAGTAGTATTGGCTAGTAAATGACATGAGAAACTCGACGTGTTGGCAACCGCAAGCTCCGGCAGCACCCTAGCTTTACGTGATTCTATGAAAATGGCAATGATGCCATCTGTAATTGTATCTCTATTGTTATATAGTATTCAGTCACTTTGAATGACCATTATATACATAAACTCACGCCGTTTTTTATGGGAATAGACAGAAACCACAGAACGCCATAGGCAGAAACCATCAGAACACCACATGCTACGATTCTCACATACTCCTTTTATCTCGTCCACATTCATACATCTGGTTAATGAATTCATTCACATGATCAGTTGGCCATTTAAATATATAATTGGTGTGAGAAATCATGAAGTAAAATTCGGCATCATGACCTATAACTCTACTGCCTACATCCTCGATCTCACGGCTTTTTCCATCATCCACGCGTAACGTAAATCTAACTAGCTATAATGTACCTTGAGCTCCACCATATCCTTGACCACCTGTTCGCTGACGACCTTAGGGTCCACGGGTTCCGTAGCTATCAGCATCTTTAGAGCCTTGTTGAACCTGCGGAAGGCATCCGCAGTCCTCCCTTGTTTGATCAGGTCTACTCCACGCTCCTGTGTGCACACAAGAATGTTTCTGTTTGAGGAATCTTTGTGATTTTTTAAGAATTGTGAGATGATACGAAAGAACAATTAAAATGGAAATAGTTTTGTGCTTAAATATTTATAAACAGAGTGTTTTATTTAGAATGGTATAGCAATAGATGTAACAGACATGTTTAATTACATTATTTATGATGTTTTGAATATTGATGTTTCTCTTATACTTATATAACATTGATCTTTAGATGTTTAAATTCTAATAAATTTTCATTAAACTAAACCAAAATTATTATTTTAACTTTTAAATTGTCTGAAACTTAAAAGCTTATAAGTATTTCATTTAAATTAATAATAAAAATATCTTCTTGTGCGTTAACAGGTTGTATACTATCCATTGACAAGAAAGTAGACAAGCCAAGTTTTTAATTTCTGCACAGTTCATGATGAACATAACCTGTAAAGTTGTTTTCAAATAAATAAGAAGTCATCATCATCTTCCTGCCCTTATCCCATTCTATTTGGGGTCGGCGCAACACGTTTTCTTCTTCCATTCTTCCCTGTTACACGTCAAGGTGGCATTTATTCCTTTCTCATTCATATCATTCCTCACACAATCCATCCATCTTTTCTTTGGCCTTCCTCTCCCTCTCCATCCATCAATATTTATATCCATCACTTTTTTAGTCACATGCGTTTCATCCCTCCTCATTACATGACCATACCAAGATAAACGACAAATAAATAAGAAGTAAATGTCCCTAAATAAAGTTACTACAAATCAGCCTGTATAATGTAATAAACAGTATAATAGCAAAGCTGACACAATGAACTTGTTTATTAAATATTGGTACATTGAGGAACTTTATTTGTCCTGCATTAGAAGAAACCAAATAAAACAGTAAACACAGAAATAACTCGTTTCATTCTTTAAAATATTTGTTTTGAATAGAAGTCTCTGTCTGAATTTTAATTATTTTATTAATTAAATCAAGACATAATTTGTATACAATTGCTAGGTTTCAATACATTGACTGGTCACAAAAAGGTAAGTTTTAGGTAAGATTGCACAAATTTTTAACATAATCCCATTTATCAGGACATGAAGCAGAGGTGTGAGGAAATTGTTGAGTATGAATTTAGATGACAATAAGAGTAGAGGCAGACCAAAGAAATGGTGGATGGACTGTTTGAAGGAAGAAAGGGAGGTGACTGCTGAAATTAGAGAGTAATAGAGAAATAAGAAAAAGGAAGACATGCTGCGCCAACCCCAAATAAATTGGTATAAGGGCATGAGAATGATGATAATGCTAAGGAGAAGATGGTAAGACTGGCAGCCAAGCTCCTACCTTGTGATGCACTGCAGCTTCATACAGCCGCTCCCAGCTCCAATCACTGATCAACTGCTCCTCTGTGACTTCCCGCAGCTCCACCTTACACGAGATCTCCTTCATCAGCTTCCCCTCCGGGTTCCTGTACATCAGGGTCGCAACACAAGTCTCCCCACAGCACATCTGCTGCAGCGCCAACTCAAAATCTTTGTCTATAAACGAATCGGAGTCCCCAATCAACACGTTCCCGTCAAATGACCGGCTAAATATCCGGCTCCCCGAATCTATGTCACAAGCTTCTCCCTCTTCGTTGAAACATTTCACGTCAGATAGAGTGATTTTGCATCGAGAATCTTCGTAAGGAACCAAGGTGTAGTCTCCGGCTTTAATCACCTTTTTTCGTATTTCTCGGTCTGAACGTATGCTAATTACTTTTTCTCTGTGCATTTTGAAGCGGTTTATTATTATTTTGTAGCGTTTAGGTGGTTGTTTATTACAGGTTTTTTACAAATTTCGATTTATTTCACGAAACTGCGCAAAGTCGCAAATAATTGATAGTATTTGATAGTACCTAATCAAGGAACGTCAACGTCAATGTCAAAAATATCAAAACATGTTCGTCCTGAAAAATAAGCCTTGTCTTTTTCATTACTTCATTTTTGTGTATCAAATCATAAAAAATCACGGTTTTGAATGATTCCATCTTTGAAAGTTCGAAAATGGCCTGAACTGTTTCGTGAAACGGATTATTGCTCACCTTGGCGGGGGCACATCTGGGGGCACGGCATGCCCCCAGATTTTAATAACCTTCATAATTATTTAAAAGCAATAGTCCCAGTCCCAGCAGCCATTCATTCTAATCCATACTAATATTATAAATGCGAAAGTAACTCTGTCTGTATGTCTGTCTGTCTGTCTGTTACTCTTTCACGCCTAAACGGCTGAACGGATTTTGATGAAATTTGGTATGGTAATAGATGATAACCTAGAAATGGTCATAGGCTATAAATAATCACGCCATCGTTCTTAGGGGGTAGGCAGTAGGCAGATAACTAAATTGAGTTAGTGATTTTTAGTCGTTTTTGTTGGGACTTTTGCTCTTTCACGTCTAAACGGCTGAACAGATTTTGATGATTTTTGGTATGGTGATAGATGATAACCTAGAAATGGTCATAGGCTATAAATAATCACGCCATCGTTCTTAGGGGGTAGGCAGTAGGCAGATAACTAAATTGAGTTAGTGATTTTTAGTCGTTTTTGTTGGGACTTTTGCTCTTTCACGTCTAAACGGCTGAATGAATGAATGATTTATTTGCGGGAATATAGGTTTTTTACATGAGTTCTTGAAGTACATAATAAATTTGTTTCACTATATTCGGCATTTCAGCCATACAAATATTTAGATATTTAGATTTTACATGTTTCGGTTGTAGCATGCATTATACATTTATGAATTAGGCAAAGAAAAAACAAACAAAAAAATATGGATAATCATTTAAATTTCGATTATAATGCAATTATTTAATATAGGTAATACAATACTACTCATTCAAATAATAATAAATAATATAATGTCATGTCAATTGAAGTAATTAAATAATGTCAATTTTAGAATTAATTTTGCCGTGCCCTGACAGGGTCTACAGTCTAAAGTTTTACATATTTTATTATACTTGTAGCATGCAACATACAACATGTAGATTTAATTCAATACTGAGATTAATTTAGATTACAATACAACTACTTGAATCAATTAAATACAAATATATTCATTTTAAATAATAATTATCAATTACATTAAATAGCAGTCAATAATAGTGATGTCATGTCAATAAAAAATTAAAATAATAGTAGAAATATAAATATTAAATAATGTCAAAAATGTTGTACTTGTGGCATGCGGTACATTATGTCAAGTCAATAAAAGAATAATGAAATATTTAAATAATGTCAATATACCTAGATGTTATAATAATCATAGTTAAAAAAAATACATTTATTCATATTACATTTTGCATTCAAAATATTCATTGATGGAATAAAAACATCTCTCACACAGCCAGTTATATAATTTTTTATTAAATTCTAAAGCTGTAGCACTTCTTAATTCTCTAGCTAAGTGGTTATATATTTTCACCGCCATGGTATAACAGTTTTTATCCCCTAGTTTCAGTCTATTGCGTGGGACTAGTAGTGGTTTTTGTGCTATTTTCCTTTTCGACATAGCCTTTTCATCTTTTTCAAATAGCGAGTAGTTGTTTCTTACATATTTGCATATTTCAAATATATATAGAGACGGAAGTGTAAGCAGCTTTTGTTTGATAAATATAGGTTTGCAAGAGTCTGTCCACTTAAGATTGAAAATTGATCTTATACACTTTTTTTGGGCTATGAATGCCCTCTGAGCATCTGTTGAATTTCCCCATACAGCTATCCCATACCTTAAAACCGAACAGACGTGGCTATGGTATACCAGCAATGCGGTTTGAATGTCTGTTATTTTTTTTATCCTCCTTAGTGCAAATACGAATTTGTTTATTTTCTTACATACATTATCTACTTGTGCTTTCCAATTGCAATGTTTATCCATAACTACTCCTAAAAATTGTATATTATTAACTTCTTCTATGTCATTATTATTGTATTTTAAACTTAATTTCATGTCATTACTTAATTTTGTGTGGTTATTGTATGGCAAAAATGTTATGAATTTAGTTTTGCTTGTATTAATTTTTAAGTTGTTCTCACCTAGCCAATGTATTAAATCTGTCAATGTTTTATTTGTTACTATTTTACTTTTATCCAGAGTTTTCTCTTTTGTCAAGATGGTTGTGTCATCTGCAAATAATATGGTGTACTGGTTCGTGGCGTCGGGCAGTTCGTTTATGTATATTATAAACAATAAGGGGCCAAGGACACTTCCCTGTGGTACACCACAGTAGTTTGCTGAGTATGGCGACCTAAAGGCTTTTTGGGTGTTCGTTTTGAAGCACATTTTTTTAATCTCCGTGCATTGTTGTCGGCCTCTTAAGTAGCTTTCGAACCAACTATAAGCAACGCCTCGTATACCGTACTGTTCAAGTTTACGCAATAAGGTTTCATGACATACCATATCGAAAGCTTTACTCATATCCAAAAAAACCGCTACTGGAATTTCTTTTTTATTGAATGCATCCATAATTTCTTTTACCAGTTTAAAACATGCCAAAGTTGTAGATTTTTGCTTAATAAAACCGTTCTGTTGACTACATAGTATATCATGTTTTTCTATGAAATTTATAAGCCTTTTGCTCATCACCTTCTCAAATATTTTTGAAAGTATCGGAACTAAAGTTATAGGTCTATAATTGTTCGCCTCAGATCTAGGTCCTTTTTTGTGAATAGGTTTTACAACAGAAAATTTTAAACTGTCGGGGAATATACCCCGTTCCAAAGATAAATTAATTACGTAAGTCAAGGGTTTTGCTAAAGATATTAAATTTTGTTTGATCATTTTAGTGCTGATGTTATCATAACCGACTGAGTTGGTATTCCGTAATTTCATAGCTGTCAAAAATATTTCCATACAAGTAGCTGGTTCTAGATAAATTGAGTTCACTACCGTTTTATTGCAAACATGTTTGTTTTTTGGGTTTTGGGCGTTTCCTTTTTTAGCGATGTTGATAAAATAATTGTTAAAGTATGTTGCAATATCTTGACCTTCTTTTAAAATATTTTTCCCATCCAATATTTCTCTAATTTCATTACTAGCATCGTTCTGTTTAAGTTTCTCATTTATTATTTTCCATGTAGCTTTACATTTATTATCCGCTTTCTCTATATATTTTTTATTGTTAGCCTTTTGTATCGCATTTACACATTTTTTAAGTTTTTTGCTATAGTTGTTAAATGCATGTTTATTGTGGGTAGTTTTACTTTTATAATAAATATTCTGTAGTTTTCTCTTTGTTGCAAATGATTTTTTAAGACCTTTAGTTACCCATTTTGGGTTAATAGAGTTACAGTTTATCTTAATTTTAATCAATGGGAAACAAAGTTCATAAAATAGACAAAGTTCATCGTGTAATAATGAAAAAGCTTTATTTACGTCTGTTTCTAAGTACACTTCTGAAAATGAAAGCTTACTAATATAATAATTAAATTTTTCTATATTTTCTTTACTCAGGTCCCTTTTGTGTGTAAACCAATGTTTTCGAGTCAAACTATTTTCTGTTTTTAATTTAATTGATAATGTTTGTCCAGTATTGTGATCTGATAGTCCTAATTCATGTGTTTCACCTTTTGCTTCTTTGATGTCACTTATAATATTGTCAATGCAAGAATTTTGTCGAGTTGGTTTGCTTATGTGTATATTTAGGTCATAATTGTTTAAAATATCGATAAATATATTCTTATGTTTGCTATTACTTAGAATATCTATGTTGAAGTCACCACATATAATATTTTTAAATTTGTCTTTGTTACGTGTTTTATCCAATACTATTTGTAATTTTCTAAAGAAAATATTTATATCAGAATCTGGTGTTCTATAAAGACAGAATAAGTTCAGGTTGTATTGTTTAATCTTAATACCGCATATTTCAAAATGTTTTTCCATCGCAATACTATTTAACCACTCCATATTTTCAAATTCAACCTTTGGCTTCATTAGTATACAGACTCCTCCTCGCCTTTGGTCTTTCCTAGAATAACTGCTGACTAACTTAAACGAATGTACTGTCAAATTATCTTCGTCTCCAGATTTGATAAACGTCTCGCTTAGGCATAGGAAATCTACAGAATATATTTGATCCTGAAGCAAATTAAGGGCAATTTCAATTTCATTTATTTTGTTTATTGCACCTGCAATGTTTTGGTGGAGAATAACGTGGTTTCGGTTTTTAGACACGAAAAAGCGACTTATTTTCAACTAGGGTCAAGTGATTGCCTTGAGATACATCATACATGTCTGATAATTTATTCATATTACCTATGATTATATCATCCTCAGTTTGTGTGCTTTGGTTTTTAGTTTTAAGAATACTGACACTCGAGACTAATCTAGTTTGGTTATAATAATTAGACGTTCCGTGAAAAGACAAAAACTGTTTGTTATAGTCTAGTTGGTCCAATAAAGAATTTATTTTATAACTTAATGATGACAAATTATTATAACCTTTTATGAGAAAATAACATTCTTTAGTCTGACTACAAATTAAATCTAACATTCCATTTAATTTTATCTCCTTGGAGTAGATGTTTTTATTCACACCTAATACAATAACAGGACAAGGCACAGATTTTAAAAACAAACATAATTCTGTTGTCATTTTTAAGGTATTGTCATCGTTTTGTCCAATAGATATTATCAATTTATCATCAGCTTTAATATCAAATAATTTTGTGCTTGTTAGGATTTCATCTGTGGAGGCATTCGTTTTAACTATTGAGGTAAACTGATAGGTGTTATAGGGATTATGAAACCTAGATTTTATCAGTTGTGATGATAGTCCACTACATTGACTACCTCCAATTATAAATGCCCTTTTAATACACTTAGTTTTAGTATTGAGTATCACGTTTTCTGTGTTGTTTGTCATCTTATTAGTACCCTTCTCCGCCGTAACTGTCTGCGGAGCAGTACTTCTTTCCTCACAGACAGATTTTGATGAAATTTAGTAAGGTAATAGATGGTTACCTAAAAACGGATATAAGATCAAAATGATCACGTCATCGTACTTAGGGGGTAGGAAGTAGGCAGAAAACTGAATTGAGTTAGTGATTTTTTTATGGTTTTTGCTGGGAGTTTTGCTCTATCATGCCTAAACGGCTGAACGGATTTTGATGAAATTTAGTTAGGTGATAGATAGTAACCTAGAAAAGGATATGGGCTATTAATATTCATGCTATCGTACTTAAGGCGTAGGCAGTAGGCAGAAAACTAATTAAGTTAGTGATTTTTAATCGTTTGTTTTAAAAGTTTACCTCATTCACGCCTTAACGTCTGAACGGATTTTTATAAGACTTGGTTAATATAAAGATAGGATCCTAGGCACGGACACAGGCTACTTTTTACGGCGGGAAAATACCTCATTCCCGCGGAAATCTAGCGTGATCGTGTCAAGAAGCGCATGACGCCATAGCTACTGAAATGATTTTGATGTTTTTTTTTTAACTGAGTGTTACTAAGACTTCAAGTTAGTATTTGATCACTTTTCTTTAGAAAAGAGTTGTTTTTCTCACGGACAATTATACGTGGCTTGCTCACGTGTTTCAAGTCCACAGAATCTCCATGTGTTGGCCAGAGAGGGATAAACAAAGAACATAGTTTACAAAAATGTACTATAGTAATAAGGCCTCTTATTTTTAGCTTCCTACATTATTATACTACTTACATTAAGTTAGTACTTCCTACGCAGACGATGTTGCGGATGTCACACTGTCTAACATCGGGGGTTGGCAGGTAGGTAGTTAGTAGTATTTTAAACCGATTTGCATTATTTACTTTTTATATTTACTAAGGAAACATTCGGAGCTATCCATTATGTAGCTTAGGTTGCTTTTGAACAAATTTTGATGTGAAGTTGAGGACTGGAACACGATAGTGGGACATTGTTGCAGG
The DNA here is from genome assembly GCA_949774965.1 of Diarsia brunnea. NCBI lineage: Eukaryota > Metazoa > Arthropoda > Insecta > Lepidoptera > Noctuidae > Diarsia > Diarsia brunnea. Next base: position 17,377,273 of record OX459017.1, read on the forward strand.
GGGACTTACAGCCGGGAGAAAACAAAAAAACTTATGCTGACGAAGTCGCGGGTAAAAGCTAGTATTCTATAATTATCTCAATGAAACGTTGTGAAATTATTAATTGATTAACAAAACAAATTATGTTTTTTTTTAATGAATTATTATTTCTAGCCACACTACGAACAATGTCATAGTCAGCTGTTGTCAATAACGCGAGATTTTAAAATGTTTTTAAAATCAATCACGATTTAAACAAAACTTACGTTGGGCGATATAGTAAACAATGTGTGTAATTGGCAATAAAGAAGACGAGCCACTGTCCATATAGTTGCTAATATATTAATTAAAGTTGTAATTTACAGCAAAAATTGTTTATAGAACAGTACTAATATTTTTGTGAGTAAAATAAAAACAATATTTTTAATTCTTTCATTTATAAGGCTTTTCTCAATAATTATTGTCTCTAATTTACAGATTAGCATGATCCAGTGAATGTGGATCCTAAAATTAGCATTTGTTCACATAATTATAACCTATCAACCCATGTTCCATTTGTGATTCTTATTTATTTTATTTGTTTTCAGTAATCATGTCGCTTTTACTCAAGAACATTTGGCGAAGTATGACAATAAAAAGCAGGTATCTAAAGCCCCCGTGCAAGTCTGTGCTGAATAGAGCTTTCGCTGCCAGCAGTAAGTATATCTTTAATCCGTTATTTAGCAGTACTAGCTCTTAAGTGTCCACTAAAATGGTATGAAGGTCTGAAAGACTTTCTCAAAGGAGTCAATACAATATGTGCAATTTTAAAGAAATATCGCCGTCATCACATACATGCACACTGACTGGTCAGGACCGCAAAAATTTCTGCGGTCCTTCTTCCATAACTCCTTAACAAACACTAATCTGCGAAGTCCTCGTCCAAAAACAATGCCAGAGAGACCGTGATCTCTCAGTTTCTATGAACATACTGGCAGGTGCCTTGCTTAACGCATAGAGCCTAGCCAGTACTGAAATTATTTTATTTAATTTCAGTACTCGCTAGGCTCTTCTACAGTTTTCTACTTTTGATCTGTGCTGTGCCCGACAGGGTCCATATGTCCATAACTGATGTAACTGTTTCCCTACCAACTTTATACATTATGGTACGCAATAAAAAATTGAGAATTTTAGCACTAGGCTACAGTATCCCTTGGCGTAAATGGTGGTTGAATAATGATGATGTTTTTCAACCACCACGTATCCTAGCAAATTACCAATTGAAGTCAGTATTCTCTAGGCGCAGGCCAAGCAGGCACACCCGGTGGTGCGTATATTGCCAACAAGTCAACAACACACTAGTCTCATATAAATGTAAAAATAAATGACATGCAAAAGGGTTTGTGAAAACCAGTTTACAGAATAAACATTTATCATCATTTAAGACTCATCATCAGTCTAGCCTTTTTCCAACTTAGTTAGGGTTGGCTTCCAGTCTAACCGGTTGCAGCTGAGTATCAGTATTGTACAGTAACTGCCTATCTGACCTCCTCAACCCAGTTAATATTGCTTAATACCATACCCTTTGGTAAGACTGGTTGTCAGACTTTCAAGTCACTGGACTACCTGTAACGACTGCCAAAGATCTATTGTACATGGCAGCCGGGACCAACAGCTTAAAATGCTTTCCGAGGCATTTCTCTATTAAGATCTATTTCCGCCCTTTAAATTTAAAGCTTAAATATTTTCAGTCACAACAGAAGTGAACCGAGGCCCTCCTCCTGATGCTTTGATGACAGCCATCAAGACAGCTCCGACCGCAACAGAGGTGCTGAACGCAGTCCACACCAACATCGGTCAGATGGGTCACAAACACATGCTACAGGCTCTGAACTGTCTCTTTCAGCTGCAGAAGTCTGGACAGTAAGAAGTTGCTCTTTTCAATTACTTTTTTGCAGGAGAACATACTCAATAAGGTAGTTAACAAAAAAAATCTAATTAGTCCGTCAGATAGATTACCAAAAATATTGGACACGTATTTTTTCTTTTTTTACGTAAACAAACAATGAAGACCATACAGTGCTTTGAAAACTCGTGTGACTATGACATTTTTTTCCAGTGACGTCACAAACCCCCACTCAAATACCTAAACCTTGCCAATAAACAACCTGTTGGGCCCATCAGGCATGGTTTGAAAGAGCTGGAATAGGGAGTCACAGGGTAGGAGCCAGCACACCAATTTGGCTAGCAATGTAACTTACAAGTAGATAGGGGTAATTTATGAAAATTGATAATATCAATTCCTGTCTGCTGTTAGTACTCTTGCAGACAATTTGATCTTTTAAAACGGCGTAAATATAGTAACCTTTGTGGAAACTATGTTTTCGAGCCGTTTGGGGTTGAAACTCTGGGGCCTTGGGGTCCGAGTGCTCATAGCCTGTTTAAGGAAATTTCAAAACGCTTAGTTGTCGCTTCTCGTGACCCAAGGGCGGGCTTTTATCTTGGCCAGAGGCTAAGTGTTGCCATACAACGTGGCAATGCCGCCAGTCTTTTGGGCACATTACCGTTTGACAGCGTTGAGGAGCAGTTTTTTGATGCCCTTTTATAGTTTCTTGTTAGTTTATTTATTAGTTTTTAATTAATGTACATAGTTAGTTAACTCGACTTTAATAAACTAATTTGATCTTTGGCAGTGAAATACCTTCCTTCACCCAAACTGCATGGGTCAAAGAAACACTCACAGAAACAAAAAAATCATCTTTCATTAATCTTTCTCCTTCTAGGTCAGATGTAGTGCCAGAAAAATTAGTAGCGAACCCCACATTCGGAGTTCTCTGTCAGAAATTCAAGAGGCATGCTCGAGCACTGGATGTAAATGAAACTTTAGAAGCCACAAAGATTCTATCTTACCTGAACGTCCCTACAAACTCTAATGTGGTCCAGACCATGCTGCAACTCCTCAGATGCTACATCAACATGATTAATTGCAGACAAATCATGTTTTTAGACTTTTTACTGAGGAAGTTCGACAGCAAGGATCATTTGGTTGATGCGTTAAAGCTTGCGTTACCTTTGGCTTTCCAAATACATTTGCCCTTGGAGATTGACAACAAGGACATGCCGCTACTGAAGGATATGTTAGCTTACAGTTGCGCACACAATCTGCCTGACCGTCATGTTGATGAGATAATTACCAGCTTACTTTTACATGACCAGGCGATTGAGGCTGAAGTAGCCAAATCCATTATTTGGTCTCTTAGCCAAGTGAATTGTACTGAACAAAGATTCCCTATAAGGGTGCAGCTTCTCCACATCTGTTACGACATAATGACCCAGGGGGTTGATCTGCTGTCCTACGATGAGTTGCTGATGACGGCTGCGAAAATCAAGAGCAGGATCATAGAGAAGCACCCGGAGTACTACCATGAGCAGCTGATGGATGCTATTGCTAACTCTTTGGTTGCTCGACAAATTAGCTTCGATAAGGGACTGCAGCTTGCTCGGGTGATTTCCAGAATCGTAAGTATAATTTTTATACTCGGCTTAAAGATACGGACAGAGCGCGCTACTGGATTTGCAACGTTCATCTTACCTCCAAAAGTTGACAATCCAACCCACATTCAATATCCCTTAAGACATTTAAAATGTCCACCTCTAATTTCATAATTAATTGTTAATTCGTCATCCCCAGGCACACACCCACTTCGGCTTAGTAGGCTACCTCTGCGAACTAGCAGCTGCAGAGCCCAAGATCCTCTCACAATGCACCGTTAAGACACTGTTCAGCTTCATCAACTGCCTCTCGAACAACAACTTCAAGCCTGACCCCGCACTCTGGACCAACATCCAGAGACATATCGGTGACAACCCATTACTGCTTGATGATAATCTGTTCTTGCCGTGGACCAAGATATGCCTGGAGATGGCTTCCTTAAGCCTTTATAATGATAAGTTATTAAACAAGGTATGTTTGACATGTTCTAATATTAGAATAGTATTTAGTTCTGCCAAAATGAGTCGACCCACAATCTCTTATAAATTTTAGTTATAATGTATATCCAGTAAAACAGACCGATATACGTAGAAAACATACTTAAAACAGATTTAAAACTAGAATGTCAGCGTCAACTCACCACCACTCAAATCTGTGTGGTTCTTTCTTCAAAAGACCACCTCAGACACTAATTTGCATGGTCATATATAACTCAGATAATTTATACATTTTTATATGGCTTCAGGTTGGTCCATTTTGACAGGACTGTGCTCATTTATAATATGTATTTATAGTTATGTATAAAAAATATTCTTATTCTCAGGTGTTCTCAAAAGAAAATCTTCAAAGAGACCTCAAACAGCTGGACTATCTTCAACTCATGACTCTCAATGAAGCGGTGAGGTGTTTCCATGACCAGCAGTACATGCTGCCTGGCGAGATCCTGGACAAGGCGAAGTCTGTGTATCCTGTACATCATCATAAGACTGACCTGCTGGAGGAACACCTGGCTGCTGGTCTGGGCGGGCCAGGGTATGTCATGAAGAATGTGGTGCTGCCGAATGGGTTTATTGCTGGTGAGTCGACGGTCAGAACCACCGTGATACGAGTACGATATGCCTCTTTATATAAGCTTAATCAGTCTATAATGTTCCCACTGCTGGGACACAGGCCTCCTCTCTATAAGAGGTAGTGGGCCATAAAACATTGCTTGGTAGACGTCACATAGCTTAAATTTTTTGGTTCTAGGACATACCGGTGGGTAGACACAGGGTTAAATCTGTTATTTTGGCTACTCCAAGTTTTAATTGATTTTAATATATTTTAGATTCATTTTTAGATGATTTAATTTTGAATTATTGTTATTAACCACCCAACTCTCACTATCCACTATTTACAAGTCTCTGTGACATCACACTCTTCTAAGGCTAAACTGTTCACTTTTCTTCTATCCAACTGTCACTATGAACACTAAAATGTCAACAAGTTTGGAAGACCTGGAGCAGCTATTCAACTCACGAATGGATGAGTACGAGAAAAGGCTTCAAAATGCATCCTCAGGACCTGAACCAGCATCTGACGTCACATCACTCTCAAGTGAGTTTGCTGAATTTAAAACTTTTGTTTGGCAAGCACTCTCTAAGTTTAAGGCACAAATAGAGATGCTTTCTCTTGGCTTCGACAGACATGAAACTATGATGAGAAGAAAGGTTTTACTGTTTCATGGAGTTGCTGAGCTACAGAATGAAAAGTTAAATGATGTGGTTCACAGAATCTTAATCAATAAAATGAGCTTGTCCGAGGTTAAAAGGGAAAATATTCATGTCTGCCACCGATTGGGTTCTGCGCAAGGCAAAGCCAGGCCTATTTTGGTGAGACTTTACACCACAGAGCACCGTCACTTGATTTGGGAAAGCAAAAAGTCACTGAAGGGTACTGGCATCACAATTTCTGAATTCTTGACGCACACTAGACACCGAACTTTTATGGACGCACGCAAGCATTTTGGAATGCCGAACTGCTGGTCAGTGGAGGGCAGGATTGCGATCGTCACTTCGGATGGGAAGCGTCACAAGATTGAAACACCGGGTGAACTTCGAGCACTGGTTTCGCGGTTCCCCCAGGCCACAAGTGATTCTGGTACTTCTCCTAAGTGCGTGAGCCCCACCGAAGTTGTCGCTACACCTAAAGGCCAAAGAAAGGCGCGCCGGCGTAACTAATGTTGCTGTTTCCTGTAAATCAGTCGCATCACATTGTACGAGTACGGTTCTTATGTTCTGTACTTTTGAATACAGTCGGTACTTTTTACTTTTAACATTTTTTGTTCTGTGTACCACCTTCAGAGTATTTTTTTTTTTGTTAGTTTTAAGTCTTGTCGGTATGTTTGTTTACGAAACTTTTTATTAGTACCAAATGTCACTCTTCTGTTCACTGTCAGTACTGTCAATATGACATTAACTTGACGTGTAGCGTTCCATTCCATCAATGAAAATGTGTGCATTTCGGTTGTGTTCCGTGTTATGCAAATAATTTTTTAGTTAAGCTTTTTTTGTTTTTTAAATTAATTTTTGTTTTAGTTTGTACATTTTTTAAATGTTTTTGTTATGCTATTGATTTAGTCAATTTCTTCCAACAAACTAGTGAGTTAGGGTGGTTGTGTTTGAAAGAACCAGCCGCATATTTAGTAATAGTTGTTTGTAGTATTTATTTTTGTATATTTTTATATTTATTTATGAATATTCCAGCTGACTTAAATGACAGTTTTTTCTCTTGTTCTTCTTCTACTTGTAGTTTCGTCAGTGCGGACAGTGAGCCTTCGCTTCATACTTTGCGTGACAATATTTCCACTGTTTTTTCTAACTATCCTAATAATCTGCATATTGCCCATATTAATGCTCAGAGTGTTCCCGCTCACCATTCCGATCTTCTGGCATCCTTTAGCAGTGCTCATCTTGATGCACTCCTAATATCTGAGACCTTTCTTAAGCCCTCACTCCTTTCTCCGCACTACGCACTTCCTGGTTTTGATCTGGTCAGAAATGACAGGATTGGCAAGGGTGGTGGTGGTGTTGCCATTTATATACGCGCCGATATTCCGCATAAAATTGTAAGTTCGTCTCCATCTCAGTACTCTGGGTCGGCTGAATCATTGTTTCTACAGATCACCGTAAATCATACCAATGTACTGCTTGCTGTGGTTTACTCTCCCAACCTTCATGTAGACTATTTTGACTCCTTAGAATCATCGTTAAATAATCTTTGCCCATCATACGAGCATGTCATTCTAATGGGTGATTTTAACACGTGTTTAATTAAAAATGATTCTCGTTCACACAAACTCCGTTCGCTTTTATCCTCTTTTAATCTTGAAATTCTACCTCTCTCTGCGACCCATAACTTCCCAAATTGCACGCCTTCTCTTCTTGACCTAATGATTGTATCTTCATCTCCCAATGTTGCTGAGTTTGGGCAGCTCACTGCAACCTTCTCGTATCACGACCTCATTTACCTTTCTTATCGTATCCGACCCCCGAAACGCAAGCCTCGTTTCTGTTTTCTCCGTAGTTTTAATAGCATGGACTTGGAGGCTTTGAAACGCGATGCTGGTGATATCGATTGGACTGGAGTTATCGAAACCACCAGTATCGATGAAAAGGTGAACAGCTTCAATGCTACTGTGTTAGATCTTTATAATATACATGCCCCTATTCGGCGTATTAAAATTAAACATAATCCTGCTCCGTGGATGACTAGTGAAATTAAAAGTGTCATTGCTCGTAAGGATAAGGCGAAGAGCAGGTATAGGCGAAGACCTACGGAACTTAATCTCGGTCACTTTAAAACTCTGCGTAACCGCTGCAATCGTCTGTGTCGAGATGCCAAAAGAAGCTATTTTCACGATTCTCTCGTTGATCGTAGCTCTTCTGATGTCTGGAAATTTTTAAAATCTGTTGGTATCGGCAAATCTCCCACGAATACCTGTAAAGATGTCGACTTGTGCGCTCTTAACAAGCACTTTTCTTTACCACCTGTTTCTCTGGACCCTAGTGTTAAAGCTTCAACTTTGTTTGAGCTTTCTAACTTGCCGCTGCCGAATTCCGCACTTTTTAATTTCTGTCCTGTCTCTGAAGACGATATCAAAAAGTCGCTTCTCTCTATTTCTTCCTCTGCTCAGGGCCATGATAATCTGTGTTCGAGAATGATAACACCCATTATTTCAGAGTTGCTCCCCATCCTCACTCATATTGTTAATTTTTCACTCTTCTCTGGTGTATTTCCGTCGCCCTGGAAACAGGCACACATAATACCACTTCCCAAAGTCAGCAGTCCTACTTCCGTATCCCACTTTAGACCCATCTCCATTCTTCCTTTCCTCTCCAAAGTTCTCGAACACATTGTTCATGGGCAAATTTCAAAATATCTATCGTCTAATGCTCTTATTTCCCCATTCCAATCTGGCTTTCGTACTGGCCACAGTACTGTTACTGCGCTCCTGAAGGTTACTGACGATATCCGCTGGGCTATGGACAATAAATCTCTGACTGTTTTAGTTTTACTTGACTTTAGCTGCGCGTTCAACTCAGTGGATTTCGACATCCTTCTTGGGGTCCTTCAATCTTTTAACTTCTCTGCCTCTACGTTAGCCTGGTTTGACTCGTATCTTCGGGGTCGCTCTCAGTGTGTCCGCCAAGATGAGATCTTCTCTGATTGGTGTGATCTTACTGCGGGTGTTCCTCAGGGTGGCGTTCTCTCTCCTCTACTTTTCTCTATTTTTATCAACACTGTTACCAAAATTATCACCTCCTGCTTCCACCTCTACGCTGACGATTTGCAGCTGTATCGGCACTTCTTGCTGGCTGATGCGGAATCCGCAATTAATGCCATGAATCGTGACCTGGAAAGAATTTTTCAATGGGCAAAATCGTATGGATTAGAGATTAACCCTGCTAAGTCACAGGCCATGATCATTGGCAGCAGATATTATCGCAATGCAGTTGTCCTGTCATCTTTGCCTGCTTTGTCTCTGGGCGGCTCGACCATTGCCTATGCCGAAACAGCCAAGGACCTTGGTGTCTTAATTGACAGCAATCTTTGTTGGCGAGCTCAAGTGAATGAGGTTAGTCGGAAAGTGCACTTTTCTTTTCACTCGCTTAAATCCTTACAGAGCTTCTTACCTCTTAGAACCAAAATTTACTTGGCTCAAACTCTGATCCAGCCGATCATTGATTACGCTGATGCCTGCTACTTGGATGCCACCGAGGAGCTGTTAAATAAACTTGAGCGCCTGCAAAATCTTTGTATCCGGTTTGTGTTTGGTCTGAGGAAATATGACCATGTTTCTCACTTCCGCAAGGAACTCAAGTGGCTCCCTATCCGTCTTCGCCGGAACACTCGGATATTATGTCTTCTTTACAACATCCTTTACAACCCTGCATATACCAGCTACCTACGCGATCGTTTTTCCTTTACCCGTCCCTCCGATGCTCTGTGTAGATCCCACCTTAGGCATCATCTTAATTTCCCATCCCATAAAACTGAATCCTTTTCTTACTCCTTCTCTGTTCACGCAGTACGTTTGTGGAACTCACTTCCGCCTAAAATTCTAGACTCCAAATCTTTGTATACTTTCAAAAAACAAGTCAGAGAACATTACCTCTCCTCTATACTGTAATATTCTGTATATGTATATGTGTATTGTGTATATATATGTTTATACATTATAGGTATATATTCATAATACTAGTATTTATTTTTATATTTTGTTCTAAATTCTGATTAAATTTTTCCTGTTAGTCTTTTCTACACACTGTGTCTATATTTCTTATCCAACTTTCCTCTCGCAGGTCTGCTGGAAGAAATTTCTTATGAAATAAGCAGTACCTTTGTGCTCTACTATTTTTTTTTTTATGTTTTGTTTTTTCCTTTTTTTTTTTGTATTTTGTGTGTACATAAATAGATAAATAAATAAATAAATAAATACCGGTTTCCTCACGATGCTTTGTGGCAGTGGTGATGAAATTATGTTGCATAAAGTAATGCGCCTATAGTTTTTTGTTTTTTTAAAAAACGTTGCCTCACACTACGAATTTCTCCTGTATCGTGGGTGCGTTCACAAACTCAAATACACAAATAGCCAGACTCGAAACAACTATCTGTAGGCCATGCAAATATTTGTTCCGTGTAGGGATCGAACACTCGACACGTACCGCAGAAGTCGACTGCTTGAGCCACTGCGCCAACCGTGCCGTCTGCCAAAAAGTTCCATGTAAAAAAATTATAAGCGTAATAAATAGGTATGCTTGCCTTGCAGATTGCCTCATATGTCTGAAAGGTGGCTACCCAGTGAAGTTTGAAATAGCCAAGGGTGACCTGAGAGTACCCATAGAATTCCTCAACATACCGCCCGGCGCAGTACTGTAAGTACCTACATAGATAGTTATTCATAAATCTTAGGAGCTTCATCTTCACCACCATTTCAGTCGAAAGACGGTCACATCATCATCATCAGCCTATAATGTACCCACTACAGGGACTCAGGCCTCCTCTCTAGGAGAGGGATGTACTATAATCTACCACGCGGGTCCAGTGCGGATTGGTAGATGTCACATGTCTTCGAATTTTTGGTTCTAAGACATGCCGGTTTCCTCACGATGTTTTCCTTCACCGTTTTGAGAGCAGTGGTGATGAAATAAATTACACATAGTAATGCACCTGACTGGGTTCGAACCCACGACGCACGGACCACAGGCGAGACTCACCAAGGACGGTCACGGTCGGATATAAATAAGATTCCCCCAGCACAAGTGTCACCGGTTCTATTCTTCTCGTATTCATTCGATTTTCCAGGTTATCGGCACACTTCCAGAGGCCCGCAAGAGCCCGCGCCTGCCGGGGCTGCGGGTTGTTCGAAAGAGATACCGCGGCCCCGGACACAAAGGGCTAACACACGCTCCCTTCCCCTCCGCCCAGAGCAGGATTTCATGATTTCTCACCCTCCAAAAAAACAAAAAAGGTTATCGGTACACGTTATTGAAGTGATAGCCGCTTCAGTAACTCATATTGCCGCATAGATTTCATGTGAAAACTCGTGAAAAATCTGACGAAAATGTGGTATCTGTCGCTCACCTGACGAAGCCAAGCTTATCATCACAAACAGCCAGACCCAGACCAACTACTTGTAGGCCATTCATACAAATATTTGTACCGGGTGGGGATTGAACCCGCGACAAAGCGCAGTTGATTATCGCTTGGCCCGTTTTTTTTTTTTTTTGGGGTGTGGAAAATCATCAAATAACCCCTCCCGCTCTTAGGCAGAGCGAAAGGGAGTGTCAGACTTCTACTGACTAAAATCCACCCATGTTCCTTCTTAGCTCTTCATGTCGAGGCCGCGGTATCTCTTGCGAATAACCCGCAGCCCCCGAACAACCCGCAGCCCCTCGCTTGGCCCCTGCACCAGTACTGCTAAATTAATCCTCAACCTTGATGTATCCGACATAATTATGACTGTATTTCAATGCCAACAAAGTTAACATTTCACTGACAACTCTAACATTTATCAAAACAAATCTTCCTTTCCAGGGTTTGCGTGTTAAATTTCCTACCCGGCTGCTTCTCAATGAACAGCAACCGCTTACGAGGCACCTTCCGCCTGGTACTAGACATCCTAGAGGAGCAGGGTTACGCCGCGGTGGCAGTGAACGTTAGCGAGTGGCTGGCGGCGCCTGCGCATGAACGCACGCCCTACCTACTGCGTGAGGTGGGGTACAAGTGTGGGGAGATCGGGATGAAGCTGACGGCCAGTTGAACTGGAGGATAGACTTGGAGTTACTTATAATGATCTAAGGTTCCACAACCAGCAAGTTTCAAGTTTTAAAGTTACCAGAAACTGTTAAATTTTCTCAATCAAATTTTTTACGTGAAAACGTCAAACTTTTGCTTTTTGGATGTCGGAAATATCAAAAGTGACGATTTTCCATACAAACTTTCATCACCTGTTGCACCCCTTTGGGGGTTGAATTTTGAAAAATCCTTTCTTAGTGGATGCCTACGTCTTATGAGGAATACTTGTGCGAAATTTTAAGTTTTTAGCCCTAAGGGTTTGGCATGTGCGTTGATCCTCAGTCAGTCAGCTTTGCCTTTTATATATTATACTAGCTGACCCACACAACTTCGTCTGCGTCACATAATATAGCTTATAACCTTTCTCGATAAATCGACTATCTAACATATCATCATCACTGATGACATCATCATCATCATCCACAGCCCGAACTCACCCACTGCTGGGTATAGGCCTCTCTTTTCTTGTGCCAATCTCCACGGTCCTGTGTAATCCTCATCCAGGTTTTGCCCCCGATTGCAACTATGTCGTCTGCCCATCTTGCCGCCGGACGACCCACACTTCTTTTGCCAGTTCTTGGACGCCATAACATATTAAATTGAGTTAAATCGTACTCGTAACAAACAAAAAATCTTACCTATCCTCTTTATAATACCTATTAGTTTAGATTGGCTTCGATTATATGATTAAAGTAACAATTACTTTAGGTATCTCTTACTGTTTAATATACAGTAACACCTTGTACTTGTAAACATTAGGGTGCAGTAAATATTTTGAATTTGAATTTCTTCGGAGCCCCCAGAGGCCAGAATCCCCACGTACCTACCGCACCGGACCGAATGACTGCCACGCAGTTAATTATTTTGTCGCCCGTATATTTTTACATTGCGATATCTTCTAAGATATTTGTTTAAACTGTATAGAGTAAAGGGCACAAATATTCTATATTAAATTTCCGTGCTAACAAACACATTTATTTAGATATAGATTAATACCATATGGGTTAAATAAGCTTCGCAAAATATCATTCTTTTAAACCCAACATTTTAATATAAAAAAATGGTTACAGTGAGTCAATCTTAAAAGATAAACATATGCTATCGCGGACTTTTTTTTAGAACTTTTAAAGAGGAACAATTCCGTCATACATGATATTTACGTAACTTAAACCGTTTTCGCAGCGCACGCAACGTAAGCTCTCAAAAAGGAATATCTTTTCCCGTTTTTGCAACATTTTTCATTTATGCTCCGCTCCTATTGATCGTAGCGTGATGTTATGTAGCCTAAAGCCTTCCTCGATAAATGGACTATCCAGCACTAAATGATTTTTTCAATTCCAACCAGTAGTCCCTGAGTTTACCGCGTTCAAACAAACAATCAAACAAACAAACAAACAAACAAACAAACAAACTCTTCAGCTTTATAATATTAGTATAGATTATATATTTGTATTTGATATATTATATAGATAGATAAATAGTTGAACGTCGGCTGCACACACGAAAAAGTGCCACGTTCCGCCTGAGCCGCGGGTGCAAGCGAGAGCGCGAAACAAGCGATAGAGAGGCACGATCGACATAAGCGTTCGACTTGTGACGTCAATGTTTTCTTAAGACGTTATCACGTAAAATTATCATCCGTAAACCGACTTTACAAACAATTTTTTTAAAGTGTGTGTGGTAGGTGGTGGCAATTAGGTTTCCTCCATTTTCATGGGTAACTTGAACTTGCTTTAGCGATAAAGTTGAAAATCTTGACAGATTATTGTAATTTGATGTGCTGGCATCTGTACAACGTGACATACATTTAACCGAGGATACAGTAAAAGATTCTAGACACAGACATTTTTTTCGTTGTTTCAAATTATCTAACTAGAATCATGCTCAAATCATCATCATCAATAGTAATAGTTTGTCAGGATGTCCCGAACACTCTTAGTTTTTAGTTTTATATGTTAACTGATCTCTAGAAGAGGATAGAAAATTTATTGTGAAATATATTACTTTTGTATGAAAAGTTCTTTTTTTGTTTTTTTTAACAGTCCCAAATTAATTCAAAGGTGGAGGTTACACACACTTGCGACTCGGTGGAACGAGGCTGTAAATTATTCTTTCTTAGTTTTTTTCCTTTAAGGATTTCCGCTCTCCAAGAGAGACTTTATGTGCTTTATTTCTGTAAATTAATATCACCAAAAAGATTACATGATTTAATCTTAACTTTTTGCTCAGGACTTCTTGGTACTTACAAGTTCTGTCAACGTTAAAAAAGAACGAGTCATTCAAGTACTTAATAACTCCATGGAAGGATCTTATTAATTGCTATAACAAGAAACTGTAAGGTATTTTATATATGTAAATTGCAGTCTTTTCAAAGAACAAGAAGATCTTGATAATTAAAATTATTTGTGACAACCACTCGCTTCAAAACAAAAAAGTATGTAGGTACTTACCACTATAACAACACTACTTTACTAATGACAACAAACGTCAAAATACAATGCAAATGCCGGCAATTTCAAAAAAAAGTTGTGTGTTGCACGCTTTGCTGAATTTTTCAAAAACATCGTTAGCCCTAATTTTAAATGATATAAATGTTATTCATCGTCAAAAACGTATGTTTACATGCAAACAGAACGAAGGAACATAGGGAGAAAACACATTCTAGATAACAGCTTCAAGATGAACTCAAAATGGTGTGTTTTCTTAATGACTAGCGTGTTAATAGTGTGTGAATGCAAGTATGGGTACGTGGTGTGGCCTAAGAATGACATCAGTGTGAAGACCACTGACTACTTCGCCGATATACCGGACAAACACGTCGCTCGAGCATCGTACAGCAACGAAATCAATAATACAGGGTAAGTTTCTTTAACCACCTAATGATTCTATGTTATTGCATTAGCGTTGTGTTGATCTATTCGATGACATACATAGGTGCATAAAGTCACTGGCATAAACTACAGAAAGTCATCTCTTACGATTCATACATATTCCGTCGCAGTAGATATAATTGTAAGAAACTGGGCTGCATTCAAATTTCGCGGGCTATCCTGGCATGGAAACTATAGCTCCTTTACTATTCTCTCCTTGATCTTTTCATGGATATTTTCCCTGTCAACTATTTTTGATGATTTTTTGCACACCGGGAAAATGCAGGCGATGTTTGTCTAAATGTTCCGTATTGCTTCCTGAACTGCTGCAGCTGGGCGTTCCTGGAGCTGCACACATCAGCAGATTGTCCTGACGAGAAGCAAGCGTACGGAGCCGGCTACCTGGAGGGATACCTCACCAGGGACCTCATCTGGTACCACTGGCAGAACATGCTTAAAGGGTCAGTTATGTGTATAATAATACTAGCCTTACTAGAGAAGGCGTGATCACCACACATGGCCAAGACGGACCGGAGATCGCAGACTTATGTTAAAAGGTTACGGCAACGGTAGACTTCCAACTGTACACGAATGTACGAACGAAGCACTTCGCTACATATTTTATTATGCGCACGGCACCCCATTATTTAAGTCGCAAGTGCTTCTTCTGGGTTAGCTTGTTCCATCGCCCACCGCATATTTGTCTATATGACAAGATTGAGGTCAAGAGCAAACATTTCAGTGTTTCCAAAATGAGCACATGTCGTCGTAGACCCTAACGTCGCATCTACACTAGTGTCTTATTATCCTACATCATCCATTTTGCGTGGGCATTTAGGTCTCATCATCACATGTGCGCAACGGCTACGCTACTTTATCTATGGAAGGTATCTGGATTAAATGAAGGCTTATTACGCTTAAAGAATTATGGCAATAAACTCTTTTGGGCCGATTCAATACCTGGATGTGGTTGCTGGAAGGAGAAACCTGTTACAGATACTGCTACAACAAGACGGACGTGTGCGGTCTCATTGAGGAGTATGTCGACAAGAACGAGGAGTACATGTCTACGATGGTGGGCAACTACCCTTTGGATCCCTATTGGTATCAGGTATACTTTCCGATCTTTTCTGTGGGAGAAGTTTAGCTTTTCCTCTCACTATGAATTTCTCCTGTATTGTGGGTGCGTTCACAAACATTTATAAGTCACATACACAAATACCCAGACCCGAAAGAACTATCTGCTATGTCGAAGGCCGCGGTATCTGCGAACAACCCGAAGCCCCGACGGCCCCAAGCAACACAAACTAGCTGAATAACTTTTATATAATAGCAATTCTGATGACTAAAAGCTTTTAAAGATGTAGGGATAAGGTTTGTATAAGCGCTTATACAGGTAACAGGAGATATTCAAGCAATTTGGGCACATAATACATCGCTTTAATCTGAATAACATTTTGTTAATAGCTGCGTACCAGCTGGATATATAAACAGAAAGGTTGGTTAACTTCTGCATATAAGCTGATCGACCCTTTGTTCAGAATTAAAAACTCTATTAAGCAGATAAAAATATCAAACTCTGATATTCAGACAGTATTCATTATTCAGATCTTTCTCGTTGTTTTATAAAGAAGTTATGTAATTAAATGTACAAAATCAGCATTTTGTTTCTTATAATTCATTGTGATAACATATATTTTGCGTCAAATTTCCAAGTGATAGTGATGGCATCGCTCTGGAAGAAATTATAAATATTGGTAAGTCATTTTTGGTATAATGTTTTGTTATCAATACAATTATTAAAACGCATGCTACTTTACTGTGAGATTATATACAAGTTTATAGTAAAATTTTCGAGCGCCACAAGATAAAACCAGTTTAAAAAATTAACTATCGACTTATATTAACCTTTTTCGAAGAATAAAATATTTTATTCAATTGTTACCAATCAAAGTGGTAGAAAACAGACAGGTAGGTATTTGAATACTACCCTTATGTCTTTTAATATAAAACATCTATCTATTATTTGTATTATTATCGTTTAGTTTTAGAAAATAGAGGTTATGTTAGGATAAATCATGGCGACGATGTTGATTTTGAATATAAGCTGTTCACGCAGACGATTTGTTATACATTTCTGAGTAACAGGTTACTTGTAACTGTCTTATCCAGATATTTTTTGGTTAACAGTACGTTTTATGTCACAGTTCTGATAAACGGTTCTAAAGTTGACCGTCTCAGTACTCTTATTCAGATTATTAGGGTTATATAATCATGTTCTATTGAAGAAAAATACATCCATTGAGTTTCTTAAAATTGCAATTAGTTTTCAATTTACCTATCATATGTATTTATGTCTCACGCGAGTGTGACTGGCGAAATTACTTGCGCGATTACGCAAACATAGCTAAGGGTCCATTAATTCGGAATTAACCGATAACTTGTTATAAAACTTAAATTGGACACAAAAAAATAGCCACAAACTACTGTAGGTAAATGAAACCTTCGGACTTCGCTACCATTATGCCGCGTAAATCTTTTGTTTTTAATGTATTTTTTCAAATTCAAATTTGGAATCGTTCAAAAAGGCTTACAAAATAAACTTTCTTCAAAAGAATTTAAAAGTGGCCAGTATTTTTTGAGTTTAAGAACTTTATACAAAATATCCCTAGACGGTGTTGATGTGTGTAATAATATTCACTGTTTCTTTGTTTTTAGTAAAATGTTCAAAATAGTGGCTACGCGTCCCAGAGGTCGGGTTGAGCTGTCGGCTGTGTCTGCCTCCTGGGAAACTAGGGGAAAGTTGCGCTGGCCCGAAAGGAATGGCGATGTACTTTCAAAAAATGCTAATGTTGTCACCCAACGAGAAAAAAAAAGAAAGAAAAAAGAAAATTCCAGGAAATCTATGATTAATCACACCCAATAAATCTTTTACAGCTGCTTGGGATATATTTTTATTCACTGCCCCATCACTGAGGTTATTTCAAAAATCTATATTTTTATTAAATTCTGACACGTGTTCTGCTAAACTAATCGAACTTGTATCGGTGTCCTCAAAATATGAATCGTCATTTTTATCTAATATCTGATGTGATGTAGATGTAAAATTACGAGATACGGATACGGAACCCTCTTGGACTGATCGACTTGTGCTTGGATCCGTGTGTCCGTTCTTGGATAAAAACATTGTATTTCTTCAATAACCAGTTATTAGATACATAAACATCTATTATTCATAATATTTACCACTTTGAGCTACACAAAAAAGGATTAGTGCGCTTCTCTCGCTATAAGGTTGTCATAAGATCGTAGTCATCTTCATTTATGCAGTAGTTAGCTGCTTAAACGCTGAAAGAGTAATCAATATCCATATTCTGAATAAATGAGTACGAGTTGACGGGTTGTGCAGCTTAAAGAAACCAAAAAATAAACTATTCAGAATCAAGCTGTATAATTGAAATATTCATCAAAGTTGTACAGCACAAAACTGAATTTTCTCGCTGTTATGTAGCTAATAGCTGTCTCAGTCACTTTTATTTGAATATCGTTAACATAACAGTAGCAAATATTATTAGTATTAAGATTAAAAAAAAATACCAATTTTATGCAGAACTTATCAAGCTTTCAGTGTAATTAAAGTTTAAATACTGTTTTATTCAAGATAAAGCTATCACGTCAGCTTTTTTAAAGATGTAATGAAACTATAAACTGCCAATTGGTGCTTAACTTTGCCATTATCTGACTTACGTGTTGCTTGGGGGGCGTCGGCCCTTGCGGGCCCCTTCCATGTTGCTGACATCTCTTTGAGGCGCGCGTGGAACACGAACGCGCCGTCGACACGGCCTGTCGTCGTCATAAGACGGACGGACGGCGAGCTTACCCATCACTCACCGTCCACAGGCCCGCGTCTACGGTCGCCGGAAGCCGTCTACGGTGGCCGGAAGCCGTCTACGGTGGCCGGAAGCCGTCTACGGTGGCCGGAAACCATTAAACCACCCCTGGGATTAAAATTCAGCTATTTCAGTAGTTTCAGCTATACACACAACCTGCATTTCGTCAGTAAATGTTGCGTTGCAGAAGCTTCAAGTGTAACAATTGACTGCAGGTGAAGCTGTACTACATCCAGTTAGAAGGCCTGGCGGTCGGGTACAACGACGCTACGACGGACCCCTACCAGTGGCTTTCCACCAGAGATATCATGTATGTACTACACTCACACTTCACAGATCTGCATATTAAATATGTTTTTACTGTTCCTACGTCGGAGTTACCTATAAAGCGCTTGGATAAAGTGACATTCTGTCACCAATAACTTCTATGATATAAAACTAGAAAAAATACGTACCTTTTGCAATACCCTATAGTTTAGGCTATAAGTACTTATTGGAACCTCATGAAAGGCGTATACGAAACGCCTGGAAAACGATAATTAGTTGTCTGAACTTGTAATGCGGGTCTGGGGCCTGTAAATATTGCTCTTTTACGTAGGTAATATTAATTTCTTCCCAAACATTGATATAAAAGTAATATATAAGTCAATGTTCCCAAAACATTATGTCATACATAAACTGAGGCAGCCCCAGTAACTTATAACAGTACTTGTGTCGGGGCTGTCTCACTCTTCTCTTAGGTGGTATCTTACCTGTACCTCCGCACCATAAAATAAAATAACTTCGACTTGACAATTGTAAAACAGTTGGATCAACATGCTGGGTGACCTGGACGAGATCGCGTTTGCGACGAGTATGCCGAAGACCACACCGGACGGCCGCCTCTTCGGAGACCGTTGCACCGGACTCGTTAAACTACTGCCGGACCTCAGCAATTTGTACTTCTCTCATGTCACCTGGAACAGGTCAGGAACGACCCCTTTTTTGCGGATAGAAAATCATCAAATGCTCCTCCAATCCTCCCGCTCTGGGTGGAGCGGAAGGGAGTGTCACACTTCTGTTGACTAAAAACCACCAAAGTTCCTTCTTAGCCCTTTGTGTTCCGGGGTCGCGGTATTTCTTTCGAACAGTCCTGCAGCCCATCCTTCTGTGTTGCTGACATCTCTAGGAAGAATCCCTGTCATTATGTTAACTATTCTAGTTTATTGCAGCTTGTTCGAACTACCGAGCACATAGGTAATATATTATGTTGATCAAAATCATGGCGTCGTCGGTCGAAGATGCTTTAGGAGCATAATTTCTGTCACAGCCGTCAGGTTGTAACCGTTCGGATTGGGGGTCAGCTTCCAGTCTAATCAGATGGTCTGAACACAAGTATTTGCATGGACTGACTCGATGAGTATCGTGTGCAGATAGACAACACGATACGTAGTAACTGGGTCATGGAAATACTGGTTAACAAACTTTTAGGCATCTGACTCTCCGTACCGACCGCCAGAGATAAATGCCACTTCCTTCATAATTGATCCATTCCAGTTACCAGTCCATGCTGCGTTTCCACAAGATGTATGTAATGCATCTGCACGTGTTCCCCGGCAGCAAGAAACTGATACCCGGGTATAAGATGTCCCTGACGTCATACCCAGCTTTTGTGCAAGTAAGAACTTTGTTTTAAACGCCATCAGTTTATATAGCGTAACTACATAACTTAGGGTTGTATACTGCTTGATTAGTGCTATGGAACTGCATTAAGAACGTAGATTTACCGTTAAGGTTCATCACACAGACTCGAGACCGACTGCGCACACTGACTCGACCACGGTTACCGCAGTAGCCCGAAGTATTGCCAAACTTAGGTGGCAGTGGGCAGAGCACATTATTCGCAGAACGGATTGCCCCATCGGCAATCCGTTCTGCGGACGAAAAGTTGTGATTACGTTGGAAGTTCTCTCGCTAGGTGCACCGATGATCTGGTAAAGGTTGCGGGGATCCGCTGCATGCGTAACGCACGGGAGCGGACAATGTGACGACGCCTGGGGGAGGCCTATGTCCAGCAGTGAACGTCTTTTAACTGATCTCATATGATGATGATTGAATGTTCACGCGTCGAACACTTATGGCAGGAATTCTACCGTATCGAATCGGGATCAGCTAGTCAAAGTGAAGTGAGACGATCCGTTGGTTGTATTCGTGGCAACAAGTTGACAGCGCTTGGCAGTCCACAGATGACTTCTACATCATATCGTCGGGGCTGGCCACCAGCGAGACAACCATCGGCAACAGCAACCGCTCGCTCTTCGAGCTCATCACACCAGTCGGCACAGTAACTGTTATTTTATTTATTATTAGCTTTTGCCTGCGGCTTCGCCCGCGTGAAAATTATGATTTTTCATGCAAACGTTCATCCCCTATTTAACTACCTCGAAAAATCCTTCCTTATTCCTTGTTTACAAAATAAAGGAAACATCTGTGCAAAATTTCAGTTTTTTAGGTCCAAGGGTTTGGGCTGGACGTTAAGCCTGAAATACACAGGCTACTAGAAAAACATGCTTGTTTGTTATTACCACCGCACCGGACCATCCGCATCCGAAATTACAGTCTCAAATCGTATTACGCCTGTATCTATGTCCAGGTGTTGGAGTACGCTCGTTCGATGATCGCCAATCGCCTGGCGCGCAACGGCAAGGAGTGGGTCGAACTCTTCAGCAAACACAACAGTGGCACCTACAACAACCAATGGTTAGTGCGATGTGCTATGAGAAGTACGAGATTTCGTTCGCTAGAATTTTAGCTGACAGAGAAAACACTGGGCAAGTGCGAGTCGGACTCGCATAATGAAGGGTTCCGTACCAAAACGGCAAGAAAAACACGTTTGTTGTATGAGAGCCCCCTAAATAGTATTTTGTTTTTAGTATTTGTGAAAATTTCAACTGTCTAGCTATCGCGGTTCTTGAGATACAGCCTGGTGACATATAGGCGGACAGACAGCGAAGTCTTAGTAATAGGGTCCCGTTTTTACTCTTTGGGTACGGAACCTTAAAAAAACCTAATAATACTGAGGGCAACCACGTTTCGCTATAGCTATCTTTTAAGTAGGTACTTGTACTAAGTGGCGAGCTTATTGCCATCAACCGGGCACAAATCCCGACTCCGTGGCTGCTACTGGGAAATTCCTGATGGAAAAACCCAATAACACTTTGCCCGACCCGGGAACCGTAATTAGGACTTCATGCTCAACAGTGGTGCTTGCAACCACTAGACCAACGAGACAGTCGAGGTAGTGTTTAATATTTGTCGATAAACGAGGGTAGGTTAAACGAGGGACTTATATTTGAAGGAGGGATTCAGTATCCCGTCGGGGCTGCGGGTTGTTCGCAAGAGATACCGCGGCCTCGACATGAAGGGCTAAGAAGGAACATAGGTGGTTTTTAGTCAGTATAGAAGTCTGACACTCTTTCGCTCTGCCCAAGAGCGGTTATTTGATGATTTTCCACCCGCCAAAAAAAAAATAGGGTATTCAGTATTCGATTCTCGTCCCAAATATATAAAAAAACTATAACCTTAATGTGTGACGTAATTGTGCCATGACCCGCACGATCTCCAGATCTCACTTTATTAGACATTTCTATTTCGTCTTTATATATCCTACGTTAGTCTTAAAATATGATGGTAAAATGGATTCCCGTCGGGGCTGCGGGTTGTTCGAAAGAGATACCGCGGCATCGGCGCAAGGGCTTAGAAGGAACATGGGTGGTTTTTAGTCAGTAGAAGTCTGACACTCCCTTTCGCTCTGCCTAGAGCGGGAAGGGTTATTTGATGATTTCCCTGCCCCAAAAACAAAAAAAAAGGTAAAATGGATATAAGTACCTAAAAGTAATTGATCCGTGCACATTTTCTGTGATAAACGCAAGGGTAGCGAGCCTATTCCGAAATATTTGGTAAGGTTCTGTCTGTTATTTTATTTATTTTTTTTGTTCATATATTTATTAGTATCATGTGAGCATGCCCTATGGCGGATTTCAATATGTCCCTCGTTTACATACTGTATACACCGCACTTTGACAGCCCAACAACAATTGTGGGAAAGTAGCTCATGAATCTGTTAATCGTTCAGAGGACTGCTCATGCCCCAAAATAAATTATTATAAGGATAGAAAGATAAAAATAACGATATTACTCTAAAATACAGGAATGTTAGGTACTTCTTCCACTACACTGCGTAAGTAGCTGTATAATGCCGAGGCTACACTTTCTCCGGCAGGTACATAGTGGACTACAAGAAGTTCCGCCCCCGCACGTCGCGCACTGCTGGCTGCGTGAAACCTGGTCTGCTCTGGGTGGTGGAACAGATCCCAGGCTTCACGGAATCCGGCGACCTGTAAGACATCATCATCTGCCTATACTGCGCTTGCGATTTAATAGCTACAAATAGATTTTCATAGATCAAAATGTTGTGATAGGTCAGACAGTAAGGCCTCGACTCTCATGCACGAGGTTGTGGGTTCTAATCCGGAAAACTACCAATGTGACTTTTTCAGACAATTCACAGTCACTTCATGTTAAATACTGCAGTACTTACCTACTTTATTAGGGTAGTTGAGAAAAAAATCTAATTAGTCCGGCATAGATTTCCAAAAAAATATTGGACACATATTTATCCTTTTTTCACGTAAACAAAAAATTAAGACGATAAGTACAGACTTTCGAAAACTCGTGTGACGTCACATTGCAGTACATTTTTGCCGGTTAGTGATGTCAAAAGCCCTCATTCATGATCTTTGACGCGTTTTAACTTCGTCAATTTTTATTAGTTTTGATAAAACAAAAAACACGTATCCAATATTTTTCAATAATTTATCTGATGGACTATAAAACAGATTTTTATTGTTTTTGTCAGGAAACATCCCTATTCCAGATTTTCTTCTGTCCAAACCTAAAGTAAACAGCTGCAGTATTTTAGCTTTGCCCGTGGCTTTGTTTGCATAGAAACCGTAATCCGGGATAGTAGACAGAGTTCAGGGACTTTTTGTCACATAGAAAGTCGCTCTATCTCTCTATCTAGCTGAGCCCAACGCTCAGCTTCAGGGAAGTTGAGAAAAGTCTCGACAAATGAATTGAATGTTCTCTCTAACATCAACAGAACTGAGTTACTGAAGAAACAGACGTACTTCCCATCGTACAACATTCCGTACTTCCCGAAGATCTTCAACCTGAGTGGTGGCAACGTGCGCGTGTCCACCTTCGGAGACTGGTTCGGGTATAACACCAACCCTCGAGCCAAGATCATGAAACAGAAACAGGTAACTTCAACATAAAGAGACGCATGACTCATCACCATCATCATCATCAGTCTATTAATGTTCCTGATTGACTGCTGGGACACAGGCCTCCTCTCTTTGAGAGGGAATGGGCTATGGTCTACCACGAGGGCCCAGTGCGGATTGATAGATGTGACAAATCTTCCAATTTTTGGTTCTAGGACATGCCATGCTCACGATGTTTCCCTTCACCGTTTTTTAGAGCAGATAGTTTAATAATGTTCCTATGGACTAGATGAAACCACTGGTAGTTCTAGTCACTAGAACTACCAGTGGTTTCATTTATTGTCGTATTGTCGGCACCACCCTGTATAAAATATTTATGTGCATATTTCTAAAAACACTTTTAATATCAACTTAATTGGTTTCTATTTCGGATTCGTAAAGTGGTTATAAAATCACATTACACACAGTCGATTTGCCATAAAGGCTGTGCTGAATGATGCTGCCCGCAACATTGCCCTATCGTCTCGTTAACCTCGTTGCAGGCACACATCCACAACCTCCGCGATATGTACAACACGATGCGCTACAACGACTTCAAGCACGACCCTCTGTCGCGCTGCGAGCAATGCAACCCGCCCTACAGCGCTTGCAACGCCATCGCGGCGCGGAACGACCTCAACCCGGCTAATGGTAACGTTTAGATGACTTTGACCTCATAGTGTCTAGTACACAATACAGGACTTCAAGCACGACCCTCTGTCGCGCTGCGAGCAATGCAACCCGCCCTACAGCGCCTGCAACGCCATCGCGGCGAGGAACGACCTCAGGCCTTTCCTGAATTCCCAGCAGATCATATGCATTTCTGCTAATTTTCGTAAAATGGTAGGAGGCGCATATTAGGTGAATCTCACTGACTCCATTTCATAGTTTCGCGGCGGTGGCGGTTCGGAAGTAACCTGCTATTTAGTGACGGTCATCTGGGTTCCATGCATTAGCCGGGCACATAATAAATATGGAAAAGAAGAACTGACTCTCTGAGTGCGATTAGTCCGAATTACATAACCAAGTGCAGATGATACCTGCATTCCTGCAGAACATTTGGTAGACCGGGAGTGGTTCTGAGTTTATGGTCTGTTGCCAATTGACCGCTTTTCGAGTAGATTTGGTTGATTTTATGACAAGTGTACTATTACTTTTATATACATTTTTTGAGGGGCCATTTCTATTTATAGTTCCCAAAAAAAGAGATTTTTCCTGACTAAAAACAAATTAGTCCGTCGGTTAGATCGAAAAATATTGGATAGGTACGTATTTTTTGTTTTATCAAATCAATAAGAATTTACGAAGATAAAACGCGTATAAGATTTGAATGGGGGCTTGTGACGTCACTCGCCGCAAAAAAACATTCCTAATAATGTCTTACAATATGACGTCATACGAGTTTTCAGAGCACTGTATAATCTTCATTGTTTGTTTACGTGAAAAAAGAAAAAGTGTGTCCAATATTTTTTGGAAATCTATATGACGGACTAATTAGATTTTTTGTCAACTACCCTATTGCCCTAAGTTCTATTGAACATCAAACAACTGTTTTAGATTTTTTCTTATACTTGATAATAAAATAAGTTGATTACGTCTACTTACATAGGAACATATCCCTTTCGCGCTCTGGGTCACCGGAGCCACGGCGCCACAGACTTGAAGATCACGAGCGCGTACCTTCGCACCAGCTACCGGTTCCTGGCCATATGCAGCCCCACGCACAACATCTCCAGGGGCATACCACCCTTCAAGTGAGAGATTTATCGTTTTATTACACTAGCTATCAACTGCCTCGGTTTTTTTTTTTAATGGGACAAGCCCGCCACACTATTCCCTAACCACTGTAACTTCTGTAAGCCCGAATCAACAGTGGCGACCACAAGAAAAGCGCCGAGACAATAAAGCCCGACGAAGTCCCAGACAAACGATTAAACTGTCTTGGATCCCGCAACGAAATTAATCAGAAAATAATAGCGGAGTAGGAAAAAACATAATCACCACATCACATTAACTGCCTCGGTTAACGTTAATCAATGCATTAGCATAAACTCCCTAATAAAGATTGCTATATATTTCTGGTCAGATGGAGTAACTTCGACATGGGGACCCAGATATCCCACGTAGGCCAACCCGACGAGTGGGTCTTCGCTCCGATACTACACGACTGGGAGTGGGGGTAAACACGACCCTATGGCTCACGAGATAAGGGTCAGTTTATAGGCGCCGTGATGAAGATGCGTTGAAGATTGTTAGAATTATTTATTTTAATTCCTCTGTATAATAGTATATTCTAATTAGGTAAAGATAGTATTATAATTTATAATCGTCGATTTTTATATGTCTAGTTTTTGTATTTATACATGTGTTTTGTAAATAAATCATGTTTTAATAAATTTTTTGTTTTCGTGGCAGAGGCAAACACCTGAAATTCATACTAATATTATAATGATCCATTCATACTTCCATAATAATATTAAAAATAGAGAGGGCGTTTTTAGTTATCATAGTGTCCATCGATTAACTGTCAAATGGTTCCATTTTGTACCAAACCATAACCATTTGACAGTTAATCGATGGACACTATGATAGCCACTGACATTTAAAAAGATACGCAATAGCCCTGCTGCGTGTCACACTGAATACAAAATAAACCAAAATCTGTTAAAGCTAGAAGAAAAAAAAAACATTTTTTCTAAATAAGCAATAAATTTATTTACTCTAATATACACCAATAAACAATGCTTATAATTACACTTTATATACATTATGATCTCATGAAGGTACTCGAATATACATACTTTTCATAACATTTTATCCAGCTTGAGAGCTCTGAAAATATGAACCTGAAGAAAAGAATATAACGAATAACGTTAATGTAGCATAACGCTAACAATGATTTTCCAGCTTAAGGTTAAAAAAACCTAAAGGCGTAGTTCCATTGCTGATAAGGATGTGCAAGGTCCTTGGTACTACACAAGGGGCGCACGGTTATAGATACTTGTAGACAGGTATAGCTTCTACGCAGTTTTATATTTGACTTTAGAAAATATCATCGAATTTACAACTGAGTATTAGCTTGTGAGAGCAAACTCAAAGTGACGAGAGCCTGTATGGCCATTGTCAAGGACATTACATTTCTACAATTAATTTACAAAAAATAATGATATTACGATAAATGAATAAATAATACTACTCTCTTCGTCTTCCACACACAGTGAACATTTCTACAAGTTGTATTCAATTCTAGATGCGCTATTCTGCTGAAGTGCTGAGGGTTTAAAATGTCCACTTTAACAAAATCATTATAGAATAACAATTACGTTACAATTCGTAAAACGGTTACTTAGTGACAATTCATAATATTAACTACGATTGAAACTATTATAAGAATTTTAATGTGATTCATAGTATTATCCTACTATAATTTTGCTTGGAGGGCCATTTTAAGACCCCTGGTAGAACAATATTCTTCTAAGATGGAATGAATGAGTATTCTTTATACAAACTTACTTTATAACAATTTAATATGATGTAACAGTTAATATTTAAATAGTTTCATCAATACTGCAGTAATTTACGAATATTTTAGCCACGATTTTCAGATCTTTCATATTTTTATCGTATTCGCTTCTGAATACCCTTGAATACTTCTTTTACTGGTTTTAGAACATACTTGCAATGCTTTTAAAGGGACAAGCAGAAGCATTCCCACAGAATACCCCTCATTTCGCCAATAAGGAGTGTGCCTTACTGGTTTTAATTGTCTATTACTGCAGTATTCAAAAGTAAGACTTACATTAAATGAGTACATAGCCAAGATTTCTTATGGAAGAGGTAGAGTGAAAGCTTTTACAAGTGCAAATACCATTTGGTAATTACTTTCATACTTTTTTATAACATACTAGCTTTGTGAAAGCTATCCTCATCCTCTTCCTGGTGATATAACTCTTTCTGATCAAACACCAAAATTATAGAAACTCCAGAAATAAAGTGACATTCTGTTGAGAAATTACTGGGTTTTGGAGGTCACATTGGCAGTCATTACATGTAAAATACTGATATTCAGCTGCATACAGTGTGGTTGCTACACACCTCTTTAAGTCAGTGCCAGGCTGTGATCTTTCGATTAGGCCGTACTTGTTGTACAATGAAGCACACTCAGAACCAGAACTACATACATTTGACTTTAGTACCAGCTGTGCCAACAAATGTTGACTTGAACAAATGTGTAGAACTCCTAGATAACATCTAAATGAATCCTCAAATAAAAGCACACTATTGTATTTTCATTAGCTCAGGGCTGAGAGTTGAATATCCAATGGTGAATTATATTTAGACATTAATTTCACTGATTTTTTTGAAAAGATGTGTTGCGTCGACTGCAAATAACATGGGATAAGGTCAGGAAGATGACGAATTTTAGTGTTTTCTAGTGAACATTAAAATGGGCATTCCTACATAGAGACCATCTTAAAATGCCACTATCTACATCACCCTTCATGTCTTTTACCCAATCCTGGCTATGTCTCCCGTTGTGTGCTTATGAACAGTTACTCTAAGGAGTTGAGCATGAGAAGCTGCTTCAGAACTTTAGTCTGCGATGTCTCTCGAATTTCCCCTGCTAAGAACATCTCATCCACTACTGTGTACACCTGGAAAATTATATAATTATGTTAGTATTAAATCATTATATAATGTTCAAGTAATATAAACTCAACAGTTAATTATTTATAAACTAGGTTTGTTTAGGATGTAGTAAAAGTATAAAATGTTCAGGCAAGTGAAAAATCTCATTGGATTATTATTGTGTTTATATTCAATGACTGATATGAATGGCAGGATGTTACAAGTTCCTTTGATAAGGAATTACTCAAAAATGTTGTAAGAGTTATTTTGTTCAGACTTTACTTATTAGCTTTGTTTACCTTGTAGAAGTTGAACACCAGGTCCAGTTCACAGACATTGTGGAAGTATTCATTGAGGACCTCAACGAAATTGTGAATAGCCTCCAAGTAGCACAGGTTATTGTCATTCACGTCCACGCATATGCAGAAGTACAGCCCCGCGTACCGTCTGTATACTATTTTGAAGTTCCGGAACTGTAACAATACCAGGTATGGATAGAATCTTCATGGCAGGATAACGGTAGGCCACTACTACTCTTAAAGCATATTATAGGGTTTTGATATCACTTACCTCGACGAAATTAGTGTGCTTAGCGTCCCTGACAGTTACTACGGCGTGCACCTCCTCGATAAGCTTCTGTTTCTCATCATCATCGAAGTTCATGTACCATTTTGCCAATCTAGTTTTACCCGCACGGTTTTGGATTAATATGAAGCGAATCTGTGGATAATGCACATCAAATGAAACGTCAGCTCGAGAAGATTGTATTAGGCGAGAAGTAGAAAAAGTTTTAATGCTTACCATTTTGTAATTATGAAATTAAAAATGATTTAATTTGTAAAATATAGCCGTCGACGCCTCCTCTTTCCTTCAATTTTGACAACTCAGACAATAAAAAAATGACAATAATTTGTTGTCTATGACGACTATTGATTGAACGTTCCAGGTTCCAGGTCTTCAGGACCTGAAAAGTTGTGTGTTTTTAAAAAGCTTGAACATAAAGAACAAAGAAAGTTCATTTGTGTTGTTATTTATTTATAATTCGATTAAATAACTTTGAGGATAAACTGAGAATATATTGTGTTCAAAATATTTTACGCAATGAAAAAACATTTTCCAGTCTGGTTTTGGTTTATGTTGCCATATTCCCAGCAATAGCCAAATGTGGTATAATTGTTAAACGTACCCAATAACTGCAATTACGAGAATTATATAATTTTGTTTTTAAACGATCAGAATGGTACTCAGTAATCATATAATTAGTTTGGATCTTTATTTTGATTTAAAATAATCTAAAATCCTCATTTTTTTGGTTTTCTTTTAAAACCTTACAATGGCAACACAAATATCGAATTGTTTTTCAATTTTCCAGTGGAGTTTTGACGTTGCTACTACTTGCTCGTTTTTATCAAGTTTTCCTCCATGTAGTGCTTAGGTTTTCATAATGTCTCTAAAATAAGTAGTTCTGTAGGAAAATAAACCATATAAACCGTAAATGACGCCCACGAAAACCACAAAAACCGAAGTAGAAATGGTGATACGGAATAGAAAAACTGTTATGAAAGACGGGATTATGACAATGTCTGGAATCGGCGAGCCCTCTGTGTTCCACGCTCTGGTGGTTATATTCCTGGAGTTCTTCGCGTGGGGACTACTCACGATGCCGATCATCTCGGTGCTGAACGTTACGTTCCCGGATCACACGTTTTTGATGAACGGTTTAATAATGGGTATCAAGGGCATCCTGTCGTTCCTGTCTGCGCCTCTGATCGGCGCGCTGTCCGACGTGTGGGGCCGCAAGTTCTTCCTGCTGGTGACGGTGTTCTTCACGTGCGCACCCATCCCACTAATGACCATCAACACGTGGTGGTTCTTCGCCATGATCAGCATCAGTGGAGTGTTCGCCGTGACCTTCTCCATAGTGTTCGCGTACGTGGCCGACGTCACGACGGAGGCAGAGCGCTCACGCGCCTACGGGCTCGTGTCCGCCACGTTCGCAGCCAGCATGGTGATCTCACCCGCGCTGGGCGCCTATCTGATGGACCTGTACGGCGAGGCGCTCGTGGTCGCCGCCGCCACGGCCGTCGCTATCCTGGACGTGTTCTTCATCATGGTTGCAGTGCCCGAGAGCCTCCCAGAGAAGGTCAGACCCAGCGGCTGGGGCCCTGCTATCAGCTGGGAGCAAGCAGACCCCTTCGCAGCATTGAGAAAAGTTGGTGCAGAACGTACTGTGCTAATGTTGTGTGTGGCAGTGTTCCTCTCGTACTTACCGGAGGCCGGACAGTATTCGTGCATATTTGTGTACTTGAAGTTAGTGATGGGCTTCGGTGTAGTCCAAGTGGCAATATTTATTGCAATTGTAGGAGTGCTCAGTATTGCTGTACAAGTTGTTCTTGGATTCTTGATGAGGGTGCTCGGGGCCAAGCACACTATTATGATGGGACTGCTGTTTGAGATGCTGCAGCTCATGTGGTATGGCTTTGGAAGCCGTACGTGGATGATGTGGGCTGCTGGAGTGCTGGCTGCCCTGGGCTCGGTGACATACCCAGCGATCAGTGCGTATGTGTCAGTGAACAGCCGGGCTGACCGGCAGGGCGTGGTGCAGGGCATGGTGACGGGCGTACGTGGGCTGTGTAACGGCCTGGGGCCCGCCATGTTCGGCGTGATCTTCTACCTGTTCCACGTGGACCTGAATGAGGAGCACGCGGTGAACGGCAAGCCAGACCAGGAGAAGTACGTGCGCATGGTGCCCGGCCCGCCCTTCGTGCTGGGCGCGCTGCTGGTGATCTGCGCGCTGCTGGTGGCCGCGTTCCTGCCCGAAGATGGTGCGGCATCCCGGCGCACGCCACCCGACCTGCGCTTCGAGCTGGAGCGCGGGCGGCGCGTGGCGGGCCCACTGTCGCCGCTCATGGCGCCCGAGTCTGCCGCGCTCTAGCTGGCGGGCAAGGCCGGCCGCGCGGCCAGCGTTTGACTCTCAGTGCTGCAGTGCTGTGCTCAGCGACAGCCACCCGTGCATTTACGAGGTACCAAAGCTAACTCGAGTGAGTGACCGTGATCCCTAACGTTACGCCGACGACACCGATACATTCCCGCGTCGATACAGCTTAACCATCGTGTTTTTAAGCTTTGTATTATATTTTTATATGGTTTGGAGTCGCCGCTGGGGTGTGTACATATTTGTCTGAATAAATCAATGAAATCGTTGTTACATACTGTTTTCATGTTCCGAGCGGAGCATCACACAATAGGTCGCGTAAACTGCTACATTTCGTATTATACCGATGAGTCACACTTCACAGTCATAATAATTGCGTCGGGATGTTGATGTTGTCATAACTTGCCTCGAAATTATAATATTCCACTTGTAGATAAGGTCAATAGTTAAGTAAATAATCATTAGCCAATTGATATAAGATAACGATCATCTACAAAGATGTCTCCTGTCCATAAAAAAAAACATATTTTGTATAAAAAAACGAGAAAAGTAAAATTTATAAATAGGTACAGTAACATCTGGATGGAAGTTTAGGTAAAAGCTGTAAATTGGAAATGTTTCAAATGATGATATTATAGGTAGGCGTAGGTATAGTACGCGTCCTCTGGCCGCCTTTGTGCCTAGTTGAGTTCAGTTCATAACTTCTAAAGTATACCTGAAATATAGATAAGTAAGACTTTAAGCTTTCTGATTAACTGAAATAAAGAGATCATTATAATTAAGGTAATTCTCTTAATAAGATTAAAAATACAACTTCAATAAATATGAAATATAGTAGTATGGTGCCGTGCGTCACATTTCCGGCGCATAGGCTACCTGTCTTACAATACAAAGTAAAGAATCGATGGCATACTGCAGTCGACTGTACTGGGTCTGACAAAATACGATATTTGTGAACATAAAACAGCCGATAAAAGACGTAACATTTGTCGTTCGGTTATGGTTTTTATTCCCGCAGTTAATGGCAAGGGTCAACGAATTTCAGAGCAAAATGATAATTTGAATATACAGTTATGTTTTAGCATTTCAAATCATTACAGTCCTGTTGTTGAATGACGCCAATGCGCGCATCAGCAATCACCAAATAAATTCTTGGATATACCTAATCTTGTAAAAGGGTTCATTCAAAATCATGCAGGTAACTCTCGTAAAAACAATTACCTACATTTTTCGCTAAAATAAGAGAACTACAAGACGTTTGAGCTGCTAATTCTCGGCCATACATAAATTATCTTTTTATTGTTCTGTGAATCAAACATCTCCAAAGTGCATCTAGCAATTCTACGGGAACTGACGGGAAGACCGATAAAAGCTCATTGTAGATGGCGCTACCATAACTAGATCCCAATCTGACCAATCTATTGAATGAGATCACCAGGTTTTCAACCAATGAAAAAGCTTGGTACCAATTCTAAAGCCTTTAGACTACCGTCATTAGTTTCACAGCTGCTATCGCCATTACATTACAGACGGACTGTTCCTATAATTTCATAGACAATAGACTATCAACTTGCAACTACGCATTAGTACGCATTACTCTCTGAAACCGTTATTGAAACGCAGTAATCACGGTTTAAAATTACCTTTTGTAGTTCGAAAACATAAACATCAATGGCGTGTCATTTTAACTTTTTAATCTTCATGAATGGTGATTGTTTAATCCACGGAACTATTAAGTACTAAGTTCATGGCGTAAAACTTTCTAGGCGAAGGGTTTTAGCCAAAGGCAAAGTGTCTTTCAGGAAACTTATTAACTTTTGAGCGTTGTTAATGAACTGCTCTGCTAATTCGTGCGATGACCTTGCGTTTAATAGGGCAAGTGTTTGTTTAGGCGCGTAAACGAAGCGACGCGGAACTTCAAATTGGTTACTGTTGAGTACCAGATGTCTTGGCTTTTATTTTTTTTCTTCAATGACCTCTATAGCAAGGAGTTAAGCAAAGCGTTTCTGTTCGAATGTCTTTTCTACCTTGTCAGTTGTAGAAACTTACAAAAATCTAAATTAAACCTAAGTTCTTACCGCTAATTCTTAACAGCCAATGACTATGTCCTCATAGCAATGTTTGCTAGTTTGTAGCACATTAGCTTCCATAAGCAACTTGAAATTCCAACTAACGACTTCAAATTAAAAATAATTAAACAAACAAGATAAAATGATCGCGGGTTTTAAACTCGTCCGAGCATTAGACACAACAATAAGTAGAGTAAGAAATTACGTCATCTTTCAACAAATGAATATAATATGACTTGTTATTATTTTCCTGTATAGATTAATGTCCATAATATTCTTGTTTATATATAGCTTCATAAGTTAAATTACATGTAAACGCTAGTTAATGCTACTCAGGTTAATAATGGGGTCTTCCCCAAGAAGTATCAGCACTAATTGTTGACTGCGATGCTGACATTGTCCGGATATAGCTGTCGCTTCGCCGTAACGAAATATTTTCGCAATAACCTCTTACGAAACTCATGGGGTGGCTAACGAAGCAATAACGCAATGCAATAATGTTGATTAGTCCACAAAAATCTGTAAAACATGAACTTATATCTGATAGCTTTTCTCCGCGACTTCGTCCGCGTGGAATTTAGCATATAACCTTCCTCGATAAACAGACTATTCAACACAAAAATATTTTTTCAATTCCAAGTTCCAACCAGTAGTTCCTGAGAGTAGCGCGTTCAACGAACCAATAACACTTTTTTTGGGGCGGTCGTGTAAAAAAACAAACGAAGCTTTATAATATTATAGATATAGATCAATAAAAAGTACCTTCACACTTTTACCAAAAACTAACTGCATCGATTGGCAGTTAGAACTATAAAAGAATAAATTGACAAAAAGTTTCAAGAACAAATATCAAAGACATTAAAGTTGGAAGAGGCGATAAAATTCTTGATAGAAACCGCGAAAGTTGTGCTAGCCAATCTGTCGAGTCGAGCCTCTTTGGTTTATTTGATATGTGGGGAATATAGGGTCACGCAAGGTTAGTTACGCACACGCTAGAGGCAAAAAATCGGGTAACTCCAGACTTGTTAGAAACAAAGATAAAAGAACTTATAATATTTATCTCTAAATGGCCTTTTCATGAACTACAAGAATATCTGTCTGTATATTCGGTGTTACGGTAATCTGTGGTTACGGTTCCAATTATTGCTTGCAGATGCTATTACTTGACGAACTTGGAATCATTTTCACCTAGCTACGTGACTAAATGAAACACTGAAATCATTTTCGTTGATCTCAGTGATGCACTCCAACATAACTGATTTTCTACGCATTTGAAGTCTCGGGCTCAATTGAATCATGTTACATTATGGTTTGTACCAAGTAACAAGCATGTTATTTGTACTGACTAATCACTTAAACTTACCTTATATATCTCTTATTAGTTTGATTTTAATATCTTTCATTATGCAATCCATAATCAGAGCGTGATCTTGACATAATCGAGAGGATTCCGGTCCATTATTAAATTCTACGTTAAAGGTCAGGCTTTGTCATTCAGCTAAAGACTCTTCGAGATTATATTTCTGTAAAAGTAATTTTATTATAAGAATCCTAAGTAATTTTGGAGATTATTTGGACTGAGTTCTTCGCAACCGAACATAGGTTTAATCAAAATGTTCAATCTCAGTATTCTCTGTGGGACGACAAAGGAAAATAATGAAGTCCTCTAGAGATCTCAGGTAAATATGTAGAGATAAGAAGTTGTCGGTTATTTTCCGTGACGTGAGTTCCGTCGTTGCAGTGTCATTGCCATCCGATGCTCCCTCAATGCCCCACAAATATGCTCTTTGCACTTGCAACATTTTATTACACTATCATACAAACACTGATATTCATTCATCTTAGTTATGAGTGGGGTTAATTTTTGTTTGTTTGCTGGTATTTCGGATTTGACGAAGCAATTACTTAGTTAACTGAACGATTACATAACTTGCAATGGCCGCCAATCTCAGTATGATTGCACGAAATTCAGTGATGCATATCTTACTTTGCGTTCATGAACCTTCGCTTTAGCAAAATTAAATAAATTATTCGGGTTTTTAACTCCTGATTGTTCAGTCTGCGACTTTAACGGTTTAAAAAGTTTGAATATTTTTGTGACCTAAATAGCCGTAATCTAACTACCAAAATTTATGATCTCATCATCTTAAAGCGTTCAACAAAGCTCCAAAAATTCCAGATTTCTTAACACTTTTTCGTCCCTCGCAATTTCCTTGCGGTATTGTACTCTGAAGTGCCATAGAACCTTTACTAAGTTATCTTTTTACAACGGACCTCCTTCCAAGGCCTTGATTCAATAGAGGACCCTCTTGAAAAAAATAGAGAACGTCAAAAATGGTGGGTAATGTTTGAATAGCGAAACGCTGAATTCGATCGAAATCATTATTTTTTCTTATTTCTAGAGACTAGATGTTTTCTAGTCGCTTATTCAGGCAGAACGTAATATCTTGGCGGCGTTATTTCGCCAATGGCCTGCCAGTGCAGCCTCCCACACCGCATTTGAGCGCCACGCTAGCAATTATTACGTAATTGCTCAGCAGCATGGCGACCTTGATTTATTCTTTGTTGAATCTTTTTTTTGCTCGGATGCTATTAAAGTGAATGCAAATTTGAATGATGCTTAGCATTTCAAGTAAAATAAAATGAACCATAGCATCAATGCATTTCATGTTTCTAGATTATTTTTCTATTTCCTGAAGAACAGAACATCGTTTGCTTAATTTCGTTCGCCATTTCTTGGCACCGTTTTTAAGTACTTCCGTGCCTCCATTATACTATGTACAGAACCTCTAAGGTTGTATAAAATACTCATGAAACAGCACAAAATAAAATAAAATCGTTACCAAGATTTTATAAGTAGGTAGTCACGAAATTCAACTATGCGCGGATAACATCTTTAATTTCATTAAAATATCTTAACATTGCTTGTCCAAGCAAAGGAAATTCTTAGAATTCAACACAAATTCTCCGTATTTAATCAAGATTTAACCTTGTTTGAAATTAAATACATATTTGCTTTTATTGTAATGCTAATTCGTTTATGAAAAGTAATTTCGAGGTTTAAACATTTTATTAACTTGTCAGAATTCTGCTGTCAATGATCCCCTATCCACGTGTAAAATTCTAAACACACATGTATACACGTATATGTATAAACATGAAAACAATCAGCTCATAATGTTTTACTGCTGGGACACATGCCTTCTTTCTTTTAGAGGGAGCGGTCTGTAATCCACCAGGCGGGCCACTGCGGGGTGTTACAGTAGATATAACACGGCTTTGAATTTTTGGTTCTACTACATGCCAACTTTCTCACGTAATCATATAATAATTGAATCCGAACGTGCAGCTGCACGAAATACTTGAAAACAGTAATCACACTGATTTGTTTCCTGAACCAATCCAATCCAGCTAAACGTGACGATTGAATTCACGGCGCGCGCGCACTCCATTGTTCTATCTCTCTATGCAGGTCGGTTGCACATGAATCATAAACATTGTTTACGAGCTCGTGTCAATGGAGCTGGGTTTCACCAGCTACTTAAGTATGTTAAATTAGAAGCATTTAGTAGTTATTGCTGTAATTTTCACTACCTTTTATTATCTGTGCCCTTATTCTACACATAAAAAATTAATTATTAACCAGCTTACAGCCCGAAATCTGTCGGTTGCACATGAATCATAAACATTGTTTACGAGCTCGTGTCAATGGAGCTGGGTTTCACCAGCTACTTAAGTATGTGAAATTAGAAGCATTTAGTAGTTATTGCTGTAATTTTCACTACCTTTTATCTTCTGTGCCCTTATTCCACACATAAAAAATAAATTATTAACCAGCTTACAGCCCGAAATCTGAACTGGAAAGTCTTTGACAAACTCTTACCCTCTCGCTCTTTCAAAAGAACAGGGTCATCTTTCTAATTTGAGATAAAACAACTCAAAATATAATACTGCTAAACTTGGCCTATATTTATTATTTTTATCCCCCCAGCCAGATTATTATGAAACAAGTTGGTAAAGTTTTCAAATAAACTTGGCTTGTAGAGAGCGGTAAGCTCCGTTGCCGCTTTGGAGTCTGGGATTTTCATTAGATGGAGACTTTATAAGAATATCCTTAGCTGTTTAATTAATGATCTAAATCTTTAACAATCACATCACTTGTTTATGAACAGCATCATTGTGAGCCTATACAATTGGATCTATTTTAGACATAAAAGCGAAAACGATCACAAAGTCACCCAAAAACACGAAACAACAATAAATAACGCACTTAAGTTATTAGATACTAGGATTGACCACCAAAATATGCCATCAAACTGGAGGTCACGCCAAAATAGTAAATTATTTGAAAACTGGATGGTCTAGTCTAGACTGGAACTAATTATAAACTTACTAACGAATTTAAATGTGTTGAATATGCTATCATAATAATTATGTAGACGTTACTAAGAGCCACGTCTAAATTAACTTTAAACCACCTTCGTTTATTTTGGAGTAGCGCTCTATGCTTTGCATGCTTAGTAGTATACTACGCAGTATTTTGGTTAGATAGACTGGCTGTTGACTCTGGAGAGTAGGACACCTCTTCCTTTTCAGCCTTCTTTCACTCCTGCTGAGCTTGAACCCTGTCTGCTTTACGCCGAGTTTCGGCCCTGTATTCCTGAGCTTCATCGCCTGCTGCTTTTGCAACTTCTTCGGACATCGATGGTAGTGTTCTTGAAAACTTCAGCATTTCATTAGAAGTTTAAATACGCTAAGAGGCAAAATAACTATTCTTACTACAGTTTGCGATGTGGCCATAACATTTGCTAATGCCACGCGTATCGGTATCACTCAGTCACATGAATCACAAAGAGGTAGGTAACTACTTATCCTGCATGTGATATCTAACGGATTATTTCAAGTCACGTTTCGCTTCTAATAATGGCTTTACTTATACCAAAGGCGAACAGCTAAAGCCAGGGGTTCAAATGTGGATTTACAATGCAGTGACAGGTTATCATCAATAATAGCCTTTTTATTAGGTCGACAACCCGTTTGCTCAATCTGGTTTACGATGGCGGGGGACCTAAAGGCGGGAGCAACTAAAAGTCGCTGACATATCGTATTCTCTTCTTTATGGAATAGCAGGCGTGCAAAAGCACTTTTTTAATGTGACGTGTGTAGTGAAGACATCTTTTACTGCTAACTCGATGGCCGAGGTAGCGCGACCGATAAGCCTGTGTTATCAGCTAGTGACTCAAATTCTGTAAAACAAAACTAACGGAAGTTTTACACTTTTACAGTGTCTCCGGCGACATTGGAAATGATACTGTTGTCGATACAAGCAACGATATGGTTTAGTGAGTCGCTAGATTTTATCATTATTGTCAAAAGTGTTAGCACTTCCTAATTTCTATTGCTGATAGATAGCAAAGGTTAGGATTTACAGAAGAAGGTAGTTGTCCCGTCGAATCGATCCATAATCAATTAATTAATATTAAAATATGTCAATATTTTGATAATAGCTACGAATATCTTGCTAAAAATGATTTTGCGTCTGTCACTTCAGATAGTCGTATTTATCAGATAATTTGATTTAATGTCGCCCGTATCGAAGATTTAATGTTTAATATTTAACAAAGAAAAAGTGCCACAAACTGGAAATCCCGCCATTCAAATGATGTATCTAATCGTTTGACAATCAGATTTGTCCGCATATTACTGTTTATCAACGATAATGCTAAAGGAAAAACTTTATATGAAATGTTAGAACATATTCCCATTTGGACAAACGCTATAAATAGGCTATGGTTGTGTCACGTCTTCGTGTCTTTGATTTTTTTTATTCTAAGACATGCCCTTCGAGACAGAATCTAACGCTCAACGAATGACGATTAATAACAAATACTTTCGAACACAAAAATAATTTTGAAAATAGGTCCACAATTTTATTGACGGAGATATCAGGAGATATACATAAAAAAACATCCACAAGAATAGAGAACCTCCTCCTTTTTGGAAGTCGGTTAAAAAGAGACTTATTTCTGCCTTACATATTTAAACACATACTTAATTATTATAAAAAATTACGCCTGTTATCCCCGAAGGGTTAGGCAGAGGTGTACATATTTAAAGCTTTACTAAATAATAAATTAAAAACTTTCCTTGAGTTGACTTAGAGATGTAAAATTCGTATGAACAATTCTGGCAATTTCCAGGCAACAGTACGCTTCCAGTCTTACTACGCTTCGCTACCTATCATTATAAATATAATAATTTTGAGGATAATTGTTGAACAATCTGTTGAAGTGTGGCCATTTTCGGGACTACCCCGCCATCTTGTTTTATTTAATAGAATGTCTGTCCTGTCAATTTCGTTCAATTGCCAAAATATCCCTTCCTGGATTCTGAACACTACGAGTTCTATTTGAATTGATTCTCAAACAAATGAGTTTCTTAATATAACATTATATACTAGCATAATGAAATGTTAAAACAAAGTGTTCAATCAACCGAAAATATCTAAGAAATTCTCTGATTATCT
This sequence comes from Diarsia brunnea, assembly GCA_949774965.1. NCBI lineage: Eukaryota > Metazoa > Arthropoda > Insecta > Lepidoptera > Noctuidae > Diarsia > Diarsia brunnea. The sequence goes on from OX459017.1 coordinate 17,416,785, forward strand.
GCCTGATAAGAATTACGTCACCAGACTGCTCGTTTTTAATGAAAATTCCCCGTTTACTGTGACTTCGATAGAACTTATTAATTGTTTGTTTCAATTCGTCAATCGTTACATTTTTTTCCGTGTGTCAAGTAAGAAAACTGCTTCGCAATGACTTATTTTTATTCTTCCTGAATTTAAACAATTTAAAAGTAATATGTACCTACTAGTTTAACTATATCAGAGAAGAATATTATCATCAGTCAAGCCACTCCAAATAATTTCTAGGTAGGTACATAACATAGCATTTCTAGCACGAAAACATAATCTAATTTAAACACGAGCGCTGAGGCATATACAGATATCCTAAGTTTGTCAATTCGTTCGACACTGTTGCTGCTGCCGGCCAGTAACGATTGCCATAGACTCGATCATAGATTTCGTTATGACAACCAAGTCCGACAATTTATCGCGCATTTGCTTGCAGCACGTGGCAAGTATGACTATGATCTAGATGAGTCATGATTTTAAGTATTTTATGACTTGTCCTCACCCGCCCAAGACTTCGCTATACGCCAGATCTACCTATTGAAATGTGATTTTAATATTCTGTGTACTCCCAATTGAATTTATTATTTACTTCAGTTCAACATTTTTCTGCCCTTGAAAGTCTTGTTGAATGGTACCTATGAGCTATGTCAACAGAAGTTATTGTGATAACTAATTTTGTGACGTCAATCCGATATAATTTAACTTTGCCCACATGGAGTTGACTGATCATAGAAAACACTGTCCCTTGTAGGTAGTTATAGTTTAATTTATTAACTTTCCTTTTTAATTAAAGAGTCTTTCGATATCGTTATCATAATATGACTAATGAACGCTTTTAATAATTTTATCAAAAGAATACAAATGATAAGATATTTTCATTTTACATAAGATTACTAAAAAAGAGCTGAATTCTTTTAGACAGCCTGTTACGAACCATCTGTCGACGGAAAGTAAATAGACTGTATATCTTATTACTTCAATATGCTGAAGTAAAAAAACAGAGCGAAGTTCAGTAGTATTTCATTTTCTTTATGAAACCTTTTTGCTAAAAAACTTTCCATTAAACTAAGTCCATTGTTAGTATTATTGGCGCCGGCTTGTCTCAATTGTGACCTACATATTGAATGCTGTCTTTGCCTCGGTGTTCAGTGCTATTAAGGCTTACTGCCACCGCCTACGTCACGCTGGCGTGGGGTGGCGTCATAATAGGCATCTCATCGATTACGCAAAAGTAATAATTAGTCATCCTCCATTACTTATAGGGTTTTTTTTATTATCATCTGTACTATTTGCGTTATTTGGTTTGCTATCTGTTATTATTTCTGATTTACTATTTCTTCGGTAGACAAAACTAAAACAACCGCGGTCCACCTTGTTACGTGATAGTTTGATAACAGCCGAATAAATTGAGGTAGGTAATAATGAACATAACTATAAGAACCAAACTCGTCAGATTCCCGTTAATGTAAAATCAATAGACAAACCATGGGTACATTTTAGTCATCAATTGACGAGTTTTTAAATGGTAAAACAATTAAATCCGGATGAGACTCAAGTTCGAGGTTGCACGGTTCCAATTTGTTGCACTCTAACAATCTAAAGGTTAACCAGGGAAGGGACTAACTTCGCCATCTTGTTTTCTAAAGTGTTTTTTGCAACATCATCCAGATGCCAAAAGATGTTTGCAACACTGTAGCTATAGCTACTTATTGCAGCGTTCATGTGGGTGCCGAGTGGCCAATGCTAACAGGGGGGTTACGGTTAAGTGAAAGGTCGTCAGTTTTGCACTGCGATGACAATTGCCAGCCGTAAGCGTTGTTATCACTTGTTAATTGATCAATGAAGTTCCTGACTGGGTGGATTTTTAAATTAACAGCCATTCGTACTTTTCATTACATTACTCCTATGGGCTTTTCCCCGTACCTAGCTTTATTCATTGTGGTGTTCATACCTAACTGGATGTCACCGACGTATTCATCCCAAGTGTTATCACTTTTACCGTCGCATTTCGTACTCAAAGCGTTCAATATGGTCATATTGTAATTTGGAACGTTAATTTTGTCAATAATTGTAATTTACAACTAGAAATTTTATTCGTTTTTTGATGGCCGCTTGCACTCCAAAATCACTTTTATAATAACCCTAGTTTCTAACCAATGTTATGGAATGGATTTTACTACCAGCAGTTTCGCAATAACAAAACAAACGAAGAGCAATATGTTGTGACTGTGAGTCACGCTACGAATACGATGAGAGGAGGACTACTACTGCATTGCATAATAAATAAACTATCTTGACATCCACCCGTACACATTTATCATAGGTCATGTCACGTCTAACGGTCTAACCTACTAAATCGTAGGGACAAAATAAATTACGTAATAGGCACCAATAATTAAAATCAAAGAGGTGCACATGGATATTTTGGCGCGTGGCCAATATCGGAACTAATGCCGCCATTTTGTTTTTTTTTTTGTAACTGCCAATGTTGACATTCAAACGCTAAAATGATCTTGTAGCACTGTAAGCGTCTAACAATATAAGCTTCAACATATTATAAAAATCTTACATGAAGGTGTATATTTTCGTAACACTAATAACCACTCTATTTGTATACATTATCATGTTATCTTTTATTACAAAATTAAACAAATATTTCAATGTGATTACGTTAGGCGTCACGTTTCTCTACCGGCAAGGCACGACAAGTTAACACCATGATGACAGCTTTCAACGACGCTATTTAAACTCAGATTCACTTTTGTTCAACTCTGACTTTGGCAAATCATCGTTTATTTTGGAGATATGTCGAAGTAGCTACGAATACTGATTCGAATCTTGTTACTAGGTAAATCTAACAAATCTAAATTAATACCTACCTACCAGCCATAAATTGTCGTTGACTAGAATACTCCATGAAAGGTTTGGTAGTTCTTCTTTTCTTTATCGTATGGTTTAGTTATGGTAGAGTTTGGGCCTCCGTCTTGGCTTCACATAAAGCTTAAATAAGTGTTCATATCTGTAGACAACAGAACAACAGTGAATATAGATGACCGTCGCAAAGCTTTTGCCAATCTTGTCTCTCTTATTAAGGCTTCTAGAACAAACCAACGAACCCCAACAAATGGGGTTCTTCAGCGTTCGTTACCTTACTTACAGTTAGACTGCTAAGCGAAGGCCACAGAACGTTAAATGGCACTGGATTGTTAACATAATTGAATAGTCCCGTAATACAGTATCGATCGAAACATTTCATCTCTATTAACCTGTAGGTACCTATCTACGTAGAACAAGCTGTGGCCTTTAAAAAAAATGCTTCCATCGGCTGGGTAGAGTTACCTAATACAATATATTTTTTCTTGTCAGAGTAATTCACTTCCAAACATATTCATGGGACGAAAATACGAAGTCTTTTATACGTTTAACCTCCTTTATAACATCTAGTAAGCAACGAAACAATTGTCTGTCTTTCCCACTGTAGGAGTCTGTGAGACGAATTGAATCCATTTGCAAAGAAACTATACAATACAATGCTTTCAAGACTGTATCCAATACGCTTGCCTGCTCGCCTTTGCCTTGATGTAAAAAAAAAACTGTTTGTGCCAACTTGCTGGTAGAACTTAGTATTTCTACGGTTATTCGAGAATGAAATTGAATTGAACGTTAGAGCTTTTCCTTTTTTCGAGAACAACTGAGGAAGTTTGTTATTTGTTAACTAACAGGATGATGATGTCATTCATTTGCCGAGTAAACTTTCTTCTAAATATTCTTGTAACTCATTTTGTTATCCCCATTCGTCATTTTCTTCCAAAAAGACGTGCAAAAAAGCATCGGGCATGAATTTATTTTAATCAGGCAATGAATCCAGTTTTTCTTTTATTATTTAGCGCCTAAACCTGGAAGACTAAGGATCGTTTAGTGCTATGCCTGATGCGTTATGCCTGTGGCAGTAGACCTAGATTGATTAAATCATTGGCTCTGTTACTCCACAATTCCAGTTACCATGACCTAACTATTCTTCTTCATTCACGGGATTATTCAATGGCCCTTCATATTAGGTAGATAATTGGACCAGGGAAATACAATCATTTATTTCGTCGCCATATTGACTTTATGACTAAGCTCTTGGACCAAATTTTCCCGCTCCGTTTTGCGCAAACACAGACAATGCCGGGTAACCTTGTGGTTGCGCTGTTATTTAAGAGAACCAGGGTAACCCACAAAATTCTTAGGTTCTTTGCAATTTGCCTGTCAGTGTTAGGCTGTTTTTTAACAAAATGTGAATTTCGCGGACTACGGGACTACCGTAACACTTTTATCTTAAACCGATACATTTAAGAAGCAAAGAACATTAGTAAAAAATCAAAGAGGTTATGAGGATGTAGCATGGACAGGTTAATAAAAAACATACAAAATGTTCTTCATACTTGTCAATTGTCATTCTGATGTTTAAAAATAATAAACCAGTTTAAGTAAGTTGCACTTATTGTTTCCAATTAAATAAAAAACTTATTATTTTCGATAATACCTTCGCTGTTAAAATTTTATGTTTCACAAATAAATACATGTTTCCACAAGTATTTATTTGGGAAACATAAAATTCTATAAAATGTATATATATTCGAACGCCATGTTTAGACTTGACAGTTACAAATGTCAATCTCAAAAATCATAGAGAATTTAGAAACTATGGAAAACTTGTAAAAAGTTTAGTCGGAAACAGGCAGACAACTCATTTTTATTCAAAAAGTCTTTTTAGATTTTTTCTTATCTCAGTAGACTATTAGGTTTAGGTAAGATTCATATCTACGCTCCTTCTAACATAAATGTGCGTTGGTTTCGACATGTAATACGCACCTGACCTTAAGGATACTTTATTAGGGATTTACGGACCTTTAGGAAATTACCAATAAGGTCAGTGAGTGTCCTAGGCAGGTCTCCCCCTCCCGGGATTTTTATTTGCTACCGCGTCGCGCCGTATATCAACACCAAACTATTAAACTAGAAGGTTCTCAATCTATTTGATTATATTATCTGAATATTTGTTTTTTTTTTAAATATGGCGGCAGTTATTTAAAAAAACTAGTAGAGTCTTCCTAGTTATTATTTACAATACGACGTACCTAAATCATCATCTGACTAGCCTTTCCCCCTAAAGACGTCTTCCAGTCTAACCGGCTATTATGATTCAGCCACGAGCCCCACAATCCAGCGAACAATACAAGAAATTCGATATTCTCTTCCAAACCAAAGACAGTAATGGAATCAACAGCCTGTTTACCCGCAATGTTGTTGTTATACAGTTGTTCTGGTAGTAAAGACGGCGAAACGCTGCCATTCAGGGTTCCCTAAGTAAAAAACGTCGTCGCAAAACCACAGGTGCTGCGTAATCGCGAATATGCTAATATTCGGTGAACCTTTCTGCCTAAATTCAATGTAAATACACTTACCTCGGTTGAAGTGTCACCCTTCTCCTACAATTTGTTTTGTTCGTGTATTTTGTATACCAATTTACTCACTGAGATATTTTGGGGTAGTCTCGGCGAAAAATAAAATATCTGCAATTTAAACTAGGTTATTGTAGCTCGCAATTTAGCTATGCGTAGTTGTTCAACTAGTTTTTGTTGTTCCGTATCTCATAACGTCCTTGATGGTCAGTTCGAGTAAGCGTTTAGTTTTTTTTATTGTCCATTACCTCCTGCTAAATGATAATAGCCTCCTTTTCAAGTGCAGTACAAAGACCACCTCTACTTTTCCCTTCGCCATCTGAAACAATAGGTCAGAAAGCTAAACTAGGTACCTAGTGTGTAGTGTACTAGTGTGCAGGCTTGTTTGTATGCGTTTATCGTCCAAGTTCAGTTACGAAACCTTTTGTTTCTAGCGCTGAGCACATAATTGGCCACTTTTTTTTGAACTTGGCATTGTAACTGCCAGACCACGGTCACCGGCCACCGCGGCCGATGCGTTGCATTTGCATAGATTATCATTACCAGTTTCAGTTAGATAACTTGAATTGGTACAGTGCGCCGTAGTTCTTTAGCCGGTTGATTGAACAACATTGACAGGGCCCTAATGTTGATAAAAATACTTATTTGTGAAATTGACTATGGGAATATAAAAACCAAGATGGCGCCGTTAATTTTGATTATGGTCACCCGGTAAAAATATCTAGCGGTGGACAATTTATAGTGGTGTAATATTCTGAAAATGAAATGGTGGATCGTCTTTTTGCATAAGTTTCTGACTACTTACTACATTTGAACAAAACAAGTAGCGCAGGTTTTATTTGAATCGTTTCATATCAGTTTGATAACATGTGTTAGGCAGGGAAACAATGTGGATACCAGATGGTTTCCTATAGAAAATTCCCAGTGTATTATTTCCTCATTGTCGTTACCATACAGTTTGCATTAACATATTTAACACGATACCGTCGACTAGATTCAATAAAGTAAAGCAAAACCGCCAAAAAAGCATAATATACAATACGTGTACAAAAAGGAAGTATTTCTATTGCCTAATACCTCAATGATTGCCTAGCGCCATTTCCTACCTAGGGTAGCAACAATTTGGAGTTTTTAATGAATTTCCCTAAAAGTGACGCATGAATGTGGCAAAGTTTTGTGCTTTAGGGTTTGTTGTTCAACATAAAATTATTCATTCTTCTCAGAATTATTTTATGTCGTGGTTGCTATGTCAATATAAATAAGTACCTTTTATTAAACAGTTTTATATTCAATTCGATACAATAACAATAGCGGCCAGGACAGCGGAAGCATTGACAAATATACGGTTAGCATCGAAAATAAATACTACTTAGTTAAGTACATCAGTTACATCCTGCCGATTTTTTGACAACAGCTTGCATTTTTTGTTGCAAAAAATAAATAAATACCTTCAAGTTACTACAGTAAAGTGTTTGGAAAAATAAACAGTTCATTGAATTTTTTTAAACAAAGGATACGGATTTCTAGGAAAGGAAAAGAAAAAGGTAGGTACCCGAACTAAACATCACTATTTGACGTTATTACTTTCCAACGAAGCTGTCAGATCTAAGTAGCCTGGTACTACCTAACTTACTTCACATAGACTAAAAGGAAAACCAATATGAGCAAAACGATACCTAACATAGGACAGATTTTTCAAATAGGTAATTGTGCCATTTTCCGCCCAAACTGATCACTTAACCTATTTTCTGTACGGAAACAGACACGAATTGGGAACGTCAAGTCTAAACCATTACATAAAAATGCAAATTGTCTTCTACAAAACAAAAATTTAATTAGAGACTATTCTTCCCCCAAATATTTCATCCTCGCAGTGTAATCAAAATGGCCGCTATATTTGTCTACGGTAATAAATCCCTGGACGTAGCAACAATAGACGATACACATTGTAGAACTTCCAAGATACCAACCTCAGCATAGTAATAAAAAACCTTGCTTAGTAGTTTCCCTATAAAACTGGTTCATAACAAAGTCTAATGTTGTCTGAGAATGGGGGCAAGTAGAGCCACCTGTCAACCTGACCGTGAATTATAGTCGCGACGCGGAACGCAAGCAAATCAATTTCTGTACTGAGTTTGACTGACATATGAATAATTTGGGTATTTCGGGCGGATACGCTAGCTAGTAATTCGGGTTTATTTATGAAAAGAGTGAAAAAGATCCAAAAAATTAAAAACATCATGCAAGTGAAGTTTACCACTGTTCGTTTTGTGAGAGAGGGAGCCAAGCTTTTGCATAATTACTGTGCTGTTTTCCCGTGTTAATAAAAAGGGTATTGGGAAAGTCAAAGCCTATAAAAGTTGTTAAACGGAATACCGTCGAAGCGCGTTTAAGAATTTATCACTACCCAGCTCGTAAATAATCGGAACATGTGGAAAAACTCTCTGAAATTTTAACGCCTTTGGTGTTGCCTTGTTGGCTACTACAGCGCCACTAAACGTAACAAAATGTTTTGCGTTGTTCTTTAATGGCGACACCAATCAATTTATTAGTCCCTTATTCTGGCGTTGTATTTTACACTTTACTAAGGTGTTTGATCAACTTTCTCGCTTTTTTCTTGCTTGTGATTGTGAATAACTGAGACGCATGCTGGACTTATTTACTTTCAGTCTAGTTATATATATACATTAAATAGAAATTGATGATATGATTAAGTAAAGAACTTATTTGGGTTTTACGACTTACGACGAGTAAAAAGTGAAATACTTTTTTTGTGAAAACTACGTCTAACACACAGGTCTCACACGATGTTCGTTCTCATCAATTAAATGTGATTGAACTCTAGGCAGCTGTGGCAGTTGTAATGTTTGCTAACCCGCCATTTATTTATCAATATTCAAATACCTACCGAGTCTACCGACTAAAAAACAATACGTCTTGTTTTAAATTAATTTATAATAACCAAGCTACCGTAGCCAAATACCCTCCATATTGGATTTTAAATAACCATAAAGTAACGCTGATTTCTCACTAAGCGACAGGTAATTTCAAGATTTTCGCAAGCCTTTGTTAGATTATCGTCAATACGATAAGATCCGATAAACCATTTATTGATATCGGTTCGTTTACAAGTTCACTACAATGGCTACAGAATTAAAATAGCGATAAACAATTATAAAACTATCGCAACTACCTAGGTTACCAATTTACTTCAAGTTTCAGATACTGATAACACATTGCCTACCTAAATTCCTGAAAAATTGTATTGTATTTTTAAAACAGCAAACATCACCATTTCAAATCAATAATTTATGGAACAATAGAGATAATAATGTATGTTAGCACTAAAGTCCATTTCACGAAAGAAGTCCCGCGGACAATTGTGGAACTAAATTTAACAGATCGGCCATGTTGTCGTTTGTCGATGTTATCAAGGTGCGTTTGTTGTGGTAGATATTTTGTGAGTTTATTATTGGATTAGTGCGTTATAAGGTTTATTTACGATGCCAAAAGTTGTGAAACAACACTATGTCGCGCGACATACAGCGCTGCGTCTGCGGGACTTCTTTCGTGAAATGGACTTTATGTTGACACAAACTCAATTCTACTTGTTTATGGTCAGTTACCAACCTCACGGCATTGATCGGTAACTTCTCAAGGACGGCAATTACAGGCCTAGAATTAATTTAAAATGACTCCACAAGAGATTTATTACCCGGCTATGACATTATTACATAGGTAATTCGTTTTATTCTATCTACGTAAACTTGTGGAACACTAATCTTATATATTACAGCTGTTTTAAATCCGGATTGTTTATTGATTTTGAAAAGTCCAAAGAGGAAATGGAACACAGTTTATAAATAGGAACGGATAATAACAACTTTATTACTTTTTAACCGACTTCAAAAAAGGAGGAGGTTATATGTTCGTGTGTATGTATTTTTTTTTTTTTTTTTACCGCAACTACACTATCTCAACTGGATATAATTAGATTTAATTAACGCTAAACTAGTATACGCATAATTTAATGATTATGACAAATCAATTACTAGCTATTTAGTTCGAAATGCGGGTAGATACAGTCTATTCACGGATACTTTGACCTCTGACAGGAAACAACACAATACATACACATCTTGACAGGTTTGTCAGTGGTTGCAATCCACCACCACAACAATAAATCTCACTTTGATTTTGACAGTGATACTCAGTTTCAGCATAAAACATTTTTTTAATAAATTCTTGATCAACATATGGCTACGTCAGTGTTATTGTAAGCCAAAATCCTTTCTCGTTAAGGGTTAAGTGGCGTTGGCAGTCCAGACTATGCCTGATGACATCACGGGCTAATTAACCAATACCCAGAGCGCCTAGAGTAAGTCGGGGTCACAACGACCTATCGAAATGATTCCGATGGTGTAGGATTCGTGGATGCATTAAACGTAGGAACATAAAACTCGATTACAGTTTTATGTTGTTTTTTAACGTTCATTAAAATCAAACAGTTACTAAATTACGAATGAAAAAGTAAAATACTGATACCAACAGGGTCTGCATTTGTGGAAACGTTTTCGTTCCTTTTTAAACTGTTTCTTTTATTTCTGAAATCTCTCCCAAAGTGGTACCTTCCAGTGTGCAGTGTTCTCTTTCAAAGTAAGCGGTATCCGATTCGACTCAAACCATCAATTCTTCCTCTCTCTTAAAAGCCTTGCACAATATGGTTTTAATAAACTGAGACCTTGTATGGAAATGCTTTTTTTAAAATCATAAGTGAATTCTACCTTCAAAACTTAACCTTCGTTTAGACCTTAGTCCAATAACTTAGTCCTCGAGGATGGCTCATACTCATAAGCTCTGAGATACTCCGTAAAAAAAGCAAAAGTCAAAAATAACGAAACCGGTCGAGAAGTAAATCCGGATTGTCTACTATAGACGCCTTGCAGAGTTGCAGCGTAAAAATGTAAAAATCGTGTTTGAGTATTGCAATGTTTCCCAAAGTTTTAACTGCAATACAGGTTGTGACTCCAACGGCCATTTATGCAGTATCACTGTTAAATAAAACTGGGTTACTGGTTGGGACGTTAATTATATACTCCCGACTTTATTTTAGACAAAAATCAATCAGATTGCAAGCCTATCTGGCGTAACCGCCCAGCCTAGCTAGTGCCCCGTACAGCGGAATTGTGTGCCTATTTCGGCCGCCATTCTCTTAAATAATTCCTGTTCACTGTAACGTGACGAGAATAAAAACATATTATTTATTGCGATTCCAAAACCCCAGACTAATTATTTCAAGCTACTAGTCAATTTGTCACGAACCTTGAAAGCAACCCGTCGCATCGCGTCAATAGAAATACAATTTATTATCAATCAGGATAAAGGGATCACATTCTACCGCTGTAATTAATGATAGGGCCCGAGATTTATTTCTAAAGATTTCAAGACATCTTATTTGAAACATTTCGTTTACTTAAGAAAAGATTTCGATTTACAAATTATAACTGTAAACTTTAGGTGGATGGCCTCTTCCGACCTACCTCATAAAAGACCCTAAAAATATGTTGCTGGGCCTAAAAATATCTCCCGCATCATTTGAAGCCTTCTACATTGTAATATTATGCAAATTATATACTGGGCCAGTGATCTTGAACGACTCCATTTTAAATATTGGAACTAATTTCAATAAAAACAAGGTTTGATCAACATAGCGTCGCTTCGTAAAATCTTTTTACAAAATGGTTTCTGAATCGTCGAGTGATTTGATATTTTGTGTGATGAAAAATCTGCTTTGTCTGTTATTTTAATAGATGTACGTTATTTTGATGGTTGTATTTCGTGTTTATTTTAGAACATTGACCTCCTTTGAGCTTCTCTCTAGAGATCTGTCGTGTGTGATTTAAGGAGGTTGAATTTTTAGTTAGTTTATTTTTTAAGCATCTTTGTTCCTTTTTTTGACTTGTTCTACAATTTGCGTGTTGTTTTAAGGTTCTACTATTTATACCTAATTTTAAATATTTGTGAAATTAGCTTTTTTACAATGACTGTTAGAAATCTAGATAACTATGCATTGCAGGGAACATGCATTTTATATCGATCAACTTCCTTAACTTCTATCTCCATAAGTATGGCTTAATATTTCTACTTCTAATCAAGTAGTACGATGACCGTTCATCGTAATTCTCATGACATTGACAGTGGAAACCTGTTTGTGAGACATATGTGTGATTTATTTGGGGCGTCAGCTACAGCCAGCATAAAGTGCAAGTGAATAAACGAGTATAATTGTCATCAATGTATCTGTGTTTGGTCTAATTACTGATCAACAAGGTGATGACAAATTGACTTTGTATTAATTAATACGGGACATGGCTAAAAGTGCGTATTTATCGTTGACAATTAATAATGTTTCCTGTTTTATGGCAAAATTCGCTCACCATATTATTTATTAGCATCGATAAAGTGCCCAAAAGAATAAACTGCTTATGTGGTCCCTAAATGCAGGGTGAGCTTAGAAAAGCTATAACAAGGATGTAAAATGTGTATATTTTTGTGTAAATAAAATCTATGTAAGATAACTTTGTTTCTTTTAGGATAAGTGTTGAAATCATTCACATTTTAATTGTGTTAAAAAAAAAGCCGAGTAAAGTTGGGAGTGTTTAACAAAAGGTGCGTACTTATTTGTGACTGTACTAAATTAGGCTTATTATACAATTGTCACATCTTTCAACTTTCTGACATTGACAGTTTCTAATGTCAAACAGCTCAACATAGACATTCGTATTATCACAAATGAGTGGACACCACAAAAATTCATCTTCTTGTGCTCTAATGTAGTTAAGATCCTATTATAGCTAATTAGGTGCCTGAGCATAAATAATTTATATTGAACTGTAACATAGTGAGATAAAAATATAATGTAGAATTATTTTTAATATTAAATGTATATAGTAGTAGGGGTTTGGATCGAGCGGCAGACAGACGACTGCGTAGGCAACGAAGACTGGATTTTTTTCTAGATTAATCCTAACAAGCCCACTTGATGCGCCGGCCGAGTTAAACTATCGAGGCTGCGTAACACTTTGTATTGACTATGAAGAACTGAGTCTAATTGGGAGTCAAATTGATATTATGTCATCGCTCTATTAATCTAGAATTTTCTATTGTCGATTACAAAATCGGCCGCTTGATCCAAAGCTCTATTTTGATCACTAAACTTATTTTTGTTATTGAGTATAATGCTGGACATATCTATGGAACCGACCTTTAATTGAAAGCTTCTCTGGCTTTCAACCAATACAGCAAAAAATGTATCTTTTACTACAGCAATTTAAATTATTTACTGTTTTAAAAAACTTTTTGCACTAGACTTTTTGCGGCGATATCCACAATTGACTTTAACCATCAAGATTGTTGACGAGAACTTCCTTACTGTTGGAAAAGGCAGGCATCTCAACAAATAAAGAAATAATTTACTCTGAATCTTCTACCGCCTACGACCCCGCGTTCAATATTTGAAATTCATATTAGCGCTTCTCATTTTTGCTCGGAAAAAATATTAAATAAAAAGCTGGAATATAATGACAAACGATGCTTCACAACTTTCTTAACATTAAAGGAAAACAAAATAAAAGAGCAAAAATGGCGTGTGCCTTGATAGCATCTGAAGCCTCAAACCACGCGAGTCATGTCGGAAAGTAGAAACTCGAAGCGAACTTGCACCGCCTTGCTTCCCCGACCGCGACCTTAGTAACACGACGTGACCATACATTAGCGTGCAACCCTGAACTGTGCAAGCCGATATTCTCGCCACTGCACAGATAACAAGATAATATACATAATTTTATAGCCTTTTACGGCATTTCTACGACAGATTCTACCTTGGAACAGAAAATAAAAGATTTCAACGTCATAAATTCCGCAGTGTTTGGTAAACTGTCCCTCTGCGCTACGTAATGAGCTGTGCCGCATCACTTTACGTCATAACGACAAATTAATGGTAATTTTAAACAAACGATATTTCCTTTGCTCTACTTACGCTTCGTCGTTTTGAGAGAGGTTCCTTTGTAAATAGAAACATATTTCCCAACTTATCTGGTAAACTCATCTCATGTTCTTATCTAACATTGGTATAATTCTATTTAATTTAAATTCAGCAGACTTATTAAAGATTATTTTATTTATTTATTAATATTAAAGAAATTATTAGATTTTTCGATATCGCTGCAAAATTATCGTGTGCAGGATTAAGTTTCACAACTCGATTAAAAGAATGCAGTAGTTTTATTCATCAAGGTGACTTAGAAAAAAATTGTTGTGGTTTATGGTTGCACAACCCCTCTGGTGGGGTTTTAGTTGTACTGAATTTTCTTTTGTTCTCATATGTTTACTTAAAATGCTTAGTTTTTTTTATTTGATTCTTTTTTTTGTAAAATGCCAAACTCTAGTAAACGTAGTGTAATTATTAATTACCTATAAATAATAGAAAGTATTACATATGTAGCCATTTCAGTATCATAAAGGTGGACTGTTTGATATGGTCAATTAACTCCATTGAGGCACTAAAATGGGCAACCGATGACCATCCGCTATTACTGTGGGTTGCGTTGGCGAAATTGTCTAAAACGAGCTATCTAAGCAAACTTTTATAACCTACCTACTTATTTTTGCCTACTTTTGACTATCAATACATGTCTTCTCCTTTTATGCCAAACGTCTTTCATGCAGGGCCAATAAAGTATTATTGGACGTCACAAAGAGCTCAGGTGTTACAAAGCAAGTTCAGCTAACACTAGCTTTTCAGCTTTCAACGGCAGTCAAATGGTGCCATTTAGACGTGCCTTGGATATCTAGTTGGGTGCCATATTTCAGCAGTAGTATTGTAAAGCTTTCATTCAATATAATGTTATTTAGTTGGAATATTTTTGTTTTATATCACTTACATTCCATATGAAAAGCTTATAGCGGATTTCAACACTAGGCGTCCATATTGGATTGTTTGGCAAATGATGTCATTGTATCAATCAATCCCAAAAACGTCAATACATATATATAGTCTTTTTTTTTAGGTGGATTCGGCAGATTAGATATAAAGCAAAATTGTAACCGAGCGGTAGATGGTTCATTTGGCGCGTGGCCATGGTTGGCACCAACGCGGCCATCTTGTTTTAGACAATAATTGTTACAAGATGGCGGCGAAAATTTTGATTCTGGCCATAGTGGCCATGCACATGTTTATCAATAACATTAGGTAGGTACTGTTTAAGTACAAAATTATGTTATTGATTTCAACGTCATATTTAGATTTATTGGGCAAAGATCCAACAGGCTATAACTGCCTACAGAAAGTCAGGAGAGAAACTCATAAAGTTAATAAGCGACTCAGTTAACGACTATTAAACTCTTGAAAGCCAGCTACACAGTCTGCATTCTGCATAATATCGTCCGTGTGACCTTTTACGTGTCACGGCACGAGAGCTGTTCACTCACTCAGCAAATATTTCTGTGACGTCATTTAGCGATAATATGACGCGCCCGTATAGTACTAAAACGTCTCTTTATGCGAGTGTTTTTCCCATAAGAAGGTAAAGTAGGTACTCGGCAAGATTTTATTGTGTAAATAGTTGATTGCAGTAGGCTCGCTCGCTCCCTACTACTCATCTTTAACAGACAAAATGTGGATACTGGATGTAGATGTATATCTGCCGAACCCTTCAGCGATTACAGGCGTGACGTAATGTTTATGCTATTATAATTTTTATTTAGGCAATAGAAATAATCTGAAATGTCTAAAAGGTACCAATATTATCGGTATCGATCGAGTTTACAACGTAAATAATACTATAAAACTGATGAGATACCGACATTGAAAATCACGTGTAGGTCGATGAAAAACGTGCCCTGATATTAAGTAATGCCGCGGTTAATTTGTTATTTACTTTTTAATATCTTTTGTTATCAAAGACTGAGCCCTAACGCGCGCCATAACAAACAACAAACCTATTTGTTTAAATTAAACGGCATAAACGTGAATTGTTTTTAGATATTCTGTGCTAGGTTTATTGAAACAAAGCTGCTTAAGTACCTATACTGCCAATTTTCATAGTTCCATTTTATTTATCAAGTAGTGTCTGCTGAAAGGAATTTCAGCAAACAATGCAGTTTTGCCATTGGCAACATTTTGGTTTTGACAGAAAACACCTACATACGAAGAAGTTAACATTGTGCTCCGTTATTAATCTCAATAAAAAATAGTAAATATAGTTAATTCATAGTATTTTTATGTAAATATTGAAAAAGACATTGAAAACAATAAGTGGAAGTGTTATCTCATAAAAACTCTTATAAATAAAAACTTTTTAGTGCTACAATCAACTGAACAGTGAACCCTGTCAAAACTACACTTATCCTGTGATTGAGTGTTTTTAGTGATCTAAAACTACATTAAATATCAATAATAATACAGTGGACACATAAACAATTAAGTGAAACAAAACATATATAACAATAAAACCTAAAACAACAAGTGAAAAAACTGTCTGTCAAAAGTTTAAATCTAGGAGTTATCATAACGATTTTTTATCACTTTGGTACCAGAAGAAACAGAAACATAATTTTGACAACAACTGCAGATACCAAATGGCTCTATAGGCGGCCGCACAGACTTTCATTTATTTGGACGCTGGTTCAAACCCCACCGGCGACGTACTCTTTTTGTAAGTTAGTAAATTGTCTTTAACATTATTTCACCATACTGGTTGACTTGAGCACAACTTGAGTGAGGTAAACACGGTACCAATAACATTCGAAAATGAATTTCTTCGAAAACATCACGATGCGTCGAAAGCGTACTATATCTGACTCAAATACCGTCATCAACCAATCACAAAATGACACATTCGAAGACACCGTGAACAGTCTACCCGATATATCGATTAGTGATGATATTAACGATGCGCATCAACACATAAATAAACTAAAAGAACGAATTGACAAACTTGAGCTAGAATTAAACAGTGCACACCAGGAAATCGAGTCACTGTCTCTGGAAAACAATGACCTTAAGCAACTCAATATTGTTTTACAAAGCAAAAACAACCGCCTTACTGAACTTACACATAGCCCTATTAAAAAACAGAAAAAGTCAACTCCAACTAAGCAATATCCGAAAAACAACAAACAGACACAAACAGATTCCTCATTTATATCTAAACAGAAAGAAGTTATGAAAACACCCGATGCCATAGAGATAAAAACAAGCAGTGATAAGACAACTCCAGAAAAAAACCATCATCACCATCATCATCATTTCAGCCCGGAATCACCCACTGTTGGGTATAGGCCTAGAAAAGAGAGTAAAATATGTATTTTAAGTACTAATAACAAGAATGACATAGTTAATACTGCCAAAAATACTCTTCACAAACATTCGGAAAACGTATGCCATTATATTAAGACAAACTGTAACATAGAACAACTAATGTGCGATATAGAAACTAAATTAAAAACATTTACGATGAATGACTTTTGTATAATTTTAATAGGAGAGGAAGACTTTAAAACTACGAATGACTACCTTCAACTGACACTCCACATCAGAACGACCTTACAAAAAGTAAACCATACAAACATTATAGTCTGTACGCCGACATATAAGTATAGTTACCGCACAAATATGTATAATTGGAGAATAGAACACTTCAATAATTTGCTGTACCTAGATATAATGTCACATCAATTTGCGTATTTCTTGGACTCAAATAAGAATCTGGCAAATGATTATACAATGTTTACTAAACAAACAGGAATTCTAAACGATTTTGGAATGCAGACAATCTTCAAAGATATTGACGATTTTATTTCTGGTGTAAAAAAATATGACTTGCAGATGATTGACATTGACACAACACCCAGTGAAGAACGTATAAACACCCAGTTTTTTCTATGATAACTACTTAAATATACTACATCAAAACATTGCAGGATTGCTAAATAAATCTGACGCACTATCCGTGTGCTTAGAAGAACTTATGGTGAAGAATATTAACATTGATGTAATTTGTATAACCGAGCATTTCATGATGGCTGGGTATGAACAGTTTCTGACAATCGCAAACTACGATCTGGCTACATGTTTCAGTAGAACAGACTGTAAAAGAGGTGGAGCATGTATCTTGATAAGAAAAGGACACTATTGGAAGGAAATTCCTGAAGTTAGGAACTTAGCAATAAGTAGCACTTTTGAATGTTGTGCTATTGAACTCATTCAGACTGACACTGTTGTAATATGCATCTATAGAGTTCCAAATGTAAATAATTTAACAACTTTTTTTGAACGACTGTTTAAATTATGCCAGTTTATGACAAAAAAAAATAAACGAAATATTGTAATATGCGGTGACTTGAATATTGATACTTTGAAGCGTAATAATACAACACTAGATTTAGAATGTCTCTTGCTTAACTTTAATTTTAAATTAGTAATTAATCAGCCAACCAGACTATCCAGTAAAACATGTATAGACCATTTTGCGCATAACTTTGGTAAAAAATGTAAATATGACGTAATCGATTTTGCTTTATCTGACCACACCTGTCAAATTCTCAAGTGTCCGGTAAAAAGGATATGTGTTTTAAAGCATTGGTATGTTAAACGCCGCGACTACAATCAAGAAAATATGAATAAATTCCGGGAATGTCTACAAAATGTTTCTTTATCGGAAATATATAGTCTTGACGATCCGAATACTGCCTATAATCTATTTCTGGAGACATTTACCCTTATGTATAATTTATGTTTTCCATTAAAACGGATAAAATTAAGTGTACACAAGACTCCACAATGGGTATCGCGGGGAATAAAAACATGCAGTAAAAATAAGAGAAAACTTCTGTGGCGTTACCGTCTGGAACGCAATGAGAAAACCAAACACGAATTCAAAAAATATACATCAATATTTAAAAAAATAATTAAATTAACACAACGTGCTCAGAACAGCTATAAAATTAAATCATCATCTAACAAGTCGAAAGCAACATGGGAAATCATTAATCAAACAAAGATGAATATGCCGAATAAAAATTCAATTAGAAATATTAAAATTGGAAATAAAAAAGTATCACAGCCGTTTGAGATAGCAAAGGCTTTTAACAATTTTTTTGTTGACAAGATAAAACCCATCAGTAATAGGGGCGAACAAGTGACATTAAATATATCAAAGTCGAGTAATTCAATGTTTATGGCACCAAGTAATGAAAATGACATCAAAACCATTATTAGGTCTTTAAAAAATACCGGTAGTGTTGGAAATGATGGAATTTCTACCAAAGTAATCAAGTACGTCTCAGAGTTCTTATGTGGACATTTGAGTTATATTCTCAATCTGTGCATAACACACGGTATTTATCCAACTAACCTAAAAACAACTGTGGTCAAACCATTATTTAAGAAAAATGATAAAGAATGCATGGAGTCTTATAGACCTATTGCGCTTGTTTCAGTAATATCCAAGATATTTGAAAAATACATTTATGCTCAGATTTATAAATACCTGGAAAAACAAAACATTTTGACAGAAGAACAAAAAGGTTTTCGAAAAGGTAAAACTATCAATTTGGCCATCTACGACTTTTTAAATAATGTTTATACTAATGTTGACAACAGAATACCTGTGTGCTCAATATATTGTGACATGACACAAGCATTTGACTATGTGGACCATAACATTTTATTAAGTAAATTAGACGCTTACGGCATTAGAGGGAATGTCCTGAATTTAATAGAATCTTATTTAAGGAATAGGAAACAGTACGTTGAAGTATCTGAAATAGATTTTAAATCTAAATGTGAAAGAATCTATAAATCTGATCTTCGAACACTTACATATGGCGTACCCCAGGGCAGTGTTTTGGGGCCTCCTTTATTCATAATCTATATAAATGACATGCCGAAAGTTACAAGTCATCCTATGTCACTATTTGCCGATGACAGTACTGTGACCATTAATAGCACAAACGCAGAAACTTACAACGACGAAATCTCCAAGACAATAACGTCCATCGTACAATGGTTAGATAATAATAACTTAAAAATAAATATTGAAAAGACGAAATTGACGATGTTTAGCCAACGTTCAAACACAAATATGAGTATTTACTATGACAGCCAACGCATAACACAAGTAAACACATCAAAATTTCTAGGTTTAACAATTGATAATAAATTAGATTGGAAAACACACACGGAAGAGCTAATCAAACGAATTAGTAAGTCTGCCTATGCCCTGTACAAACTTACCTCAGTGATGAGTGTGGACGCTTTAGTCACAGCGTATTATGGCTTGGTGGATTCCGCTCTGAGATATGGTGTAATTTTTTGGGGTAATTCAACCAATAGAGAAATAATCTTTAAAGCGCAGAAAAAGTGCATCAGAACAATGTTTGGATTACAGGTCACAGACACATGTAAACCATTATTTATTAAATTTAAAATATTGACTCTTCCATCTTTATATATTTTTGAGGTTGCTGTATTTGTAATGACCAATCCTAAATTATTTAAAAAAATGTCGGACATAAATAACCGAAGCCGAAGGGATAACAGTAGTTTGTGCATAAGAAGGTCCCACACAGCTTTAATGTATAAAAGCGTGTTTTGCATGGCCCCAGTTATTTTTAATCATTTACCACGGTCCATCAAGGAATTGAACGTGAACCTATTTAAGAAACGGTTAAAAGCTTTACTAGTGAACAAAGCATATTACAGTATTTCGGAATTTTTAACAGACAAAAATTTTGTATATTGACATACTATAAAATAGTTGGAATGTTTGTCTATATAAATAAATTTGAATATTGACATTGGTATTGTAGATTGACATATTGTATATTGCTGACATTCGTTTTGTAGATTGACATTAGATTTTGTAAATTGACATTAGTATCTTATATTTGTATAATGACATTAGTATTGGATATTGACAGTAGTTTTCCAAATTGACATTAGTATTGTGTATTGATATTCGTTTGGTAAATGACTTCAGTATTTCCCCTGACATGTACCTACTGTTTTGACATGATCACATGGCTATTACAATTTAATTTTACTTTTCTCTTTTTATTGACTTTGATTTATATTGCTATTATTATTAATTAATTTGTATTATGTCATTCTTTAATAATTATTTTTCTCATGTTCAGGATTATTTAATTTAACTATTTTGAGCCTTGATTTATTTTCTACCAAAAAACATTTGTACGCTCTCGGGCATAACATAGCGCACTCATTATTACCTACATATTACCACCATTATTGTACCTATGTTAAACGAATGAATAAATGACTTATGACTTATGACTTATGACTTATGACTTATGACAGTGCACAGCGAGATACCAATTTTTCAGTTTATTCACTACCAGTATCTGATATAACTTCAGTAGGTACCGAATCGATTTGATGGCAGTATTACTGACAATGCGACATAATCAGGCACTTTCCATTACCTACTTAGCGCTTGCAAATGAGAAAGTTATTACGCCTTTCAATTCGCGAAACGCAAAACGCCCTGACGTTACACGTTTAGACTGAGGTCGTATTTTCTTTCATAACAGCAAAAACTTGAATTCATTTTCCGCAAGATGACCGAAGACGCACATATAAATATTAAAGGCTAAGACAAGAATCTATATATAGTGTCCTCAAACCTTCGGCTAAGATGACCCTCGACTCCTCAACTCCCCGTAGTCCAATTATTACGTATTCTCTTCATCAATAGGTGCTCGACGAAGCTCCCGCGCGTTTTCCCCTTATTGTAAGTAAACAAAGATTCTTATATCAATCAAAAAAAAACCTCCACTAATTTTGTTTTAGGTACTTCTCTCCCTGCCACTCAAGTCTCAACCTCAGTTTGGTACTTCTTATCTCCTACTTGTATTTAAAGGATAATGTATTATAAGCAATTGTCGTTTCGCAGTCTTACAATCAATCTCAGTAAATATTTGACCGTAGAATGGTCCCCAACCTCATATTTGGGAAAGTGGAGTTTGTCGGAGCAGGGTTAAGTAAGCCTTTTCTTGATTAAAATTGCTTTAACGTGTTTTCTAAACCTGAAAGACCACTGCAGTCTAAAGTTCTGCAGAAAACTAATTATGCTAAATTGCTTATATATATTTTCTTGTGTTGGTTTTATTTATCCTTGACGACAAACATGTACTAGTTACCTATTCATCAAATTCAATAACGATAACTTAATTGTGTTTACCCTTGAGTGTTATACATACATACAACGGTCGCTAATTTGGAAAGTATTGAACTTGGCAGCCGCACGCTAGAGACTCAGCAAAAACCACAGCATTAAGAGTTCAAGGTTGAGCTATTAGATAATTATATTTGAAGAATAAATATATAAATATTAATCACGTCACGCGAGAACGTTGACCCGCCAAAATTGTTCCAAGATGGCGGGTTTTGGCGCCAAGTAATTTGTAAAGAAGCGAAAGTAAAACTTATTTTTAACCGACTTCCCAAAAAGGAGGAGGTTCTCAATTCGATCGGTATGTTTTTTTTTCTATGTATGTACACCGATTACGCCGAGATTTATGATCCGATTTACGTGATTCTTTTTTAGTTTGATGCGGAATAGTTGCCATTTGGTCCCATGAAAATTTGACATTGTTTGACCCAGTACTTTTCATTTTATGAACATTTTTTTGAATTTATGAACATTTTTCGTTTACGTGTGTCCGCTAATAACTTCGTCGTTTATGAACCAATTTTCATGATTCTTTTTTTATTGTAAAGGAGATATTTCAAGGGTGGTACCATGATATAGAAACCGGGACCTGGTGATGGGATCCCAGAGAAATCAACGGTTGGGAGTTGAAAGCAATAATAAGGGAATCTTGAAGGTTAAGGGTTAGGTTTCTTGTATGGACTAGGTACCTACAACTAAAAATCAAAAAAATAAAAAACTTTTCTGCAAAAAAAACAACCGACTTCAAAAACACCAAAAAGTGAAAAATAAACTTCAGAAGAAAAATCAGCTTCTGAAGTCGGTGACATTTGTTTGTTTGATTTCGTTTTTTTGCCACTGACTTCAGAAGATGATAGAGATAGTAGAAAAGTTTTTTTTTTATTCCCATATTTTTTGTTGATGTTATTCCTACATAATGGTTTCAATACTCACATTTATTTCATTACCAATAAGAACAGAACCGCCGTACTAAAAGTAATTCGCAGAATAAATATCTATTGTTTGATTGCATTGGTATTCATAGACAATATCCTGTATGGGTGCTAAATAATTACGGTTTTGTATTGTATCCTAGATACTCTTTAATAATAAAAACCCGTGTTACTTGTGGTTACTTCAATTAATGCCACTACCCAATTCACCCAATGGATCTAAAGTTCGGAACGAATCAAGTAGACCTCCTGTAATATTCGTTTTTATCGTAGACATAAAACTAAAGTTGATTTGGTCCGCGAATAAAAGTTCCACAACATTACGTCGTCACTGGCATTTCTAGGACTTTACTGTAAGAAAATTACTCAGTTACTTT
Organism: Diarsia brunnea; assembly: GCA_949774965.1. NCBI lineage: Eukaryota > Metazoa > Arthropoda > Insecta > Lepidoptera > Noctuidae > Diarsia > Diarsia brunnea. The sequence continues at coordinate 17,439,821 of OX459017.1, forward strand.
ACTGAACTAGACCGAATGAGGGCGACGCGGTATTAAAACACATGTCAGGATTTTAAGAACACACCTATGACGTAACTAATAAATATCTTGAGCCTTATGCCATCTAAGATAATATTCATAAGTTTTATGTCGAACACAAAAAAATCCATGAAATGTTCTAATATTCTCTCTCTCTACTTATTTGGGACCTAATTAAGTTAAGAGGTGATTGAGTTTTTTTACTTTTGTTTTGGGAGTAGCTATATAATCCCTAATTCTAAGTAATTTGGATAATTCGTTTTGGGAAATCATAAAGATGGAATAGGTTTTTATTTCACTAAGTACTTAGGTAGGTACATCCCAACGGGAGAACTTCTATATTCAGATTTAATTCAGTATTTTCCTGAAATTCACGAGTGAGTAACTTTGCCGTAAGTTCTAATTGGTTTCTCGTGTGTCTCCTCACTTTGAGTAAAACAAAAGTATGGCTTGATAAGGTTAATTGTTACCTGATAAACGTATTTACACAGGCTTCTTGTGAGCCTGACGCAACCCACAGTAAAGGTAACGCAACGCTAAAGAATGGAAAAAACAAATATTTTATATACTGTACAATGAAAGCTAAGCATTTCCACTAGAGTGAGATATTTATTTTCCCTAACAATGTATTTAAATTGTATTTTAATAGAATAACAGTACAAGTGTTTATTGTGAATGTTTGATTTCCAATAAGTGAGATTGTGAAGTGCACAAGGGGTAATTTTATAATGAAAATTGTCCAGTCATTACGTAGGTGGAGATCTGGCAGAATGTGTCGGATATTAGTCTATTATAACAGGTGTTAATAAGAAAACATGGATGCTTAACTTTATGGATAAATTAAGAATTCTTACGTGAAATAAAATACTGTGTAAATAAAATAATAAAAGTGAATTAGATAAATTTTTCACGATCTTGATGTTGTAAATCCGGTAACTACGTAGCAACTTTGATTACCTACCGGGTAAAACGGGGTGAATCGAAACAAAAAATTTTAAAGGGATTTTAACATTGAAATAGTACGAAATGTTATCAACGAGTACTCCATTTTATTCACTTAATTTTACTTTATTAAATAGAAACCATTTTTGCCACATACCACATTCATTCAACGTTAAAATCCCTCTCAAAGTTCTGTCTCGATTCACCCCTGAGTTTCTACCCACAAGAGTTGTTCGTGATTGAATAATCTTGTTGTAAGCTGTAATATCCCTTACCATAGACATTTAGATTGCCATAGACACGCTAAGAAAAAAAATACCATAGAGATTTTTGTAGTTTTTGTTTGTATACTGCCTGCGTAATGACTGAACGATGAATGTAAATTATATTTATCATAATAAGAGCAGTGTGCAGCAACGCCACGTAGCGACACGTGTGGTGTGCTCGAACAGTGGACACTCGACAGGTGTTCTGTAATATCTACCATGCTGTGCTTCTATGTTGAGAACATTAAATAAATCTGATTGTAGTCATACATATGTGTTTATTTTATACATCCCCCTGTCTATGATTATCATAATTATTACGACTAAATTACACTTAGCTTCACAGGGATATTTCAAGGCGTGGCTAAAATCAGAAGTAATGCCCAGCTACCGTCTAGCGTCTTTATTTTTGTTACTTTTTTAATAAAAGTTCTTGAGTGACCCTAGTGTGCTAAAGGATCCTTGTAGCATTGTAATAGGATTCAATAAATTAATAAAAACAAATAAACCTCCTAAATCTATTTTTTATGCTCCCGAGATCATAGTTGCTAGTGTTTTAGTAAGTAGATACCTAATAGTAATTGCGTCTGTAACCATTTAGGAAAGAAAATAGATCATAATACGAAAATAATTGACCGCGAACCAGAAGATGTTGCGTTGGAAGGCCTCCCAGTGGGTGGATCGATGATCTGGTGAAGGTTGCGGGACGCACGGGACCGATCAATGTGGCGACACTTGAGACCTATGTGCAGCAGTGGACGTCTTTTGGCTGAAATGATGAGGAAAATAATTATGAATTGCGTTAAAATTCGTATAATGGTCACAGACGCAGTTACTATTATAAAAGGTCGATTTTACGCTTTTCAACGCAATTCATATTATGATCTGCTAAAGTGGTAATTTTAGACTTCAAGCACATTAAATGTAGAAGTTTAAAATTTTTGATCTGTTCGATCATTAAAATCTTACATGATCTGAGTTCAAACCTTTGTAAGCCAGGTTGGTTTCTATCTTTTAAATCAAATTGGGTAGGTACTACAATCTGGAATTTATTTAATTATTATAGAATAGATTTTCAACTTTATCGCTAAAACTGATAAGTTTCGGTTAGCTTGACGTCTGTATCTAACTGCTTTCAGTGCTACGGGTCACGGGTTCGAGTTCAAATTGTGTCCGGTGTTTGTGACCGTTGCTAGTTGTAGTGTGGGCGCCGTTCGCGTTATGGGTTCAATGCCCAAAACATTCAAATAATAGTGTGGGTAGGTACCTAATCGTACCTGCTTCTTCGCAGCTCATTTTCCAAGTTATTGCGTCGCGGGTCGTCGGGATCTAAGACAATTGAATTGATTCTCCGCCGAGACTCGACGAGCTTCGCCATTCTTCTGGTGGTCGTCACTGTTTGTTATGGCTTTCAAGATTTGCAGTGATAGGACATAATGGGCCGTGACGATGTGGTCACCAAAAAGGAAACCATTGATTTTTCAATCGTAAATATCCAACCAAGACCAATCAAGCTATTCAAATCCAGTATAAGTGGATCTCATCTTGCTTTGCAATACTACAGCGCCTCCCTATCGGCGTCACTTGAGCGCCGAAACATCCTGGTAACAACAATAAATCAACTGTGGGTAAACAACAGATGCTGTTTTTAAATCCTTGTAGTGACCTCGGCTCTTGCAATCCTTATTATTTGCGATGATAAAATCACAGCTGCATTGCCAATGAATGCTCTGCATAACAATAGGTTTGTTTCAATTAATATATAATAACAATGGATGATGAACGCATATTCCCGGCGGGTTAACCAGACCCAGACTACATCTACTCTGGTGGAATCTACAGCGGCATGAACAAACTGCGCTTCAAACCTGACATCACCGAACGAATCCCGTGCAACACCCATATGGAAGTTGAGGAACTTACCACCCTGTTTCTCCTCTATACTCTGCAAGTAAAGTTGGATTGTCAAATCATAGGTCTCTCAACTTTCAAAATCCAAGACGCACCTCTGATTTTTCACATTCATGTGCGTATTGTATAAACTATCACTTGCTTGTGAATGAAAACGTGAGGGAATCATCATGCCTGATAGATATTTCTCGACGGCACTTTTTCGTAGAAGTTTAGCGCCTAATATTGTAATTGAGCTATTTGGCCTCCAACAAGTATTGCTCCATTTAACCCATTTGAAATTCCTTTATTATACAGGGTGTAAAATGAACCCATCACACAGCCAAGCACCAAGCATTCTGTACATCAAACTAAGTACCTACGCAAATTTTTTTGCTGGGAAACGACTTTTTTTTTTGGGTCAAAAATCATATTTTACGGTAAAACTCAATGTAGCACTGTTAAAACATTGTGCTAGTGGATGCTTTGAATAGTAAACGGGCCATGGAGGTAATTTTCAACCTGAAAAACTAGTATTTACAAAAACAGCTGTGAAAAATTTGGTACTTTGACCCGCAATATCTCCGTAAGTAGGAGGTTCCCAGGTATGGTCTAGAACAAAAAAATAATCGAAGTGGTGGGGAGAACGAAAAGAAGAAAGTGCCCTTCGTTTGCTTTAAGGGTACTTTTATACCTTATATACCTACCTACTATTAATAGTAGGTCCTTACTTTCGAGTATTTTAATTTTTGGGTTCAGCACGTTATGAGTAGCCCTAGGGTTTAAGACCAAATTTGTTGAAATGGAAACAAAATGACTTTAATACACTGTACCTGGGCGAGCGAGCTCTGTTCGGGTGAAAATAGACAAAACGAGTTTTACCAGATATAAGACCTAGCTAGATCGATTTTCCACCCCGTAAACACACATACCTTCATAATTTCCAACGCTACAAACCCATCACTTTTACAACATTTTCCCACAACAGTTATAATATCAGACTAGTATTACAACACATACCTACCTAGATGTGCAATAATCTAGGTTCTATATTGTTTCAAGCTCCACAACACCATTCAAACCTACTTCTCATTAGATGTCACAACTTCGCGGGACATGAAAACTTTACGACTTGTTCATAAGTATGTGATTTATTAAGTGGTGGCAGCTGACATCTGCTGTAAGTAGCTTAGCAGTTCTGACAGAGTTATTTATTAATTGGAGATTGCCTAACTTATTTAAAACTCCCTTGTGTAGTTTCAGAAATATTATGAGGTAATAAGTACCTAAATAAGTATTGGTTAACAACATGTAATAGTGGTTGTATAGACTTCTAATTTTTGCACTTTCGATATCGGTTCAGGGTCAAGTTAAACTAGCTAGCGAAACTGCAAAAGTGATTGATGGAGTATCGATTATTAAATACGATAAAAACGAAAAATAAATCCTTGCTTGAATACCGCAGGTAGTGTAATGACATAATATTATAACACATAGTTATAATCAAATACTTAGCATTGCATATATTATCAATTATTACTTTCGTAAAATTTTGATGTGCGTGTGAACTGAGGGACCAAACTGGGAATACGCTAAATGAAAATCCTAAGATTTAGTAGAAGTCTTAAAACAATTGTAGAACAAATCCGGGGAATTTGTAATCAAATATATTAAAAACTACGACCCATAAAGTGTGGTCCCTCAGTTCTCACGCACATCAATTTTGCTAGTTGGGTTTAATTTGACGCTGTATAAGTGTGAAAATTTTGTAATTCATAGTATTTCATTCAAAAACATGATGGGTGATACATATTTGCAACTAGGTGCATATAAGCCCAGAAGCACACAGATGGAGTAGCACTCAACTGTGCGACACGAGTTGCGGCTACGGGCTGCGCGATTATCAATAAAACCACAACACATAAAGTGGAACCGTTTAATCTGTTAGATAGCTATAGAACACAACATCAGTACATGATTACGATGGCACATCGTGCGCCTATAAACAGTTAACAATTTCATATTCTCTAAACTCTATAAAGTAACAATCAAATTAAAACTACGTCAAAATAAAAGTTCTATTGTTAATACTGTTATGTTTCGTCTAAGTTGGTAAAGTGGCACGGGTAAGGTACGGGTCCCACCGCCCGGCCGAAGCAACTGGTTATCAACTATTTTTTCGACCAAGAAACGTAACCCCGTATTAGTAAAAGGAGTACATTTATGAACAGTCGAATGTTCACACAGCTGACGATTACTGTCAGACAAACTATGTTGCGCCGGTTGACGTCATCACGTCAACGTCGGCCGTCTCGGGAAAACAGTGCTGACTCGAAAGGTGACACATCATAATGCAAAGGGATGACCGTTTTACGAGGATGTGACGCGTATTTTCCCCTACAAATTATTCAAATTATTTCCTGCTTTCTGTTCTGTTCATGTTTAAGAGCAAATAAATGTTGTTTCTGTTGTTTTCAACATACAACTGGTTTTTAGTTGCTTTAAGTACTTGCTTCTCGCTAATCGCCAGCAGTGTGACCGGTGCCTCGTGAGAGCGTCACGAATGAACGGTCGCTATGGAGTGAGTGGGCGTAGAGCAGACGTCATCAAAATGAGGAGCATCCCCCGACCCCCACCAATCTGCCCACGCACTACAAACATTGTGCGGATTCTACACGCGCCGCTTTACGTCTCTCAGTTAGAACAAAGAGGTTTATCTTTTATGGAAAGGGGTAGTAAAACATTGGAATATTCCACTCTGGCTCATTTGTCCCAATAGTGGGACAGGGACTAAGTGGAACGTCAACTGGGGGGGACAGTGTGGAATAATCCTTTTGTATAGATATAAAAAGAGAGTATCAAATATGGCACCGTATGTAAAACTATGGGGCACTTATCAAATCCAGTACAAAAACTAAACACGACCCTACCTACTATGAAAAGTTATCATTTTTTACTGTCAACAGTTCATTTATGAACAAGTCCAAACTCGTAACATTAACAACTGTATTATAAATTTGACCAAAACATGCAAAAATAACCAGATTTTTACATGAAAAAAATTAGCAATTTCGTCAGAGTGAGCTAAAGCCGACTTAAGAACTATGATTATTGTTAACGCCCCCTAAAATAAGGCTTAGTATAATATCATTCAACTCACCTTCCTCAAGGGAACTATTCTACGACTACCACCCTACTAAGGGAGAAATTTTCCAAAGAAACTGAACGCGATCAGACCATTCAAACTGCGTTCAAGAGCTGTCAGTCTCAACATTGCTATACCACTTTTGCACTGGCAGCTCTTCAACGCGATTTATATGTATGATACCACTCAGAATCTTGAGTTCTTAATCTATATTTCTCATCTTCATCTGCAATTCGAACCTCCTGTTAGTCCTAACGCCTTTGATAACGGTTCTATTTTCATTTCTCGTCACATTTCGTCTCTCTGTGAAGGACTTTTCTCTCATGACTGCAAGCTTCGCGACTTCACGCCTAACAGACGTAGCTCCAGCCCGAGATGGTAATAACACCTGTCTGGGACCTATCCCATTGGGTTTTTCAACTGGTTTTGGTTTTTCTTTCGGTTTCTCAGCAGTCTTGCTCGGTATGCTGAACGGGTTGACGTCCAGGTTCAATTTGAACCCAAATCTGGTGAAACCTGGTCGTAGAGATTCTAACGTGGGTAACTTCTTCGTAGGGGTGTCGAACTTCTTTGTGGGGGTGTCAGTTTTCTCTTTGGGTTTGACTGATTCTTTGCTCTTTTTTGGTGATTCTGTGTTATCTGAAAAAAAATGAAGAAAAACAAAACTGAGTACTTATTTTTTTCTTAAACTAATTAAATATTTTGATGCAAGTTAGATTGGTGTTTAGAACACAGTTTTCACTCTGAAATATTAAAGAATACACGCTGGCACAGCTGTTATGTAAGTGTGAGCTGAAACTAAAGTATATTGTTATGACCTGTTACTATTAACGACCTACATAGCAACGTGGGAGCATCCGCCCCGTGTCCTAGGCCAGGCGGATTCGATTTCCACATTACACTGTACTGGGTAATGATGGCATCACTGGTCCACTTAGAATGCCACGTAATCATTTCATCTTTATTTTTCTAAGAAGCCACATAGTCCTCTCACAACGACCAGTCCTGTAGTTCTCGCATCCGGCGATTTCCCGTAATGTGGTGAACATTACGGGAAATCGCCGACTCGCTGACTCGTAAAACCATTAGTCCACCTTGTGACAGAGCTACTAACACCGGTGCAATGGAGTTCAGAAGTTTTGTAGTCGGGTCATCTTCTATGAAAATGGAGCCTTGAGTGGTCAGAATTCTTACCTAGCTTTTTCCTAATTACATTTATTTTTGTTTCCAGCCCAATTTGCTGGATGCGGCTGAATATCAGATTTTTACACGGAGCGGCTGCCTATTTGAATTCCAGAACCGAGTTACTGGTTAACACGTAACGTCTTGGTAAGACTAGTTGCAAGCTATGAAGCAGCGTGAGCAGTAAGACTTGTTGCAAGCTACTGGATTCATTGCGAATATTTTTTAACTAAACATAAAATTGGGACAGTCACTGGTATATTCGGGTCCTGGTATTTAGGTTAAGATTGCAAGAGATTTGTTTTGATTGGGAACCGCTTATCTCGAGAGATGACTCACGACGCGATATCACAGATATATGTGTTATCTATTTGTGGCGTGACGATCGATATCGAATACAACCGAGTCGGTTAGTTTTACAGGGCAATGAAAGACTTTCTGGGTTATCTAGGGTAGTTTGGTGAAAATACATTACCAGCTTCTTTGAGTGTCGTCATGTGTGCAGTTAATTTTGTTGTTGTTGTTCATAGGGTGAAAAACATCGCAAATTACGTGAAAAGGTGCGTAACACCGTTCAAATATTGCTTATATTATTTTTATTTTGATGCTGATTTCTGTGTAATAATGTTATATTAATTACTACAATACGAATTAATTTATTGCAGCAATCAGAACAACGAATCCACGATTAGTAACGCACTATTTGGAATACATTGTTGTACAACAAAAAAAATACAAATTGTTTCGAATCATAAAAATATAAATGTCGATGGTATCTAATGTTCCAGCGACTGATTACGGTGATCATCAATAAATGCCGCTGGACATTGCCCTTTGCAAAATATTTATAATGATGGCCTTAATTTACTACGCTGTTGCAATTTAGGATGTAGATCATTGATAACGGATGGAAAAGTTTTCTGCTAGTACAGGTTATTTTGACATGACTGTGATGACAATAAATAATAATTTATTTCAGAAAAAATCCCATCTGGTTCACAAAAACACGGCACGGTTGGCGCAGTAGCTGAGAGATTGGACTGCTGCGCTGCGTGTCGCGGGTTCGATCCCTGCACGGAACAAATATTTGTATGGCCTACAGATGGTTGTTTCGGGTCTGGGTGTGTTTGTGTATGTGACTTTAAGTGTTTGTTAACGGACCCACGATACAGGAGAAATTCTTAGTATGGGGCAACGTTTTAAAAAAAATAACGTTACAGACAAGTGTATCGTTGCGTTGGTGCCTGTACTAATGACGAAAATCATTATATCATAGACACCAGAAACCACAAATTATTCCAAATTGGAATTCTGATAGTCACCTAATAAATTAATAAGGTGTTGTTGGCTAAATAATCACTGCAGCATTGATCAGTCTTCAAGACTAACCGATTTTCGCGGAAGTCGGTCACGGTATGATCCATTACATACCGAGAACGCTCCGTGCTTCAGAAAGCACGTCAAGCAGTTGGTTCCGGATGTCAGACGTAGTTAACAGTCGTTACGGGTAGTCAGACTGAACTCCGAAAGTTTTACAACCAGTTTCACTAAGAGGTATCGAGTTACCTAGTTAAACAGTTAAACTCAAACCATTCATTCAAATAGACCATTACTTACCCACAGGCAGTTTTGAATGACAAAAAAACAAAGCGAAACTACAGTCACAAGGCATAATAACTTGTGAAAGTATTGAAGTTGCCCATGCCAAAGTGTAAAACTCTATGGAAAAGAACGGGCAAGAAACTCCATGGACACTCTTTTAAATCAATATCTTGGTTACATCCGACGAAGAAAGACGTGCCAATTAAGAGCGTCCAGAATAAAATGATATAAGTACAAGTAATCAACAATTCAAAAATAAAATAAAGCATGGCACCTAAAAGATAGCCAGTTACGGGGTTGTGGTTGTCAGATAAGCGATAGTCCTATAGAATACCAGCAATATCCCTGAATTTGACATTTTTTTTTGGGACAAGCCCGTCTCACACTATTTAAAACCACTGTAACTCCTGTGCGCCAGAATCAACAGTGGCGACCACCAGAAAAGCGCCAAGACAGCGAAGCTCGACGAAGTCCCAGAGAAATAATTTAACTGTCTTGGATCCCGCAACGAAATTAATGAGAAAAGAATAGCGGAGGTGAAGGAAAAAACATAACTTCCACATTTGATCAGACTGGAACCAAACCTCAACATGGTTGGAATTGTTGGAAAAAGGCTTGGCAGGTTCAAGTAAGCCAGTTACAAGCACTTTTGAATAGTCGAAAAAAAGATGATGATGATGTTGAATTTGAAAATACTAAATAAACTAATAAACTAACCCAAGTAACACAGAAAGCATTTTAAAAAACAACTAGTATACTTATGTAGAGCTTAAGGTCCGTATAAACTCTTATAACAGTTTACCGAACGTCTTAAGGCTTTATATTGGCATTTGAAAACCATTGTCATGCTTTACACTGTATAGCGGTTGGACAGTGGCATGTCAAAATGCTTTTATTAAGCCTTTAGTTTAACTGCAGCAAACCACAATGCAGCTGTACAGCTTTTAGCTGTTTTCAGTGCATTTTTTTTTTACAATAGCATTTTAAGTAGTAAAATAAATGCTTAATACTGTTTAATAGCATAAACGTGAACCATTAAAATGCCAAGTTAATCCAGTACACAGCTTTCAGCTGTTTTTGGTGCCTTAGGGTTTACAATAGCATTTTGGGCCGTAAGATAGTGCCTAATGCTGTTTAATAGCATATACTTGTACCATTATAATGCACCGTAAATTTATTAAACGGCTTTGAGCTATTTTGAGTGCTCTTTGTTGTGTGGTGGGACTTACAAGTGCTAAGTAAAAGCCTAATACTGGTGAATAGCATAAACGTGAATAAATATAATGCTTGCATTTTTAAAGGTCACCTGAGTGCTGCTGTCCGGTTAACAGCTTTTTAACCAAATACACGTGAGCTATTGTGATGCGTAAAGCCATATATACATTCACTTTAACATAACATAACATCACGCCTGTAATCCCCGAAGGGTTAGGTAGAGGTGTACCACCCACATTTCGCCAGTTATGTTTAAGTCCCATGTAATAGGGGGTGAGCCTATTGCCATCAACCGGGCACAAATCCAGACTCCGTGGCTGTTACTGATAAATTCCTGATGGAAAAAGCAAATAACACTTTGGCCGACCCGGGAATCGAACCCAGGACCTTATGCACAGCAGTCGCGCTTGCGACCACTAGACCAACGAGGCAGTCACGTTACTGTATTCGTAAAGCCATTAATTGTCGGTCATATTGGGGAGAAACACATTTTATTAAAATCAACAAAACAAGATGTACATTAGTATGTTTGCATCATCATGAATACTAATTATATTTCATACCACTATTACATACGTACCAATAAAAAATGTTATGTGAAGTACTTACTTAAGGTTTTTATTTACATTTAAAGGGTAATCAACAATTTCTTTGGCAGATTATTATTTTTTTAAATTTAATAATATGCCAAAGAAATTGTTGATTACCATTTAAATATAAATTAAAAAATAAATTGATTTTGACAATTATCGTCATGTACCGCTATTTAGTTTTTATGGGTTTTATTGTTTTGCTCAAGGATTCCCAAAATTGCGTTCAAGTAATGGCACTATTTCAGTCTACATCAAGCCTGCTGGCATGCCGGTGAACCCATATAAAACTACTTTAAAGACAATGGCACTACGATGGTTCACCAAAAGTCTTCTCTCTGGCCCCTAGCCTTTCTAAAGGTTCACCAGGCTACTGTAGACCGACACCATTTTGTAAATATTTTATAACCAAAAAATATAATCTAATGGACCTATTTATAATAGTAATAGACCTTTATCATAAATTAAAAAATAAATTGGTTTTGACAATTATAGTTATGTACCGCTACTTAGTTTTTATGGGTTCTATTGTTTTGCACAAAGATTCCCAAAATTACGTTCAAGTAATGGCACTATTTCAGTCTACATCAAGCCTATTGGCATGCCGGTGAACCAATATAAAACTACTTTATAGACAATGGCACTACGATGGTTCACCAAAAGTCTTCTCTCTGGCCCCTAGCCTAATAATTGTTCACATGTGAGTATTTATAATGCTGGTGGCATTAATTAGACTTTCTAAAGGTTCACCGGGCTACTGTAGACCGACACCATTTTGTAAATATTTTATAACCAAAAAATATAATCTAATGGACCTATTTATAATAGCAATAGACCTTTATTATAATGATATAACTTAATTAAATACTGCCCAGCCAATACTATTATCTTAATTATGCAAAATTTGTTCTAGACTAGGAATACACAATTGTTTTGGTTATTTCGTACATTTCTATATATCAAAACTTTATATCAAAAACACAAAATATCGAAGGCGCGTGAAAATGTTCAATTAAACTCATATAGACATTTACAGTAAACCACATTGCGTTTAATATTTGATGGCATGAAATAACAAAACAGTCATAAAGTCATCCAGTATTATTCATTGTTTAGTGAAGCAAAAAAAGTATGTTGTCGTTCATTACGTTTTGACGGTCCCCGTCCATACTATTTTGCTGGACATAGTACTTATACTACAACGTTAATTGTATTATAACATTTGTGCCATGGTATTAAAGATGTTTTTGCAATGGTGTAGGGTTTATTTAAGTTCTACATGTGAACACTTTAAAAGCCACAATCATTCTTTTAGCACAATCTAATGCTAGCCTAATGCTTTTGTAATGCGATTGGCAACTTCATTGACCGTAATTATGCTTTTTTAATGCGATTGGCATCTTAATTGATCACAAAAATGCTAACATAATGCGCCTGTAATGCCAAAAAATGACTACTTGTGAACCTATTTATGGCCTAAAGCCGCATAATTTGTGCCCAAATAAGCATTACAGAAGCCGTATGGACGTTTGTAATGCTAAAATATAACCAACTCAAAATGCTAAAACGATACCGAAATGCTGTAAGCCGGCCGTTATAGTGCTTTGATGTGTTACTTGGGAAGCTACAGTCCCAGTCACAAGGCATAATAACTGTAAGTGTACTGTAGTTGCCCATTCCAAAGCGTTGGTCTCATGAGAAGAACGGCAAGAAACTCCAAGGGCACTCTTTTAAATCATAATAATTATAATCAGAATAAACCTGAATTAAATTAAACACGTATTTAAACCACTGGGTAAGTATGTCAGAGCTTTGTTTGCATCCTCGGAGTGACAGGTTATTGGTTCTTGCTCTTCATTAACTACACCGGAAGTCCCCGCGACATCTGGTTTATGCGAGGGATGGCATTACACGCGAGTGGCGTTGTTATTGAGTTGTATTTGCACTCTACTGGTTACTTTGTAGCTTATTTATAATATTAGTAATACAGAAACATACATAAAACTCACGCCCTTTTCCCATGGGGGTAGGCAGAAAACACAGAACGCCACCTGCTACGATCCTTACAATACTCTTTTTGCCTCGTCCACATTCATACATCTGGTCATACACGCTACGAGCAGTTACGAGTACTACGCACCTGTCCTTTCTGAAGAACGTCACCAATAAGATCAGTGTATGTATGAAATAACTTTAATGTTACATCCTGTGGATGCACTAAGCGAATTCGGTACTACGTAACCTGAGGCGAGTGAAGAAAGCGTTTGAAAATTAACCTTATAAAGAAAATGAAAATATTCGTTTAAATGTCTATGTGTTATTGGCATTAAAAGTCAGTTTTACATCATATTAGGTACTTACTATTATGCAATTTGTTCATACAGTTATTAAGCTCATTTTCGTGTGAAAATAAGTTTAGTTATTGTGAAAGCTTAAAACAATTTTACACGTTATCAAAGACTCGCTACTTTCCTACATGACATAACACCATACCTATCGGTGACTCAATGCAATTTCACTGAAAAACACAAATATTATGTGTTTTTCCTGCCAAACTACGTAGACATAGATACGGAACACGTGTCGACTGTAAGCTGTGTTCGCAACTATATTTCCAAAAGTAAAAACAAATCCGGGTTTTTGGAAAAATAACCTTAAAACCTTCACATAGAGTTCAATTTTAATAACTATAAGTTATTTCTAGCCATTCTAATTTCAACTTAATTTCCTGTTACACAAAGTCGATATTTTGTTTGAGCATAAATTACATGAAATGGAGACAAGGTTTTCATTTATAGACACTACCTACCCACATGTTTGGTGGGTGATAAGATAGGCTCAGCTAATAGGGAGCCCATATAGATGGCGGGCGGTATCTCGATTGCAGCCGATGACGCACCATCCGTAATCAATATGATAACGGAAAGTATATTATGAATAGGATTACTGGATTGGATTTTCATAAATTTCTCGTGTATTTGATAAAATGAAATGTTTGTTGTTTGAGTCTAGTAACCGAAATAACAAGAAGAAGAACGAAAAAGAACTGGCAAAAGAAGTGTGGGTCGCCCAGCGGCGAGATGGGCAGACGACATAGGCGCCATCGGCGGAAAATCCTGGATCAGACTTTCACAGGACCATGGAAAAAGGCACAAGAAAAGAGAGGTCTATATCCAGCAATGGGCGAATTTAAGTTGTGGATGATTAACCTAAATAAAAAGAAATCTGTAAAATAACGTGTTTAAGTTTAACTCTGATAACAACACCATGAAATTTAACGGCTATCTTATACGGAAGTCATTCACACTGAAAGGTCAACAGGCTCCTAATCTTTACCATCTTATTTTAATGAAGACTATACACTAAACCCGCTACGCACTGTATGCTACACATTTTTGTATTGTTAGCTGTAAGCCACCCAAACACAATCAAATAACTTTTCATTAAAACAACATTTATTCTAAAAATTATAGTTCATACGACAGAAAACCTTTTATTACACCCAGGACACGCATCCATAAGCATAAAATATCTAGAAATTAGAAAACACAAACCAAACAGACCAAAAAAAACGATGGATGGACTGTGTAAAGTATGACATGGCAAGACAGGAGGTGTCTGATGAAATGACGAGTTATAGAGAAGTTTGGAAGAAGAAGACATGCTGCAACGATCCCAAATAATTTGGGATAAGGGCAGGAGAATGATGATGATTCGAAAATCTTAAGTTCATACGACGCAGAACCTTTGCACACAGGATACGAATCCATAAGTAAAAAATATTAAAATATAGAACACATAAAGTAAAGCTGTCTTATTCTTGGGACTGATCCTATCCAGCAGGCCAGGCGATGCTGTAGGTGTAACGCCACCTGCTACGATCCTTACATACTCCTTTTGCCTCGTCCACATTCATACATCTGGTCATACACGCACGCCGGTTACTATAATATATAACTATAAGTAACCATTACCTGTAAATATTTAGAACTAAACATACCTAGTTTATAAGTTAAATTGTAACTAACATTCTAGAATTGTTGTAGGTATGTTGTGTATGTCGGTGAATTTTGTTGTGAGTTGATTAAATAATTAAATATAATTATTAGCACCTATTTTAGTAAGTAAGTTGGTTCATTGTTATGTAAAAGAGCGTCTCTCGCCATCAAACGTAAAAGTTTGGCGAGTTTAGATTTAAGTAACACTTACGTAGTATAACTTGTTTAATAAATATAAAAAAGAAATAAACAGCTGCTTGGCTCTATTGGCCCTCCTCTCCTGGCACTGTTCCATACATAGTACACCTAATGTATCCCGTAATAAAGTAAAACTGCCTTACTCTTGGGACTGATCCTGTCCAGCAGGCCAGGCGGTGCCGTCGGCGTCAGCAACTGCTTGGCTCTCTTAGCCCTCCTCTCCTGGCACTCGTCCAGCGACTCCATCTTGTCGAACTGCTTCTGATGCAGGGCTGCGAAGTTGGGCAGTTTGGTGCGCGACGGCTTGCATTCGGACTTCGGTTTGGATGGGGTCGTCGGCTTCTTTGGGGTCACTGCGAGTTTTGCTGTTGTGAAGATTGAGTTGGCTTAATAAATGCAAATAACCTACACACACACACATAGTTGGGAAAAGATAATATTCATTTATTTCTGACTAGGTAGGTCGCCATGCAAGTGTTTAGGTTAGTTATTGAATGTGTTAGTCATGCCAATTCGATTGAGGTAAACATTAATAACTCAATTAAAATCAAATGGTGAGTGTGCAAAAATGGAAACATAAAGTCACGATGACAACACAAGTAATTTAAAATTTTATAAGTCAATAACAAAAATAGATGCATCATTTTATAACGACATTGCTGCAATAAATGGTCTCAGTAATTATACATATTATTATCCCGTAAGACTTATAGTAAGATCGTAGCTCTTGCAATAACATAGTAGCATGCTGGTAATCCCCTAATGGTTAGGCAGAGATATAACCACATTTCTCCAGTTATGAAATTCCCACGGAAGGGGGCGGCGACCTTCAAGACGAAATCAAGACTTCGGTTTGCTACTGAGAAATTCCTCACGTAAATATAACACTTTTCCGGACCCGGGAAAAGACATCATGCTTTGAAGTAGGGATTGCGAGCACTAGCCAAGGCTGCTCAACTTGGACTGCGGATTGTTCGAAAGGAATACCGCGGCCTCGAAACAAAGGGCTAAGAAGGAACATGGGTACTTTATAGTCAGTAGAAGTCTGACACTCCCTAGCGCTCTGCCCAGAGCGGGAGGAGTCATTTGATGATTTTCCACCCCCTAAATAAAAAAAGGCTGTTCCACTTATTATGAAGGAAAACTACTTAACCGATCATCATGAAACTTTTTGGAAGTATTAGAAGTAACAATAGGATACTGTTTATGAATAAAAAAGATAAAAAAACATCTACGCGAACGAAGTCGCGGGCAACAGCTAATAATCTTATAAAACCTAATCACGCATTTGCTCGAAATGCGCTTTCAAAAGTCTGTCCTTAATAATTGACCGCAGTTGGAGGGCCACTTCAAAAGCGTTGTAGTAACGGCCCGCGGGCCTGGAGTAACCTAGTAATAGACAAACGTAGCAGCTATATTTATTTAGTAAGAAGTAGCCGGCGAGATGGGCAGACGATATTGCTGCCATCGCGGGAATACTGTGGATCAGGCTGCCAGAGAGCGTGGAGCGTGGGTGAATTCGAGCTGTGGATGATAGTGGCTACATATACACTAATAATATTATAAAGAGGAAAGATTTGTTTGTTTGTTTGTAACGAATAGGCCCCGAAACTACTGGACCGATTTCAAAAATTCTTTCACCGTTGGGAAGCTACACTATCCCCGGCTGACTTAGGCTACTTTTTATCCTTGTATTCCCAAGGGAACGGGAACTACGCGGGTGAAACCGCGTGACGTCCGCTAGTTTAGGTATATGCTAATAAATTCAATGTTACAAATAACAAGTTTCAGCGATAAAACATTGAAATATTTACTAAGTTATAACAATAAATCAGGTAATTATGATTGTTATCAACTAAGTAGCGGAGCTGGCGCGGTGGCGAGTGATAAGGCCACACGTAGCGGTAACGTCTACGTGGTATCTGAAGTGACTAATCGAATTACTACGATACATTGCCAGTTAGGCAAAATATTCAATCATTTGAAACCCACAGCAAAACACATTTAGTACATCTAAGACCTTATTGCTTATATCAGAAAGATGTTATTTTTAAAATATGTCGATAACGTCCCATAGGAACTATGCAACATATTGCCGTCAAGCTAATTTTTACAACGCGTAAGTTATCCGTGAGGGTAAACTAAACGCCCGTCTGGGCTGCCGGTTGTTCGCAAGAGATACCGCGGCGTCGACATGCAGGGCTAAGATGGAACATGGGTGGTTTTTAGTCAGTAGAAGTCTGACACTCTCTATCGCTCTGCCCAAGAGCGGGAGGGGTTATTTGATGATTTTCCACCCGCCAAAAAAAAAAAAGGGTAAACTAAACGGTCCGACAACAGCCGTTAGTCCCCGTCTGGTCGGAGGATCTTCCCTTTTCTATGGTCGATGAGGAACTTCACCCTCATATCTTTATAATCCTGAGCCTGATCCTCATACCTCTTGTAAGTAGGTAGGTAGCAGGCCAGGCCAGCCGCGGTGACTATGCTAGTTCACTCAACAAAAAACCCCCTGAACGGTGGAACGGAATCTTGCTTGGCGAATTAACGTAGGCGCAAAAAACAATTAATATGAAATCCCATGTAGGCCTAGTCAAATAACTGGAAAAGGTAAAAATAATGGTTGAAATGATAAGAGATAAACCATGATCAATTTAAACAGACGCGTAAACTTCGGAGAACTCGGTGCTCAGTAGTTACCGCACTCACAAGCGTAGCAACGGTCTCCCTTAGGCTAGAGGGAGCGACGATAGCTGCAGACAGACTTGAGTAAGTAACCGTCAACCGATGGATGAGACCT
Organism: Diarsia brunnea; assembly: GCA_949774965.1. Classification (NCBI taxonomy): domain Eukaryota; kingdom Metazoa; phylum Arthropoda; class Insecta; order Lepidoptera; family Noctuidae; genus Diarsia; species Diarsia brunnea. The sequence continues at coordinate 17,457,664 of OX459017.1, forward strand.
AAGGTATTTATTTACAAGGCAGATGTGAGTGGCAACCAAATCAAATCAAAATCCCACAAAAAACCCACGTAAGGCCAGACATGACCCCGTCGGGGCTGCCGGTTGTTCGCAAGCTTTCGCTCTGCCCAAGAGCGGGAGAGGTTATTTGATGATTTTCCACCCACTAAAAAAAAAAAAAGGCCAGACAGTAGTCTGGCCTGTCTGACTGTCCTTTCTGGCCTAACGTACCCTGCATGACCAGGTGTATGAACGTGGACGATACAAAAAAAAAGTTTTTGAAGATCCCAGCCGGTGGCGTTCTGTGGATTCTGCCCACCTCTATGAGAAAAAGGCGTGAATTTATGTATGTATGACCCCTTAAATATCTATGTATTTTATCAGTAAACTGCTACAGGAGATAAGGTATCATATAGAGGAGCTTCTAGCCCGGTTTCCACCCGAAGATAGGCGTAGTATAAGTTTCGACCAATCATTTAGATTGCAGCCATGTGGTTGATCAATGGCCATTCGTCTCCACTTAGGTGGAAATCGGTCTAACGAGATGGCCGGATAGCTTCTGTCTAGTGTTTACCTGTAGCACTGGCAGTCCTAGGTCTGGACAGGCGGTCTACGGAATGCTTTAGGTCCTCGGTGAGGCGCGTGCGCTTCACGCGGGAATCTTCTGCGTCGTTCTGAGTGTAGGAGCGCTTACGGGCTGGGCGCGACATGGAGGCTAGAACGAAATGATTGTGGTGTAACTTGTATACTAGTGATTGCTAAGGGAAAACGCATAGAAAACGCATAATTATGAAGCTTTGGGAGATGAGGAACTTAACAGGGTGTTAAGTTCCTCATCTCCCAAAGAAAAGGGAGGATCCTCCGACCAGACGGGTGTTGTGTCTGGTGGGTTAACTGCCCGACATAATATGTAAGTCAGGATTTTCTATATAAGCTAAAGAATGTCGCGGATAAAGTTGATAGCGCGATGTAGGATCAGCCAATTAGTTCGTATATGTTGCGATGGATGTCGCTGTCGCCACAGGCCTAACTAAAGCGACTACTATGCGGGATTCGGGCAAAATTCGTTCTTGACGATTAACTTTTACGGAGATGTGCGAATAGCCGCGCCCCCGCGGAGTTCGTCCCAGAGATTTACAGCCACATGAGATGCAGTGCATTGCAATAAAATGCACGACTAGTGCTGCCAGTAGCAAACGTTGATTAAAAAAATTACGAAAGCTTAGGCAGATTTTTGAGTTGCGGTGTGATTTACTTTCAATTTCTTTTGGTGTGAAAATATCTATGTGATAACTTGTTTGTTAGGGCTCTGTTTACGACACTAAGAAATATAACTTGCTCAGTTTTAACAAGTACAAGGACACTTATAATCATTAGAAAAACACCCCCCATCATGTACATGTTTGGAAAATAGATAGGCAATAGGCATATTAATTTTAAAATGAAAATCAGTGCATATGAGTATTCTGTAGGTTATCCTGTTAACGTAAATATACTTAATAAACATAAGGATAAGTTCTTTGCTTGAAATATAGGTAATTATGTACTACTTTATGGTATCTTTCAATAACTTTGCCAGACCCTGTGGGGATTACTGGCGTTATGTTATGTTGTGTGTTACTAAATATAGACTCACCATTCTCATCAAAAACAAAACTCTTGTTGGACCCCTTCAGGTTGGACTTGATGATCTTCCTCTTCTCCTGTGTATATGTCACCGGGTTATCCACTGGGCTGCAGAACATGACCCTAGTCAACCTTGGAGCCAGGTCTATTGAAGCACGGGCACCCTTCTCAAGAGACCGAGTCACATTTAACATAATCTTCTTTTGAGAGCCCTTGCCGACATGGAACGGAGTGCAACCTGCTGTTGGGACCGATGTGCGTTTAGTAGGAGTCTCTACTTGAACTTCAGGCTGTTCCGGAACATCTTTAGTAAACGTGCCTTCACGTTTTAGTGGAGGACGTGGTTTTGGACTCTCGGGTTTGGTCATAGAGACGTGAGACTCGTCTATACTGCTTTCTATGAGTAACGGAGTAGTGTTCACTATGTTCTCAACATTTTCAGAAGATTCATCACTTGTAATACTGATACGGGAGATATCAGACTTGTCCGCAACACTACTGTTGTCTGAACTAATTAGGGAAGACTTTGAACTCGAAATTAGGTTTTCTTGACCCTCATTGGTGTCTTCTTTCTCAAATGTTGTGTTCAATACAGTCTGAATGTCAGGCGTTTTAGATTGTCTTGGCGATTTTCTTTTCAGTTCATGCTCGGTATCTTTTTTCTCATAAGTTGTATTGACATTATCCAAGATTGTGTCATTTTTATCAACAGTATGTGTGATAGATCTTCTTTTTGTAGCAGAACTGGTTAATATGATATTATTGTCTTTTTCAAAGTCTTCCTTAGTTAGACTGGTATTAAAAAAGTTGCTTCTATCAAAAGATGTATCTCTGATACTAGATTTTCTGTGATTTGCACCTTTTTTGAAAGCATCAAATGAAGATGAAGTATCTTTCTCAAATGTAGTATTTTTGTCAAAAGTTGTGTTTGCACTGGATTTCTTTTCCTTTATTTTAGAAGTTGGTGTATCTGTTTCAAGATCTTTTTCATATGTTGCATCAAGATGTCTGCTGTTACTCTTGTTAAAGGTGGAATCTTTTACAATTTCTTTCCCATTCTCTTCTTCTTTTTCAAATGTTGTGTTCAGTACAGTTTCAGTTTCTTGTTTTTCAAAAGTTGTATCTTTTACATAAGATTTCCTCCTCCTTAGCTGCTTATTTGAGACATTCAAATCAGGTTGTGTATCTTTTTCAATGTTACCATTTGTTATGGATGCATTGCTTTTGTCAAATGTGGAATCTTTAAGAATTGATTTTCTTCCTTTGGAGAGTCTAGCAGAATTATTTACATCAAATTCTTCAGTTCGATCGTCTTTTGCTATTGATGCATTACTTTTATCAAATGTGCTATCTTTTATATATGATCTTCTCTTTTTGACTTTATTATTGGAAATACTGGACACATCAACATCAGCATTACTTTCAACTATTTCTTTAACAATTGAAGAGTTACTTTTATCAAATGTGTTATCTTTTATAATAGATTTTCTGGTTTCAAGATGATTCTTGGAGGTATTGGAATTATCAACAACACAGTTCTCCACAAAATCCTTAGCAATGGATGCATTACTTTGATCAAATGTGCTATCCTTAGTAATAGATCTTCTGGTTTTAAGATGTTTGCAAGAAACATCAGAATTATTAACATCAACAGTGTTTTCAACCATTTCATTTGTAATAGATGCATTACTTTTATCAAATCTGCTATCTTTTATCATAGACCTTCTGGTTTTAAGAAGATTCTTGGAGATATTGGAATCATCAAGAACATCATTGCTATCAAATATTTCTTTTACAATAGATGCATTACTTTTATTAAAAGTACCATCTTTTACAATAGAATTTCTGTTCCTCAGACCCTTATCAAAGGTTCCATTATTTTTAACATCATTTTGATCTCCCAACTTGCTATCGGGCAGCAATACTTCATTCACTTCTTTTATACTTGACTTTCTTTTCTTTGATTGCCTGTTTGCCATATTGGAAACATCTGAATTAGTTTCCACATCTTTCTCAAGATAAGTTGAAATATTAGTTTTATCAACTGTGGCATCTCTCGTGCTAGATTTCCTTCTTCTTAGATGTTTGTTGGACACATTTGAAACATTTAAAATATCTTCAAGGCCTTTCTCCAGATTATCTCTAGCCACTGAGACAAAACATTGCTCTAAGCTAGTCTCTTTAGAAACAGGCTTTCTTTTTTTAGTGCTTTTGTTATGTTTCTTACTTTCATCAACTTCCATATTGACTGATTTATCATTATTATCATCAATATTATTGTTGTTACTTATTTTCTTGTTATTTTTTTTGTTAGTTTTGGATGGTTTGATCATTTCTTCAGTTTTCTCAAATGTGTTAATGAGTTTATCGGCTGGTACCGAGTCTATATTTTCTGTTTTATAAGGACTGCCTGCAGCACTATGGAATGAGTCATTGGATGTGATACTTTTGTTTATAGAATTATTCTTTTGAGGGACATCCTCAACTATTGTAGAGCTAGCTCTTTTCCCTTTCTTCTTTTTCTTTTTAGACTTCTTAGCAGTCACTTCCTCAGAAACTTGAAGATTTTCTTCAATAGGAGTATTGTCAACAGTTGCCTCCATCTTCTTCTTTTTCTTCCCTTTCTTTGATTTTGCCACTTCTGTGACCTCATCTGGTACGTTTTCATGGTTGTCAGTCACTTCAGCATCCTCTACTCTCTTAAAACGGCGCGACTTTCTTGTGAGGTTTTTCGCTTCAGTTTGAGACTTTAATTGGTCACTATTTTCAACAGTATTATGTTCTTTGAGAGCATTTTTACGTATAGCCCGGTTTGGTTTAGCTTCACCTTCCTTTTTTGTCGCTGTTTCCCCGAGTGGTTCATCGTCAATAGGGTAACTCACATAATTGTTCCGTTTTTTGTTTTTAAATATTGAGACGCTTAGGTCGTCTATATTCTCTTTCGCTCGCTTGCTCCGAGTCTTCCTCTCTGTCTTCGCAGCAGGCTCTACCTCGGTCGACGCTGTATCTTCCAGCAAAGAAGTGTGAATCCCTGAAACCCGCGGAAAAAAAATGTTATTCTAACGTCTCTCATACAGATACACAAAATGAACCAATATTTTACAAAACTTACGTTTTCCGGATCTGGTCGACATGTTTAGTAATATTTTGTGTTTATTACAGGTTTTTTCAATGTTTATCCACACTGTTTACATCACATCAAAAAATATTCTACTTTTGGCCGTTTAACGTTTACAAAATTTCAAACTTGCTGTTTGACGTTGACGGCTTTGGCAGCCCATTATTTTCTCTACTGTACTCTTCGGTGCAGTCCACTTTCAGAACACAAAAAGCAACATTATTTTGTCTTTTTACTACATGTTCCAATAAATATAGTACTACAATCAATTACATAAAAATTGGGTAAACAGCATATTACACTATCGTAGACATGTTACGAGAGACATAAATCGTTTTTTATTCAAAATATTTCTCCTCTGGACCACACTGTCCACCGATTAGCGATAACAGCTCATTTTATGTAAGTGTCACCAGATAAACTACGAAACGTTTTATTTTAATGTTTAATAATGTGTGAAATGATTAATAGAATGAAAAATAATACTAGAACACAAACACGACTTTTCTTCTTTGGACAAGAGAAACTAATTTCATTTTTAGTAGCAACACCAGTTGCCATCTGTCAAAATAATAACGAACCAACAAGCAACGCGGTTCATGTACGATTTTTTCGTAAGTCTAATATGTATTTAATAATTAAGTTCCAGTGATACACAATGGTGTACGTCATGTTCTATAAATACTCAATAGCTGTGAATTTCCAGTTCCAAAAACGGGTGTTATAAAAACGAATTTGTCTTTCGGGCGTATACAAAACGTCAAGTTGGCTTGAATGAGTCAATTACACAGTGGAACACAATGGAGAGACAGTGTTACATATTTGTGTTGTTATTGTTGTGTTCGTGGGGGTGCAGCGGCGACCGAGGCGACTATATCGGCTGCTACAAGTTGATGGTTGAGAATGTGCTCAACACTCACACTGGACAGTCCGTTGATGTCTGTTTGTCGGCGTGTGAGCAAGTTTACTACAAGTACGCTATTCTAGGTAGTGAGTCGACGTGTTTCTGCGGGAACGCACCCGGGCAATTCCAACTGCCTCAAGATGCTTGTGGTACTCCATGTCCCAAGAACGACACTCAAAAATGCGGCGGAGAGAGTGCCGCAAGTGTGTACGACACCGATGTTCTCTCCTCAGGACCACCAGCATCAATCAACATCACTAACATAACTGAGACCACCGTGAGGGTGCGCTGGACCGCCCCTGATGCATACTCAGGATTATCTTATTATATAATAAGAGCTATTGTTGTTGAGACCTACACTGATGCTGCCCTCATAGATCTTGAATGGAGAGTATCAAACATAACTCTCTACACTGAACTATTAAACCTACAACCAGGTTCTAAGTACCAGATTGGAGTTGTTGCAGTCAATAATGGTTTTGAAGGCCCTAATATCACAACTACAGTAGACACAGTGATAGGGACCCCAGACCCCAGTCCTCCTGACATAGAGATCAGGGACAGGAAAGGAGACAGGATGGTGGTACACATCCCTGAAGCTAAGAATGTCAATGGACCTGTATCCATGTACAGGATTGTAGTCTCTATAGAGTTGTACCAGCAAGGGTTTATTGTTGCTACCCTTGGCAACCACTCATATGCAACTCACAATGGGCTCCCCTACTACATTGCTGCAGAGTTAGACCCTGATGACATTGCACACGACTTTATCATAGGAGACAGACATACTTACAATGGTTTCTACAATGCCCCCCTGCCATTGACCAATGATATAGAGGTGTCATTAGGGGTTGTTAGTGAAAAAAATTATGTGAAAAGAATCAGATATGCTGAATCAGCTAAGAAAATTATCTTGAATATCAATGAGCCCGAAGAGACTTCTCCAATGGTGATAGCACTTGGAGCAGCCATAGCTATTAGTGTGGTTCTGCTGCTAATAGGTGTGGGCCTGCTCATCGTCCTAAGAAAAAGGGTCCAGATTGTGAGGTCACAGAGAGGATCCCAGTCCATGCCTTTGAGTATGAGTGAACCATGCATGGAGATTGAGAACTCAAGTTTCATTCAAGAAGATGAAAGAGTAGATTATTACAGCAACTTAAAAAGAAAGCTATGGAACATACCAAGAAATCTCATAGACATAGATATCTCCTGCATAGTTGGTGTTGGGAGCTATGGTAAGTTTACAAGAGGGAAAGTTCAACAGCATGGGGCACAGACACCAGGACTTGTGCAGGTTGTGGCCGACAGGGAGCTAGAGAGACCTGACAAGAAGCAGATGCTGCAGGAACTGGATCAGCTCATCAAGTCCAGTGAACATGAAAATGTGATCTCACTCATTGGTTTCTGTGAAACTAATACAACTCTATTTGTGGTCCTAGAAGATAATAAACACAGTTTTAAAGACATGTTACTACAGAGCAGACACAGGGATCTTCAAAATAACAAATTCTCTCTTATTCCTGAAAACAGATTGCTGCAGTACTTTGTGGATATTGCTAGAGGCATGGAGTACTTGCACAGTAAGAAGATATTACACAAACGTCTCTGTTGTCGAAACATCGCGCTCGCAGACAACGGCGTCGCGAAAGTGTCCGGTTTTGGGTTATCTCACATGAGACCCTTGCATGAAACTCCTGATTACACCAGATGGACGTCCCACGAGATGTTACGACAGACTAGATTTAATCCTAAGGCTGATGTTTGGTCGTTCGGTATCCTCATGTGGGAGGCTCTGACGATAGGTGCTACTCCGTACTTCCATAGCGCTAATAAAGACGTGGCAGCGCGCATCCTGCGCGGCATGCGGCCGTCGCAGCCATCGTACGTGGCCGACGAGCTCTTCCAGCTGTGCCTGCAGTGCTGGCAGGTGGACCCCGACGAGAGACCTGCCTTCCCCAGCCTGGTGCAGGAATTGAAGCCATTCGCCGAAGCTCCCGGCAACAGGAGTCTAAGCTTTACTCATTACAATGGTTTCGAATTCGAACCGCATGTGCCACAGTACGAAATCGTCTCATAGTATTTAGGAAACTAACCAAAATGTAGTGTTATTAGGATCCAAAGAGTTATATTTTATACTCGGATGTTAGAGGTGAAGTCAGCGGCAATGGTATTTAGGATAAAAATCGCAATATTTTACCATTTAAAGGAATTGATGTATCTCGAAAAACATGTTGTTTTCGACCTCTTTATTAATATGTATAAGTATTGTTTCGTCTTTATGCATGTTAAGGATCGGGCCGACTAGCGGTTGTAGTCACGCGGAACAAATGATCACGCGCTGCCGACCGCTCACGACTCCTATAATAAGCATTGGCTCACTCATGGTGAATGGCTAACTATATAGCTAAAGCTCTTGTAACTAAATGACAGCTAAACTAGGGAAATAATATGTAAAAACTAACACTTTGTGGCACAGAGTACCTATTGTATAGATCTGATTACTTATAGGGAATGCATTTCTAGACTTTTTTTTCAGCAGCTTTTCTATAAGTAGCAAATGTAAAGTATTCGATAACTATTTAACTCCTTACAGTAAAGTATTACTTCGTTTGCGTTTACTAACAAAGTATTAACATAAATATGTAGATTTTATATAATAGCTCATTTTAGTTGACGCTATACGTAAGTAGGTGACTGTCCTCGAACACATGTTACCTTTCTCGTAAACATAGACTTTATAACAATGTATTAGTTATAAGTAAACTAGTATGGAAGACTTCAATATTGTATAGGAGAAGCGCCTACAAGGAGACTTCAAGTGATCGAGTAGCTATACTATCTGATGATGAATTTACTTTTTATTATGAATTTATAATTGACACTTTTGCCTGATTGATGAGCAACTAGAACACGAAAGAAATTCTTGAACATTTTAAGCCTCTTTTGAAAACTACATTAAACTGAACGAATCTATAAAATATCCCCCCTATTTATTTCGGTATGTGGTTGTCTCAAGTTTTGTATAAAAGAAAGTTTAACAATTTCTTGAAAATCTTAATAATAGCGTAAGTGCTTGTAAAAATCATGGCGAATTAAGCGGTAAATGAAATCGGTAATCGTCAAGATTCGCATGATTTTTTATTGTTTTTAATTCAATTTGCGATGACGATTAGCTATGCTTTCTTCGGTCAGTCCACTGTAGTTTTGAAACAATAGATATACTTAGTAAGTATGTAGTTTTTATATAATTTATAATATTAGGTAAAATAATTGTATATAAGTCAAGCAATATATTTCCATGATCTGCTGAACCGTTTCAGTGTTCAGTTCACATTGTCTGTATATTTGTTTTAAATGTTTAATTGAAAGAAAAATCTCATTGGCATACTATTTTTCTTGTATAGAAATCTATTTTATATCGTGTTTATTGATATTATTTATTAATTTAGCTATCTGTGCTCACTGCCCTTTTAAAAGATAAATTATCTTCTAATGAAATGATTATAATCGGATCACAAAGCTCAGATATGGTTTGCAAGGCGGTGAACTTACCCTGCGTCTACGCATAATAACATAAATGCACAACTCATTAAGACATTTTTATAATCCACCTTTGTAGATGCATATTTGCATATAAAATGCAGCTATATATTATACCTAATTTCTTTTACGGTCGAGTTCATCCAACACACTCGTGCCTCTGTAGTATCTGCAGAAATGTGTATCGTGAGTATAATAATTACTTAACTTCACGCCTATAATTGCCTAAGAGTATGGCAGAGATGTACCTATAGCAGGTACACTCAGATTTCGCCAGTTCAAATAAAAATAAGTCATATAATTTCGCGTTCGTATGATTTACACAATAGGGATGTTTCCTGACAAAAAAAAATGTGATTCTAATTAGTCCGTCTTTTAGATTATCGAAAAATATTGGATACGTATTATTTGTTTTATCAAATCAATCAAAATTGACGAAGATAAAACGCATCAAAGATTTGAGTGGGGGGTTGTGACGTCACTCACCGGTAAAAAATGTCATACTAATGTCTTAGAATATGACGTCACACGAGTTTTCAAAGCACTGTATCGCCTTCATTGTTTTTTTACGTGAAGAAAGTAAAAATATGTGTCCAATATTTTTTGGAAATCTATCTGGCGGACTAATTAGATTTTTTTGTTAACGGGTAGTTAACAAAAAAATCTAATTATTTGGTTTGGTATTTACCATCTCTATATTTTGTACTTAACTTTTGGCAGCTAATCAATTTTGTATCATTTACATTATTTTTATCATATTATACAATTTTATTTAATCGTGTAATTTTAGTTATTTAGGTTTTTTTACTTAGTTATTGTGTGATCTGAAATAAGAAATTCCGTCCATTTCTTCGTATTTTTGTACGAAATCTCATTTTTGCGTAAATTTAACTTTGTATTATTATGTATCCAAGTGACATTTTTGATAATAAAAATGATAGCCAACGTATAATCTGTTTTGTTGTCCCATCTTCCTACCCGCTTTTCCTGGAATAACCGTTACTCATCAAGATACAAATTATACAGAATAAGGGTTAAGGCTCATCTATCAGCACAGAGTCGCACTTTTTCATGCTTCTATCCTTGTCTGGAGGTGCAACCCTATAATATTATCACCATCAGTATTTTTGCCCCACTAGGAATTTCTCCTGAATCGTGGGTGTGTTCACAGACATTTAAATCCCAGACGGCCAGACCCGAAACAACTATCTGTAGGCCATACAAATATTTGTTCCATGCGGGGATCGAACCCGCGACACGTAGCGCAGCAGTCAGCTGCTTGAGGCACTGCGCCAACTGTCAAAATATTATTTTCTACGAACTTGTTCGATACCCAGACGTCGGTCTGAAAGTTTTCAGCCACAAAAGCCTGTTGACGGGACCATTATCATTGACCTACCTACATTATGTTCATGCGGCACAATGCCAATGTTTCTAACAGTAGTGTAGATTATGCTAAGAATGCTAAAATTGTAGGCTAGACCATTAGTGTCCCTGACTCTGGCAGGGCCACCATAAGGGATCTTAATTTTAATAACACAAAAATTTTGTCGGTAATTTGTCCTCAAATATCAGAATTTGTCGGTCACTGGGTCTTAGCACTGTAGCACAATTTAGCTGAGATTCACTTAACCACAGGGTTTATATGTATATTATTATTTTCGGAAAGTGCCTTTTCTTCTTAGCTCTGGTTGGGTTGTCAGCTATAGTTGCGGGCCGAGCCCAAGTAAACGCAGGGCTTTTATTTGGGATTACAGTTGTGGAAAAGCCAATTGTTATTTCTTTTTCTAGGAACCAAATGTATTTTCATGTCATCAGCTGTTTCTAATAACTTCATTCTGCGCATTGTATCAGTGATAAGCTTCTGTATATTGTGTGTGTGTGTGTGTTGAAAACGGCAATGTCTATAAGGCAAGTCACTATTATTTGGTAAGATACATTGGCAGCTAAATAGGATAAAGGTAGTAAATTAAACCACACATTTAGTTTTTGCATTTATTAATGTTAATATAATATAGACAATGTTCAAGGTACCTTCAATTGGTTTCGAGCTTTTAAACACTAAGACATTGTAACCTTCCATTTTTCCTCTTATCATTTACAACATTGCAAAATAACACTTCATTAGAAAATCAATTTGACAGTAAAACTAACTAAACAATAATAAAACATTGACTAAAATATAATGAATTTTAAATTCAAAACATATTTATTATTCAACATTGTTTGTTTTTAATTCAACTTAATTAAAAATTATATTCTCGTTACATAACATTGCAGACCCGTTTATCGTAAACCAAGTTAACAAAAAATATTAATAATAAAAAATAAAATAAAAATTCCATCACTGAACTGTACAGCAACAAATGTTATCAACGTATGACATTTACACATAACGTACGGAGCCGGAGCTCGCTCTATACATACTTATAATACGCAACAAGTTATAATTCAATAGAATTAGTATAACATATCAATCTCAACATGTGTAAAGGTTGATGAGACAACGACTGATCGGCGCTCGAGAGGCCGAGAGGCCGGTACGCGCGCGCCGCGCGGAGTCCGCGCGCGTCCGTGCGTGCCACGGGCGGGACACGACCGTCCGCGCGCGGGCGCCGCGCCGCGCTCACACCGTACACTCGCAGCAGGCCTACTTATGGAATCTTCAACTTGGGCGTTAACAATGAAACTGACGTGTAACAATCAAACGTTAAACACCGCGAGTGTACTGCGGGAATCGCACACGACTACGCCCTGGCGAGCGAGCCCACATGAAACCGAGCGAAATTTATATTTTAATGATTAATAAACAATTATATATTACAATTAATCCCTACCGTTTGGGACGCGTTCGTGACGATGTCAATATGCGCGAGTTGATTCCTCAGTCTTTAATAAATTGATGACAATGAGCAAGGAGAATAACGTAAATGAAAATGTTATGCAATTATATACAGATAGTGAGTGGAGCGCGCGCCGTCGCTTCGGGGCCGAACGGAGCCGCCGGGAGCCGAGCGGCGAACGCGCGAATGTCGTGTGCGATTCGCGCCCATCAGAAACAAGCGTTATGGTGATGTCTTAATGTTGAGTTCGACTTGAACGCACAGCCATTTTCCTAAACACAGTATCGAACCTTACTCTAGCCTAGCGCACCCAACGGCTGCCACCTTCGCGTGTATACCCACTAAACTACCTATAGTAATTACAATAAACCACTCTATCAACAAATTCAACAACATTTAGCTATTAAAATTAAAATGGGAGATGAGATGCGCGGCGATGCCGGCGCCGTGCCAACTGAAACCTCTCAGATAGATCCGTACCATGAAGAATGACAACTAGCTACCTTATCCTACAACATCGAAATTCCTTAATCGTAACAGCATTACATAATGATCGTAGAGTGCGGGAGTGATACGCGGGAGCGGGCCCGCTGCGGTACTTCTACGTGTACGCTACTGAACTGAGCTGTATATAATTTGACACAACCTGTAACAGACTCAGTGCTCGGTCCGTGTGCGGGCGGGTGCGGGTGCGGGCGCGGCTACAAGCGTGCGGTGATGCGTGCACTCAGTATCACAGAACAGTCCGAAGCGGTGGACGTGGCCGTAGAACGGAGATGTGTCTACGACCCTGCACTATTACAAGTATTCGGGACGACGTTGCACTATTTATTATCTTCCACGCGATAAACTTTATCCAGATATGATTACCGCACTAAAATATTATTCTGTATTCACGTTAATATACTCTCAAATATTGTAACAACTTCAGTATAACAACATTAACATTTCCCAGTAATTTTAATTTAAAAATTATCTAATTATACCCATTATATTGATTTTTAAATATGTTAATTATAACTAACTAGAATTTCATTGAAAACTACCATAATGTCGGCGCGGCGGTCGCGATGTGTCGAGTGAGACGCTTTGTACAGCCAGCGAGGCTACAGACTAATATTAGGTATATGCACGAACACAGTGCCCGTCTTCACAGACGCAGCACTTCGTTCGAGACATAAAGACGCTCGTTCACTGCCGCCCTCTACGAGAAACACTTAACTCTAGCCGGAATGTGTCCGACACTCGCGACACCGCCCCGAGCTACAATAGAGGCAAGAAACTTAGAAAGAGAGAAAGAGTGAAGAAACGAGACGGAAACTATGTCTACCCCCAGAGCTCGCCCGAACCGTGAGATTATATCTTTCTTTGGAAACCGTACATTTCTTTTAATTGACGTTTTGACTTATACGTATCGACTAATCGAGATTTAGTTGCGATAAAATTGAGCGTGTTAAATCGACGTGACAGGCGATACGCGTTCAGGCTGTGGCCGACACGACCGTCGCTTGTGTGTTCGCGATCACTAGACGAGTACGTAGCTCACACATCACCCATCACTACTCACTACTCCCCATCCCGTATCACTACCATTACCTAGACACACCATATTCCACAATCCATCTTAAAAATCAGTTCATTTATCATTTCTACTTGATTACATGCATAATCTGAAACGAACGTTTCATTTTTACTTCGAAGTATCCACTCAGTTCTCAACTTATTCCCATACTTTAGCCACCGCGAACGCACAAACAGACATTTTTATTAATTGACACAAGACGATATCTGTACCTACCCCCAATATACATAGTTTAGATGAGAAAAATTCGAAAAACACCGGAAATTTATCCAACAGCGTTACCTATACACGTTAAAGATTGAATATATATTAACTAGCTACAGTAATGCCACACTACACTGCGCAATGTTAACTACATAACACACGTATATATGTAATAGATCAGTTAACAATATCCACAACTTGTACCGACGCGTCCGCCCGCTGCGAGCGCGGCCGGCGTAACGCCGAGTGGGGGAGGTTGCGGGACACTATTATTGCTTCGTGTAGAGGTCGACGCACGCGGCGCGGGCGCAATGGGCGGGGCCTCGCTCGAAGAAAACTTACAACAACGTTATAATCACTATTATTTCACTTTTCGGAAGTACGAGGTTATGGCGAATCGAGTGTGCTCACTTCCCTAAGAATTAATTAATTAGTTTAAAATATTTATATACTTTTTATTTAATTATTTATACTCGCGTAAATTGTTGAATGAATTAGCTGAGAAATTGTCTCTCAATTCCGATTTCTTAAACACTATCGTACATTAACTTCAATCATTAAGCCGATTTCGAATTAATTATTATAATCTTTATTATGATTACGTTATCTTTTGTACTTCATACGTTTATTCACATTTGATAGTAGTCACCGCCTTCGTAGTAAGTTATCACCCATTAGTTTCTGTATGTACTTGTAACCGTATTGCGTTGGCGCCCAACGTGGGGCCGGAGTTGTACACGAAAGTATTTTTATTGCGGGTAGTTGTTACGTTTGATTGTAGACTGTTGATTGCTTGAAATGTTCGCGAAAGCTACCACATAACGTCCCCTAGCTGTAACGAGTCACAATCAAAGGCAACCCACCACGGTTGTATGGACACTGAAGATAGAGGCTCACCTTACTAATCCTGTAGAACGATGGCACTTCTGAGGTAAACGAACAAACTTATAACTACCCTCCGGCGAAGTACCGAACGGCTTCTACACTAAGTGGAGACTGACACGTAGTACCTTGACAATGTCGACGAAAACAATCACAGTTTATAATATTATGTAAATCTAACGTACAGCGCACGCTAACGACTTCTAGACAAGACAAAGTTATTTATTAGTCATATAAATTTAACTATTAGTCGATCAGTTTCTATGTGATCGCAGGTATCACAGACCCTGATGCGACTGAGTCGTGCGTCTAAATGTCGTCGGCGTGCGGACACTAAAAGAACGTCTTGGTTAAACGACGGCGCAAAAAATAAAACATTCAATCATATAGTAAGTAAATAAGAATATATCATTTATATTGTCATCTCGATATATAGAAATCTGCATTTAAAATGTTTAAAATATTTTTTTTTATTATTCTTCCTCTACTAGTGTGGACATGCATTTTTTATTATTATTTAAATTGTACTTATATCGTAAGACAAATTTAGACCGACGACAAATGAATTACTATGAAACATTCCTAATAGCAAAAAAAATAAAACGATAAGATGATTGTTATTTTGTTTATAAATGAATATAAAAAAATAAAGATCTTTACCGAGAGAAACTCAGGAATGAAGAACTCTGCTAGCCAGATGTGAATATATTAAACAAGGGTGACACTTCAACTAAGTGAACGGCGTGCAGTGAAACGTTCAGGTGTACTTGCGGCGCACCGGCTTGACGACTACCCTCACCTTAACGAAGAACACGAAACTCTATTGCAAGAACAGGCATCCCAGCTGAATGACAACACATTCAAATCTGAACAAGGCGGAACATGGCACGACTCATTATGGACTTAACATAAGCATATTATTTCAAGTTCATAATCAGACAAATTCTTCTATACCACTACATTCTGACTTGTTTAGGCTCGAACCTACAGTACAAGGGCCGTAACCAAGTCGATGCTTGTCATATATTATTATGTCAGTAAATAAAACAACTTTGGTAGGATTAGCTCCTAAACCCCCGTAGTGCTGCGAAGGGTATCGATAACATCTCCCAGCGAGACGTTACTGTGTCGATAGATTTATAAAATAACCACATCACTAATCCTAATAAATTAAAGAAAAATAACTTATCAATGGTAACATTTACAATGAAATCAACTTTGTAAATAAAAAAAAATGTATGCTGTGGTGAATAATAATATACAAAAATAATATGTGTATGTAATAGGAATTTCCGTGATAGGAGATATCACAATATTTCATTATTATATCTTAACCAACAATAACCGTCTGCTAGGCAGAACAAAATAATTACTTGTCATCACGATAAGAACGTAAAATAATAATATAGTGTGGCGGGGGCGACGCCGGGCGAGTTCGCTAGTATTGTACTTTTATATTATTATGTGCAACAACCAGTGCTGCGTTAGAGTAGGGCTGCCCGAGCCGCTAGCGAGCCGCCACGCCAACACTATCTATGTTACATGCATTAAATCAATATACATAAAATAGTATCATTGTAAATAGGTAACTATGTGTCGATATGCGCCGCGCGCAGTGCGACTGTCGGGCGGCGCATATCGAGAGCTGCATAAATTATATCCTCCGTCAGATAAAACAAAAGAAATCTTCTTAACTAGAGTCAGGTAACTCGCGCCAATAGTTTGAGGTGAGGTCTGCGACGGCCTGTGCTCCAACAGTGTTTGACTAGAACTAGATACTACGCTAGAACGAACGAGTAGAGGAGGCGGCAGAGTACCGTGTTACTGCATGAGGCCGGAGATGGCGTTGTGGCGCGTACGCTTCAGCTCCTCCTCCTGGATCTTCTGCTCGATGAGGTACTGCGCGTTGGAGATGGCCGTGGGCGTGCCCGTGATGGTCACGATGCGGTTGCGCGTGCCGGGCGCGAACGTGCCCTTCTTGGAGATCTGGATGTTGGCGCCCGACATCTGCTGGATCTCCACCAAGCTGCGTCCGCCGGGGCCTGGAATGTGGCGACATACTACTTAGCACATCATATATTTGTTTTGCTGAAATATTGTCTAACAACCCTATAAGTAAACTTTTATTTCAGAGAACGGTTCCATAATATTTGTTTGATGGAGAGAAAAAAATATTCTAAAAGGATAGATTTTAATAAACCTCCCTCCAATTACAACTAAACTTAGTTAACTTAAGTGCTTCTTATATTTATTTGAAGTTTTTGTTGCAGTACTCACGTAAACTATTACACGGGTACTGCAACATTATCTGGGAGGGTAGTTCAACATATAATTATAGCAAATCGTAACATAGGACGTAACTGACCATTATATTTTGACCATTGATGTGAAATCATCAAATGATAAAACCTAGTCATGTTCTTTTATAGCCCTTTGTGTGCCAGGGGGCCGCGGTATCTCTTATGCAGAGTTCCGCAGCCTTGGCAAACATCGGGCGTTGCGTTGCATACAACTGACCTAGTATGGCGCCGACGATGACCTCGGCAATCTCCACGTTCTTGGAGTCCTTGGCGCCTGCGTCGGCGGGCGTGGGACTCTTGGACAGCGGCAGCAGCGAGGCCGAGGGGAAGCCGGCCACGCCGCCCACGCCTCCCACGCCGCCCACGCCGGCCGACAGCGAGATGGGCGCCACGGCTGGGGGGCGAAGCGCCTCGAATGCAACCTCCGCGAAACGCTCGAGCGAGCCGCCGCGCGCGCCGCCTGCGGACGTCAACCGTCAGCGGCGCCACACGCGCGCCCCGCCCGCCACGCGCATAGTTACAACATGTCGCACCGCTGTGCTAGCCTACACTTACTGCTTACTGCGAGAGATACGCGACTCTTGTCCTTCGTGTGGCTACACTACACTTGCTACCGCGCCGTGATATAATTTACCAGCTAAACTTTTACACGGATAAGGGACTTCATATTTCAGCGTGCTATGCCAATCATTAAAATAGAATAAACAAAACAAAAATTCAGCAAAAAAAAAAGAGGCTCAAACGTTTAAGGATTTATAACTTGAATGAAAAAAGGTACAATTTTAGCTTATTTAAGAATAAAAGTATGTTATTGCATCGTTAAAATTGTCGTCATCGTACTTTCTGTACCTTGATGGCTGGCTCTCAGGTAAAGATTAAGAAAATAGAAGCTAAATCCATTTAGTGCACAAAGAAATGACTTGTATACACGCTGAAATACTAGTGCTTCTAAGTTTTGCGACTAAGTGAGTCTACGTATACTGTACTGTCATGCTTCGGATAGTGCGACAGCGACTAACCACTAGCGCAGTGCGGCAGGTGACCGTGCGACTTGCGCTGTCGCGACAGAAGATTACATGATACAAAACAAAAGAACAACTTTACCGTTAACCGTATTTTTTGGTGTTTCATAGAAAAAACTTAACTTTACTTACATTTTGATTTTCTTACAATTTTGCTATAGATCTAGACAAAACTATATTTAATTAAAATATTATATAAAATTGTGTAATATTCTTTTCGTACCACTTGCTCAAAAAAGTGACATTCTATGCCACAAAAAGCGAACATAACAATAGTCATTTTTAATCTGTTAAAAACAGGGAAAGAAAATTGTACTGAATTTCATTCATCCTCTAGGGGGAGAATGTGATTTAAATTTGGAATACTTACCGAAATTTATACTGAACTACATCTGTGTTTACACCATTGAGTTTGTATATAAAGCATTATACATCTTTTTGAATAAGGAATTATTAAATTAAATTACGAAAACCGACGAGGCCGTATGAGCTTGATACCGCTTGCTTTTCCGACAAAAAATATTAGTCTAGGAATTTGCCGCGTTTTTGTTTTCTTCAAATACATAAACGTGTTTTCGTACCACTTGCTCAAAAAAGTGACATTCTATGCCACAAAAAGCGAACATAACAATAGTCATTTTTAATCTGTTAAAAACAGGGAAAGAAAATTGTACTGAATTTCATTCATCCTCTAGGGGGAGAATGTGATTTAAATTTGGAATACTTACCGAAATTTATACTGAACTACATCTGTGTTTACACCATTGAGTTTGTATATAAAGCATTATACATCTTTTTGAATAAGGAATTATTAAATTAAATTACGAAAACCGACGAGGCCGTATGAGCTTGATACCGCTTGCTTTTCCGACAAAAAATATTAGTCTAGGAATTTGCCGCGTTTTTGTTTTCTTCAAATACATAAACGTGTTTATTTTAATTTATTTTTATAAATAAGTTAATGTTCTAAAAATACGTTACGATGTTAAATCAAAGCGACAGTGACAGTGAATTGTCGGATTCCATCAGTGCAAATGCTGCCGCAATTATAAATAATTTGCTTCCAACAAAATCCAAGGAAAATTATTTAAAAACTTATGAAGAATTTTCAACGTGGAGAAGTGCGAAAGGCCTATCAATTTCAGAATCAGTACTTCTTGTCTATTTTGATTATTTATCCAAGACAAAGAATCCGAATACACTTTGGTGCATATACTCAAAACTGAAAGCTACAATAAGCATCAAACACAGCATTGAAATAAATAGATTCACGAAATTACTGGCTTTTTTAAAAAGAAAATCAGAAGGGCATTGCGCAAAGAAGTCTAAAATATTTACGACTCAAAATGTGGAAAAATTTCTTAATGAAGCTCCTTACGAAATTTTTCTTGCCACAAAAGTAAGTAGGTATACATGATTTAACTATGAATATTTCGTATCTTAGTAATGGCAATTATTCTATATATTTACCTGTTTTTTATCTTTGTTATAGGTGGCCTTAATTTTTGGACTCAATGGTGCTTGCCGCGGATGTGAACTTGTAAACTTAAAGGTGGAGGACGTTGAAAATCATTCCAATGAGTTACTGCTGATTAATGTAAAGGAAACTAAGACAAAGAAAAATCGGTCATTCATTGTACAAGGACAATATACTAAAATCATTCAAAAATACCAAGCATTACGTCCCACCAACATGGAAAACAATAGATTTTTTATAAACTATCACTGCTTTAGAAGAACTTCGGCGACTTTCTTGGCGGATTCAGGGGCGGATATTACGTCAATAAAAAGACATGGTGGTTGGAGCTCTGATAGAGTAGCTGAGGGTTATATCGAAAGCTCAATGGCGAATAAAACCATATTAAGCAGTCAAATTAACAAAAATATAAAACTTAATCCATCAGAGCCACAACCATCAACTTCCGGCATCTTATCTTCGTCCGTAACTCACGATGCACCACCACCACTATCTCCGACGTATACTATCTACAATGAAACGCAAGTTCCTCAGACGCAAGAACAGAGAAATACTCAAATCAACTCATCAACAATAAATGTACCAAACAAAAATGTAACTCTCTCTATCAATAATTGGACCAATGTTTCGAATATTAACTTTTACTTTTAATTGTCATTATTTTTAATAAATGCTTATCTCATATTATTATTGTATTAATTTTTTCGCAAATGGTACGAAA
Organism: Diarsia brunnea; assembly: GCA_949774965.1. Lineage (NCBI taxonomy): Eukaryota > Metazoa > Arthropoda > Insecta > Lepidoptera > Noctuidae > Diarsia > Diarsia brunnea. Next base: position 17,477,880 of record OX459017.1, read on the forward strand.
AGTAGAGTATTTTCCTCGGTGATAAAGCTGTCTTAGTCTTGGGTGAACTTAAATCCCTCGCTACACTCAGCACTCGTCTTAAATCCCTCGCTTCGCTCGTGATTTAAGTTTTTAACACCCTCGCTACGCTCGGGAGTAAACCTCGAGTCCTTCGTTACGCTCGCGATTTAAATCGTCACCCGCGACAGAAGACACTGCTTTATCCCCTTGGTTAATAATCTACTATTATTTTAATTTATTTTTATAAATAAGTTAATGTTCTAAAAATACGTTACGATGTTAAATCAAAGCGACAGTGACAGTGAATTGTCGGATTCCATCAGTGCAAATGCTGCCGCAATTATAAATAATTTGCTTCCAACAAAATCCAAGGAAAATTATTTAAAAACTTATGAAGAATTTTCAACGTGGAGAAGTGCGAAAGGCCTATCAATTTCAGAATCAGTACTTCTTGTCTATTTTGATTATTTATCCAAGACAAAGAATCCGAATACACTTTGGTGCATATACTCAAAACTGAAAGCTACAATAAGCATCAAACACAGCATTGAAATAAATAGATTCACGAAATTACTGGCTTTTTTAAAAAGAAAATCAGAAGGGCATTGCGCAAAGAAGTCTAAAATATTTACGACTCAAAATGTGGAAAAATTTCTTAATGAAGCTCCTTACGAAATTTTTCTTGCCACAAAAGTAAGTAGGTATACATGATTTAACTATGAATATTTCGTATCTTAGTAATGGCAATTATTCTATATATTTACCTGTTTTTTATCTTTGTTATAGGTGGCCTTAATTTTTGGACTCAATGGTGCTTGCCGCGGATGTGAACTTGTAAACTTAAAGGTGGAGGACGTTGAAAATCATTCCAATGAGTTACTGCTGATTAATGTAAAGGAAACTAAGACAAAGAAAAATCGGTCATTCATTGTACAAGGACAATATACTAAAATCATTCAAAAATACCAAGCATTACGTCCCACCAACATGGAAAACAATAGATTTTTTATAAACTATCACTGCTTTAGAAGAACTTCGGCGACTTTCTTGGCGGATTCAGGGGCGGATATTACGTCAATAAAAAGACATGGTGGTTGGAGCTCTGATAGAGTAGCTGAGGGTTATATCGAAAGCTCAATGGCGAATAAAACCATATTAAGCAGTCAAATTAACAAAAATATAAAACTTAATCCATCAGAGCCACAACCATCAACTTCCGGCATCTTATCTTCGTCCGTAACTCACGATGCACCACCACCACTATCTCCGACGTATACTATCTACAATGAAACGCAAGTTCCTCAGACGCAAGAACAGAGAAATACTCAAATCAACTCATCAACAATAAATGTACCAAACAAAAATGTAACTCTCTCTATCAATAATTGGACCAATGTTTCGAATATTAACTTTTACTTTTAATTGTCATTATTTTTAATAAATGCTTATCTCATATTATTATTGTATTAATTTTTTCGCAAATGGTACGAAAAGTAGAGTATTTTCCTCGGTGATAAAGCTGTCTTAGTCTTGGGTGAACTTAAATCCCTCGCTACACTCAGCACTCGTCTTAAATCCCTCGCTTCGCTCGTGATTTAAGTTTTTAACACCCTCGCTACGCTCGGGAGTAAACCTCGAGTCCTTCGTTACGCTCGCGATTTAAATCGTCACCCGCGACAGAAGACACTGCTTTATCCCCTTGGTTAATAATCTACTATTTAACAGAGCGTAAATTAAATAAATACATTTCAGTTTACAGAACTTTGTTCGTATTAGAACATTTTACTCTAAAGTTGTTCTTTCTATTATTTTGTGTCATGGACCGGACTTGTATTTAATAGTTGAAGTTAGGCAAGCAATCTAATTGAAAATACACTGTTGTTGAATAATCACAATTAGAAAATCCAGTCAGCAATGTATTTTAATATTAAACTAATTGGTTTTTTGTGGATTAATTATAATTCTTTTTTGCTAAAATTGACCCGAAACTTTAGTGTCCATTTCGATAACTTAGTTTTGAATTGAAGGTAATAAAATAGATATTATAAGGTCCGTCCATAACACAAGCTCATGTTATGTATTGCCGACAGAATGGTACTATGGAAAAGCGATGGTCAAGAATTTGGAAAAAACTTTAGATAGATATTAAATAAACAAAAAATAAAACTGTAAGCCAATTGTGTTATTTGGATCAGCAATACAACACGTGAAACACCATAAAAAATATCTAAGCATGCAATTATAACGATATAGTATACATAGTCTTTTCTTAGTAATAAACCGTGTTTCGTTTCAAAAGTCATTATATTCACGCCCCACTGGATTTTACAAGATGCCTGATATGTTTTAGTCTTTTTGGTAACACTTATAGGCCCACATCATTTGCTGTGTGTAATCTGAAATCACATCCACACCTGAAAAACGTCTGCGTATTAGACTCCTATGTTCCGGACAGCTGTGTCTCAGTCCGGAACGCGGACACGTCAGTACTTTGGAAGTTTGAATCACATGCAGTTGTACGGCGCTCAATCAAACTAGGTTTACTCTAGACAACCGTTTTGATAGACAAAAACAAACAAAAATGAATGAAAACGTTTGATCTTCTCATTTGAAATAAAACACGGCAGAGTGAGAACATAAGCATAATTGAAAGTTATTAATATCACGATAGCCAATCAGATACCAAGGCAGAATGACAAGCGTTGTGAAATTTAGAATTTGGAAGAAGCGATGTGTGAGGAATGGTACCATAGCCGCGGGCGCCATGGTCCACCATCGTGTGCGGGGCGGGGCCCGGACACAACACAACTTTGGGAAACGTTTGGTTCAACTATACTGGTCAAAATGTTTTTACTGGAATTTTGTCTAGAAATATACTGAAATTGTGGCAATCTCGTCATTTTTGGAGAAAATGAAAATTTCCGGATTTCAGTACATTTCTATCATTATTAAGTTCAAAATCAAAAAACATAATTTACAAGTTATTCTGTGGAGAAGATTTATTTTAAAGAAAAGCCAGTAATTTAAATTAATTTCTGGAAAAAATCTTACAATAATCTCCACAGAATAAAAAAACATTGATAAAACCAGTAACATTAGTGTTCAAAATGATAATATTTCCGTAAACAAGTATATTCCAAGGTCTGTAGTTAGACCGAGCTAATTAAGTATGATCACTACATAGTATAAAACAAAGTCGCTTTCTCTGTCCCTATATCCCTATGTATGCTTAAATCTTTAAAACTACGCAACGGATTTTGAAGCGGTTTTTTTTAATAGATAGAGTGATTCAAGAGGAAGGTTTTTGTATATAATTTGACCGATATCCACGCGGGTGAAGCCGCGGGCATCAGCTAGTTGTAATTACGATACATAATTACTGGCCTTATCAAGATACATAATAATATTGTAATGTTAAATAGTAGAGCATATTGTTCTACAGCCAACACTGATTGCCAGATTTTATTGTTTTACGATTCTTGCTTTAATTACGATATTTGAATAACAAAGACTTTTTGTACTTATTAGTTTGAGAGGAAGTTTTATTGTATTTGGTTCAGATAGATAAAGGAAAGATTTGGTTGTTTTCACATTTAAGTTGCCGTATTTAAAAACTACGGCAGTTTAAGAATCGTTCGACGTTTGTTACTTGATTGTACGTCGCTGGCAGGTTAGCTCGGGGAGTCGTGACTGTGGCGTGTCTATCGTGGACTCGTAGCAGTTTAAAATCGATATGTAATTTATAAGTGGGATTACAACGTTTATATGCAGTGCGGTACTGAACGATAAATGGGCCACAGTCACGACGCTGCGATCTGACGCTTATTTCAGAGTCATGCAACAGTCGTACAAACGTATTATTTGCGGTTTTTTTTATATACATACAAGGTTAAATTAAAACAGCTTGTGAAACTCCATAGACGTGATGATTGTCGCTATGCTAAGAAGAAGACACAAAATAAAAATGATTTGGCGTTATTTTTTGTGTGAAAGACCACCCAATCAAACAGTTATTTTTTGTACTCTTTAGAAAGCGATATCTATCACGCATGTCGAGTTTCGCCGGCCAGTCTAATTTATTCTATATGTCTTTACTATTTTGCAAAAACTCTGAATAAAGCGTCACCCCAGCTAGAGAGGACATAGATTTAGGTGGTAATTAGTCTACATAGATACTATATGTGTCCGAACCTGAGTACATACCGAGCGGGACCTGCCCGATGGGCCCGAACACGGCGGGCTGGTCCTGCGCGGGCAGCGGGAAGTACGCGGCCGACAGCGGCGGCGCGGGCAGCGCGGCGGGCAGCGCCAGCCCCAGCACGCCGTGCTTCACCAGCAGCGCCAGCGCGGCGCCGATCTCGCTCACGCTGGGCTCGTTGTAGCCCGCCTGGCGCAGCGCCGCCTAGCCACGATACACAACTTATTTAACTGAACAGATGGATCATTCCCACTAGTTCTACTGCACAGTCCTACGATAGAACGGGTTTTTTTTTCCTTTTTTTCCCACTAGTTCTACGATTCAAGGTGGTACGAAATCGTAGAACTAGTGGGAAAAAAAAACCTCCTTCCTACTTCTGTTCTCCTGGTAGTTTGTGGGACTTTACTACCTATCCTTTATTTTTCTTCTAAAAAAAAAAATGTTTTCAATACCTCCTGCCTACAGTTCTATTCTCCTGGTAGTTTGTGCCGTAGTTGTACCCTAAACTGTGTGAAAAGTCCCAAGAGTTCTACTATAAATGGTTTAAGGCTTGTATTCACGCCAATGACCTTGTGCATAGTTAACTACCCCTCTCAGTCCGTTTAAAGTCCGTGTCTACACACGGACTTTAAACGGACGCATTTTTCATTTATTATAATTAAAATAATACATATTTTTAAAAAGTAACAAAACCAAATTATTTTCCTTTGTATTTCAAAGCAGTAGATATTTTTTTTATATTATTTTGTTAAAAAATGAAGGAGTAAAATGGTTCCATTCAAGGATTTGGAGGTGATTTTGTGGATTTTTTTTCTTATTATGTGATACCGATACAAAAATTATGGCTAAACCAAATTACGTGTCATATCATGTAGATTACTAACAATTTTTCTCAGAGTAATTTCTTTGTTAGTGCCGGTGAAAAACTGCTTCATCTGCACGCTCGTTTTTAAGCTTTTTCAAGAGAGCAGCCTTAATAGGTTCAGTAGAACTAGTGGGATTTTTTTCCCACTAGTTCTACGATTTCGTATCACCTTGAATCGTAGAACTAGTGGGAAAAAAAAATCCCACTAGTTCTATCGTAGGACTGTGCAGTAGAACTAGTGGGAATGATCCGAACATCATCATCGTCCTGCCCTTATCCCATGTTATTTGTGGTAAATTACGCTACTAATAACTTCACAATTATTCTGTCAAATGGAAAAAGAATTAGACAGGACTTAATACATTTTTATAACGTTTCCAAGTATAATAGCCAATTTAGAAGGCCTGTTTTAACCACAATCTCGCCTGATAGAAAGCTATAGTCGAAGTCTACAATGATGCCCGTCGGGGCTGCGGGTTGTTCGCAAGAGATACCGCGGTCTCGGCGCAAGGGCTAAGAAGAAACATGGGTGGTTTTTAGTCAGTAGAAGTCTGACACTCCCTTTCACTCTGCCCAAAAACGAAAGGTCTACAATGATGAGCAAGCCTAGCTGACACCTGTTTACTTTTGCTAGCGCAATATAAGCCGTCAGACTCGAGTTTTTTTTTTCTTAGCCTATGTTGTCCAACTGCTGGACGAAAGCCTCCCCATAGCCTTCGACTCTTCTCTCTGCGGTTTTCTCCAATTTGTTACAAACGCTTCTAAGTATTCCTGCCAGTGTTTTCGAAGCCTCCCTCGGCGACAACGCCGCTCTTCTAGCACCCACTGCGTGACGACTCTGCCTCATCAGTCCTGAGTTCATATTACTTGTTAGATTTTGGAGTATACCTTGATATGATCAAGCGTGTGCTGCGAGATGGCGGCGGGCTGCTGGCTGCCGGGCGGCGCCAGGCTCAGGCTGAGGTTGAGCGAGCCCATGCCGCCGCCCACCGCGCCCACGGCTCCGTTCACCAGCACGCCACCCACACCGCCGCCCAGACCGTGGTTCTGTAACATGTCCATGCCCTGTGACAGGAGGCAATGAGGAGATGAATATGAGCTCGTGAAGTGCTGCTGGAATGTGAGTTTGGTTAATAACGTTGCATTCATTATATGACACTCTAAAGATGCTGTTTCAACGTGCCCAATAGCAATGGCGGCAGGTACAGGACTGATTTCTGGCAAAAACGTCATCTACGGCATCATCATCATCTGCCTAGCCTTTTCTCAACTATGTTGGGGTCGGCTTCCAGTCTAACCGAATGCAGCTGAATGCTAGTATTTTACATGGAGCGACTAAGAAATCGTTTTCATGATTACTTAGAAATCAATCGTGTTACTGCCGTCATAGCGACTGGGGTGCCGTCTGTGTCCGCCCTTATTCAAGCTTAATTGCACCACAGATGAATAAATAGAGGCATATTGTCTCTGTCATATAGAAACAATAGACAGAAATAGAACGATTTTTTAAATTAATTTAAGGTGCAACTAGGTCAAAAAGTGCAACTAAATTGCAGTTGGACTAAGTCAACCAGTTGATACTGATTGATTTAAAATGGGTCACTTTTTACTCGTTCAAATTAAATTAGCCAGGAAAACTTTTACTCAGTAATAAAATGAGAATGGTTTCACTAATTGTCTGCAATTTACTTGCACTTTTAGTCAACAATAGTGGGCGAGGAAGCGAGGAAAAAATCTAGGAGTGAATGAATATTGTAGGCCTTATGGCATAATCAGCCTATACTATTAATTTTAATCTTGTTACTTTTTTAGCAGTAACCCACTAAGTGGGCGTGGTCCGGGTACATAGCTGTCACCTCTTTTTCCTCACAAAATTTTTCATCAGTATTTTATTAAATGAATTAAAAATATTGTTACTTTTTGCCTTGCTTCCTCACGCCGGATTGGAGTATCTATTTACCAGTCTTACTTCCGCACTCAGCGAACGTTAATGATTACTTAGGCCATCACTTATTATAGGTTTTGACAGTTTTGTCATACAAAAGTATGTCAAATCTTTACTAATGTCAATTAGTAAGGATTTATTAAAGGCTTAAGTAATCATTAAATATCTCTGAGTATCGCAGTTAAACACAATGAGTACTGGTAACTTTAGTGATACTGTTGATATTTTGTCAATTATTATTATACTGTGCAGATCAGCGGGCAATATAAACTTGCAAGTAGCCATTGTGTATATTACTGATGTGCTGAGTATAAGACACATTACTAACAATCCACAATATACATTTATGTTTTCGTGTTAATATGTGTAAAATAATACAGAAAAATATAAGTCGAAAAAAATATTATGACTTAAAAAATTGTAACATATTTGTTCAAAAAGAAAAACTAAATATTCCCTCCCGACCCAAAATAGTGTAATAGTAGTTAGTATAGTGTACAAGAACTAGTGTACACATAGTGTAAGCAATTAGTGTAATGGTGTCACTGGTTATTCCATACACTGGCCCATCAGTCACGTTGCTATTAAACGATTTACTTGCGAGATATTTGGAAAACAAAGTAAAAAGGCGATCCATAAGCAAACTTCTCTTTAAAATTGTGTGTAAACGAAATAAAAAATTTAATAGGGTAGTTGACATAAAAAAATTAATTAGTCCGTCAGACAGATTTCCAGAAAATATTGGACACGTGTTTTTACTTTTGTCACGTAAAGAAAAGATAAAGACGATACAGTGCTTCGAAAAGTCTTGTGACGTCACAGTTTGGTACATTTTTTTACCAGAAAGTGACGTAACCCCCACCTCATGATGTTTGACACGTTTTATTTACGTAATTTTTTATTAATTTGATAAAACAAAAAACAAGTCCTTATCCAATATTTTTCGATAATCTAACAGACGGATTTTTTTACTCAGGAAACATCCGTATTTTCAAGAAATTTGCTGACGTCACTTCACATCCTTGTGCTTCGTTCACCCAAGAAGGTTGGTTGACTCGCTTGTGTCTAGGCTAGTGGGCTGGTGGGCTAGTGCAAGGAGCCAGTGCGGCGTGTGGAGCGAGTAGCTCGGCCAGCAGCCACTAGCACACGCTCGCGTGTCTCACACATACAGGGGGGCGCTCCACGACCTCGTACCTACTATTATCAACGTTACTTGGACATCGGTGTGAGTTGTGGTAACAGTTACAGATTGAGCAACTCATCTTATTGTAACGATTGAGTAATGGAATTACAGTTCGCCGCCAATGGGCCTCTAACTTGGCTTTACATGCCGTTCAGAAATATCTCTCAAGTATTGAATTACAGTAACTTTTGTTTGTTAGCTAAATATTGAGCTTTTTTCAGCTCCAAAATGTTTTCTGCCACCAAATGTAGCGAATATACATACTCTATTGGTAGCCAGCATAATTTGATAATTATGCTGGCTTAATTACTTCTCTTTTTAATTGAACAAATTCTTCAATAATGTGCAATTTCCGAATCACATAAAATAATAGCGTTACATGACAAACACAAGTGCATAGCTGTGCTGTTGTGTTACGAATAAGTGCACTACTTTTGCTTCAATGTGTTACATACTTTCCTCAAAAACCACTATTACCAGCCTTCAGCCTATTACTATCCCAGTGCGCGACAGAGAGGCATCTTCTGACAGAGAAGGCATCATACTTGACTCTCCTGAAAATCACTACACCACACACCGAGTCAAATTCAATCATCCAAAATCTAAATGCGAATTCCACCACCATTCCAGCAGCCTCGACAGCTGCTGATTGGTGAAATTCGCCCTTAATCCCCATAAAACAAGAGTTAGTTTAGCCCGTGAGCGGAGCACCCCCGCAAGCTTCGGGCCACATCACGACATAGGAGCGTGTACGAGAGGTCACCTCTTTCACCTCAGCGGTGGGCACGGCGTAGGGCGAGCCCGTGGGGTTGTAGTTGGCGACCGGCCCCGCCACGTCGGCGTACGACACGTTGGGGCAGGAACCGGACTGAGGGTCGTCTACCACCTTCTGGAGGATCATCAGGCAGGCCTTCTTGTTGTTCTCTTTGTCGCCTGGAACGAGGGAAGAAGAGTTAGTGGAACTACATAATAGACAAAAGTTTTATGTTGAAAACAAAGTGTATATAAGCATACCTTAAAAAAAAGAAAACATAATCAAATTCTTGTAACTTTAAATCTGAATTACGAATGGCGATGTTATTTAAGGAAATAAAACAATGTTTTGTTTAATATTGATTATTTCATTCAAATCCTTGTTACTTTAAATCTGTATTACGTATGGCGATGCTATAATTATAAGGAAAGGAAACAATTTTTTGTTTTAAAACTCAATCAAGTCTAAAAAATAAACTCCTTTAAAAAAACACTTTAGCACAGTTCAGCTTAAGGGGCCGTTCAAGTATTACGTAAGCAGATTTACTGCAATTATTTACCCCCCCTACCCCCTTGTCAGCAAAAGTAATCAAAGCTCTCACCCCTCCCCCCATGCTTACGTAAACATTGGTATACTTATGCATTTTTCTGTTGATGTGTTTTTTTTTTTATTATTAAATAAGAAAATACGCATAGGAGAGGACTTTAACTTACATATTCATTCAAACCAACTTTATTGACACAATCCCCGACAATGCGTTTCGTTTTGACAATGTGTGGGTTGCCATAATTATGTGTAAAAAAGTAAACAACTACTGCTGACGTAAACATCATCTAGACCCCCCCACCCCCCATTAGTACTTACGTAATACTTGAAATAAGACAATTTTGCATTCTAAATTGACTACTGTTTGCATCTAAATAAATTATGAAGATTTTCTTAAGTAATAAATGCAAGTGAGTTCCCACACATTATCATACACGCGCCGCACATAGTCCGTATATAACCTGATATAAATTAGCCATTAGTATAGCATGGCGCAACCGGGCAGCCAGCCAGAGACTCGCAAGTTCTGCACTATTTCATGCATTGTTTCTACTAATGTCTCTGTTAACACCCGGGCATGTAGCTAATTAGCTAGGCACTAGATATCACATTCTATTAAAAACTTAAGACAAGATAGCCAGTGCATTAGTTTCTCTTGTTTAGGAAACGATCAAACCATGAACCATGCTTTTGACGTTTCAAAAGTGCCAGGTAGGTTTACATGACATTTTGAGTACGTGCACATTTTATCAGTATGTTTCATCATCAAGGTGAGCCTATTAGCTAGTAACAAATCAAAGTTCTTTCAGAAAAATCTCGATAACACCACCCGACCTGCGGATCGAACTCGGGGTCCTGCTTTCAGGGACCAACGTCACAGTTTAGTCTCATCACCTGAACATATGAAAGATTACTCTTTCTTGTGCTTGTTCTGTGAGAAGATGGACGAAAGGAGATATTATTATGCGGGTTGTTCGCAAGGGATACCGCGGCCTCGACATGAAGGGCTAAGAAGGAACATGGGTGGTTTTTAGTCAGTAGAAGTCTGACACTCCCTTTCGCTCTGCCCTAGAGCGGGAGGGGTTATTTGATGATTTCCCAACCCACAAAAAAAAAAAAAAAGGAGACATTATCTCGTTGATATTATAATCCTTGTTGTAAATAATTATGTTTCTTTTAACTCTGCAATATCTTGGATTTACGTCTATTATGTTGCTATCGGTACAAACTAAAATCGGTAAAAACAAATACGTAAGAGTTTTCTCTATCACAGTATAAATATGTTTGAACAACAGCAAATAGTAATATCGGCACACAAACACATGCCATGGTAGTTCAACCTTGGATAAACATCGGAATATGTCATTAGTCATTGTCACCACACGTTGTGATTTGACCTTTAGCACTGCCTGTACCTGTACGTATAATAGCGTCAATTTATGGCGACACAATGTTTGTATAAATTACTGTAGTCGTTGAATCTTAAACCTAACGTTCTTGGAATAATCGCACTGAATTTCATGGTACCTCTTACGACGCTAGATTTAAAAGACTAGCGTGTCTATCTTTCATGAATGAACCTTCAATCTATTACGTCCATCAAATCCATTTTTTTTGGGGTGGGAAATCATCAAATTGACAACATCGGGTTGTTCGCAAGAGATACCACGGCCTCGACATGAAGGGCTAAGAAGGAACATGGTGTATAACATGTGAACGTAGTTACTATAAAATTGTATTTGTTCAATATTTTTTGGCGGGTGGAAAATCATCAAAAAATCCCGATCTTGGGCAGAGCGGAAGGGAGTGTCAGACTACTACTGACTAAAAACCACCCATGTTCCTTCTTAGCCCTTGCGCCGAGGCCGCGGTATCTCTTTCGAACAACCCGCAGCCCCGAGGGGCCCATCAAATCCCTAATGTCTGTTTTCACTAACACAATGTGACAACACCTAAATGATTACTTAAATAATAATTACATCATTTAGAGATTTCACCTCCCGACTTCGAACTGAGCGTTATGGCCAAGGTTTTCATTTAATCTTCGCCTACTGAAAACAGCACTATGTATGTATGTATTTTGTAAAATGCTACCAGAAAATAAAAATCCTGTGTCCTAAAAACCACTAGCCTTACAGCATCGCGGCTTTTCCTTATTCCCTGTTTGCGCATCACCTTATCGGGTACAAATTCAGTGCCTGAGGTAACGGCTGCCCAGTTAAACCGTGTTACCTATCCGGCACAATTTCCCGCCGCATCCGGACCGCAACGATGCCGCAAATCCAATATCAGATAATCTCGCTTTTACCTAGCCAGCCGTTTATTCAAGTTTTAAAATATCAGCAAATACCGAGGAGTTTTATCGGTACACTTGAGACGGCGATTGAAAAGTGCTTGTAAGTTTTCACGAAATTTATTTGATTTTCCATAATACATACACGTGGAGTCGTGGGACACGGACATGGAGTTGCGGATACCAGCCCGTTTAACAATACAATACATACACGAATATAATTATTGTAAACGCGGTGCATGATATGAATTCAAATTACAACTTGCACGTAAGAAAATTATTTTTACAGTCTAATTTTATAATTTTTTTACAGGAACTTTGACAGCAAACAATTTTTATTGTGATTGCACCTGTAGGACAATTAAAATCAAAATAACCTTTATTTCCTCTAACCCTCTCAAAACAAAATATATTTTTTGGTATTAAACCACAATTATTATTTTTTAATTTATACCATTTTGTATGCCACCCATACTACAACACATACATACTACACAACATACAATTACACATACATACATAAACTCACGCCCTTTCCCCACGGGGGTAGGCAGAACCCACATAACGCCACTTGCTACGATTCTTACATACTCCTTTTGCCTCGTCCACATTCATACATCTGGTCATACACGCACGCCGCCATACAATTAATTAATTATAATTTCCAATGTTGTGGTAGCCAGAATAGAGAACAAAAATAAAGGTCACCACTGTCAAAGGTCTGTTGAACGAACGGGCAACTAGCTTCACCATACTGAACAACTGACCGACTCCTTGAAAATGCCTGTAAATGGTTTAATTGAAATGAATGCTTTGGATTCAAGTTGTATGCAAAATGCCATCAAAATTTTAGAGTCATCATTCTACAAGGTTCATAACGAACATTATGTATACCATTTCAGTAACAAAAACGATACGGTATAATTAGGGCCTCAATGTGACCTCGTACACTTGAAGGGCACGCGCCAAAAAAAACTATCGGATTTCTATGCGTTCGCCCTTTATATTGAAATTTGAATGAATAAAAAAAACTACGTTTTCGTGATGTTATACAAGTTTATTACGAAACTGTTATTTTATTAATAAAGCATTCAAAGGTTGCCCAATTAATTTTAAACAGTGACTTGCACCAAAATGTGTTACCTTCTAAAAAGCTTTGAATAACGTGTCACGTAACCGTCAAGTAACACACAATCATCAAAGCTTTTAAAATAAAACCACTGATCCGTAAAGTATAGGCTAGACTAGATTGTGTAAGCCGATACATCCTCTCTCTCGCGGACACATTTGGCAGACAATTGCAACACTATCCGTTGCAAACAAAACGGTCATAAAACTATGAATATTTTAGCACACTTTCTCTTTTGTTTGGATACCTATGTAATTTTAGAAATATAATGAACACAAAGGCAAGGTTGCACGACAAATCATTAAATGAGTATAACTGTAGTGCGATAATATTTAAAACATTGTCCTGTCTATGTCATCTTGGAACGATTGACAGAAGCTGAACGCTGTTTTAAATACATTTATAGCACAAAACACCTTCCGCGTTCAAAAGCTATCAGTGTCAGAATTACCATGGAATTCGGACACTGACAGCTCTTGAACGCCGTTTCATTGGTGATGGTAATAATCCGCTCTTATATTTGTGGTGGAAACGGACCTAAAGGTGCAACTAGAGTGCAGTAGGACATCGTCAACTAGTTCATATTAATTGCGTCAAAATAAGTAGGTCAACTTACGCAGCGTCAAATTAAGTTAGTTCAGTGTTACTGGTCAGCCTGTGGCTAAAGGGTCTCCCCAGGACTTCCACATCTTACGATCCAAGGCTAGAAGTTGGTCTCACTTGTTTTTTGAAAAAACGGCAGTTATTGCCTTGAATTTTGTTGATAACTATTTTTAAAAGCTCTGAAACATTCACGTTTTTCTACGACAAAATCGTTATCCAATAAGAGAATCCTTGTGTTTGCCTCATGAAGTGTAACAGTAAGTGTTATTGATCGAAGGTATTACGTGTCGCTACTGCGGAGTGCGGACATTTGGCTGAGCGCCGGCATCCAATGAAGCAGTTTAACACATCCGCGACTAACTGCTGTGGCCGTCCGGAAATCGAAGTTGAACTGGAAAACTACTTCGTAAATCGTAAAGTATTGTAAAACAAGAGTGAAGTCCCTTTGTTGTGTAATCAGAAGACGAAATGCTTTAAATAAGGACTATCATAAATTAGAACCCCGAAGGCCGAAAAGATTTCTCATCGCATGCTTCTCCCGGCAGGTGCCGAATTTTCAGAAAAAATCCTTAGCGCTTTTGTTATATAAACCTTAGTGCAAAAATCATGTTTCTAGCCAGACACCTATGTATTGCGATTATGTATACAACTGTATTCTGTCTTTTGATTAATAAACTTATTATTACAGCTGTTTTGGTTGTGTAACCACTAAAAGAAAAATCTCAAATTCACTGCTGAAAATCATAAAATAGTGGGTAATGTTATGAGTCCAGAAAGAGAATTTTATTAGAACTTCATAATATCATCTGTCTAGCTTTTTCCCAAATATGTCCAGTTTAACCGGATTCAGCTGAATACTAAATGCACAAATGACAGCCGGTACCCAACAGCTTAACATGCTTTCCGAGGCATGGAGGAAACTCTGTATGTAATGGGTGGGCACCCATCAGCAGACCAACCTAGGCAACCGCGGCTTAACCAGAAGATTGATAAGAGAGGCTGTTATTTTTGAGCCACAAGCCCGTCATGTTCTCTTTTCTTCATTAACACAGTGAAGATTAAACAGTTTTCTATATCAATATTTCTTTTTCGTAACGGATAGAACCTATTAGGTTTAAAATGCAGATTTACTTTGCTAATAAGCCAATCTAAAAACAGCCTTAACATCAAAGATAAGAATCAGGTCGATTTCTAGGTCAAAATAAAGCCCTAGCGTTAAACTTTTATTTATAGAGGTATTCGTCAGTATAATCTTCGGTCAGGATCGCCTATTTCATTGCCAGTTTTATGGCTAGACCTAGATCTAGGCAGTTGGGACGTTCAGACGCAATTTAGAATAATTTACTATGAGCGGGAAAGTGATGAATTCTAGGTAGGATCAGGTTAGGCGAAGCTTATGCGTGCTTTAAATTTTAGACGATATGGAGAGTTAACAAAGTAGTGTGTTAAAGCAGGTTGAAATGAAACGGATTTTCTTAAAGTTTTTATCAATAGCACCCGTTAGGGTTCATTGACGAAACGATTAATAGAATTATTATTATACTAGTCTTCAGCCAATAATGGTGCATATTCAGGTTGCTCAGATACTTAATAAATAAATCCATAGCGTCATCTGAACTTACGCAACCAAATCGGGGAGGAACCGATATTCCAAAGTGCGGCCCGTAGTGAAAGTTCCGGGCTTATAACTGTCTGTAACGACTGTCATTGCCAAAGCTATCTTTGTCATAACCGGGACAGACTGTTCAACGTGCTCTCGGGATTGCCATTGTACTCCCATAACACTATAAATAGGATTGCAAGTGGGAAGATGGGAAGCGCCTAACTAATAGTCCCTTAATTAAAGCCCTACCGTGGGGTACCGAGACACTAAAGGTACAACACTTATCTTTGAATAACAATGATAGGATAATTCGGTGAATTGCAAATGAACGCTTTAAGGGGGCTGCTTATCTAATGAGGCTCGCCGTGATCCCTGATATCCCGCAGTCCATTAATATTTAATTAATTGAGCACCCATTTTCACCTGGGTAGAGCACCCACTTCATTACAATAATTAAAGGTTCCCTTCGTCGTTAATGTTAAAAGCGACAGCCTGCTTGGAAACCAGAAGATAATGCAGTTATGTCCTCTTGTCTTCTAACACCCAAACACGAACACAAATCCTTTACCAAGGCGAGAATGACGATATGAGATCAGACGTGGTAGTTGTGTAAGCCTGTCATGGAGTATTTGACCTGATAATGATGACAATGGTTACTGGTACCTCGATACTCACCGACAACAGTGATGCAGCGCTCCTGCAGAGACAGCTCCTTGGCTTTCTGCGAGATCTGCACGTAGCTGCCACTCTGTTCCTTGATCTGCTTGATGTAGTTCCCCCCCTTGCCGATGATCATCCCGGCCGTCGAGTTCGGCACCAAGATCTTCACCTGGAAAGAAGACGTGGCTGTGGTAATGGAAATGTTAAGAGGCGAATGAGAAGACGTGAAATTGCTGTGTTATAATGTTTGTTGACCGTGAGTGGAACCGGCGAATTGACCCAACGATAAGCAGTTTGCGTGAATTTATGCGTAGATAGAAGAAACCTATAAATGAGAGGTTACTAGATGGTGTAGAAACTTAAGATAAAGGCAAAAAGTTAAGGTAGTTAGTGTGCTATCGCGCTCAAGGATCCCCGCTGGCTAATCTAAGCTTTTTTTAAAAGAAATCATTAATTACGTTACTTTTCTACAACGATCCAAACGTGCTAGAATAAAACCAACGCCACAGGCTTCGTTTAAACTCCATTTTATATAGGCCTTAAAGCTGAATAGCTTCGCTTTATGGCAGAGGGTGAATAAAAGCTAAATACACAATAAACTTGATTTTATGTTAAATGGCATTTACATAAACAGGCAATATTTATTGCTGAGATTTCATAATTGTGAAGGAACCGTCTTTGCCACGGGAATCACTATTAGCATTGTTGAATTTAATATGGCATTCTTAATTGTTGTTTATGAATTATTTAGCAGTTCTGAATGACATTTGATGGTCTCGCAAGGAACCGATTGTTTTTTACTGGCATTATTACAAGTGTGTGTTGGCTTTTGTCTATAAAATAAGTATAAAACTCAAGCGATTTCCTAATCCAATGCATATTCAATTCCATTTTAAAAATTGGTGAAGCATAACAAAGAAAGTACGAATATTGCGGCAAGCTTCAACTTCAAAGATTCGCCCTACGCAATTACTAGAATTGGTAGTCCTACAAGTGCTAAGTTTATAATTGGTTGCTTAGGACCGGAGCAAATTAAATTACTTGACATTTATACAGCTGACATTCTTTTCTTGATAAAATAACGCTGGGAAAGGGGTTTTAACTTTTTTGTATGGAGGCTGGCATATCGACCGACCGCTATTTTGATTTTTTTTCGAAATCACGGCCAACGATGAAAGTGGTATGTATGGGTAGAGGACATGTAGACGAACAAAAAATGTCCAGAAACACGGTACCCCAAAGTGTCACCTTACCGAGATATTTGAAGGTAAAGATCGACATATTAGTACGATGACCACATAAAAAATAGACCGTTTACGTGTCTCTAGGCGTTGATTATTATTATTACTGTTTATTGAAAGAGAGTAGGTTCATTACATACTACTAGGAGCACGAGAAAACTATTCTTTGGCATAAAATACCGTTTCATTGCAATGCGAAGCGATTTTCTCGTGCGCATAATAATAATCAAACTAGGAACGATTATTTGGATAAAATTTAGCGGCTATACAAGTTATAAGTCTATTTTTAATGATTGTCGTTGTATTCAATTGTAGATCTTTACTTCCAAATATCTCGGTAACGTGACACTTTGGGGTACCGTGTTACTGGACATTTTTTGTTCGTCTAAATGTCCTCTATCCATACATACCACTTTCATCGTTGGCCGCGATTTCGAAAAAAAAAAACAAAATTGCGGGCAGGTTGATATGCCACATCGGTTCTATCCCGTTTTCCATTCATATAAAACATTGCGAGGGTGTTGTCACGGGCAATGCCTTCTTCCCTACAATCACGGTTACGTAAACGTTTAGTGCTTAGCAGAATCACCGTATAATAATACGCTGATAATGTTACTTAAGGTAGTTACCGTGTTACCCGTTAATTAATAGTGTTGCGACACACGATCTTGTGTATAACGATGCAGACGTATCGCGTACGCCGCGCGTCGACGCAAAGTAAAGCGAAGCTGTACTATAACTGTTTGTTGTAATAGATTTAATTGGGTCTAGGCTAGGCCATCTTGAGTAAGTGTATTATCCTTGATCTTCTGCTCAATGTGTGCGAAAATATTTTAACGTTGTTTGGTGTTGGTTAAATTGTCACTTTGTTTATAGTGTCTCTGTAAGTTTTCGACGAATACTAGAACATAAATTATCATCAATTCACGTCGGTATTTCCCGAAGGGTTCGGCAGAGGTGTCCAGATTTCACCGTATATGATTAAGTACCATGTAATAAGGGGCGAGCCTTTTTCCAATATCAATATCATTCGATGAAATACCCAAATTCAATGTAATATTCGTTACTTTATTCGAGAGAAAACATCTCTCTCTAATATTTTCCCCATATTTTTCCGAGATTGGGGTCGCAATTACTCTAAAGTTAACATCCGCAGTGCCCACAGCAGGACCCTCCCCCAAATGATGTAACGACCGCATTCCGCATCGCATCGCCAAAAAACCAAAGAGTAGATATACAACAGACGGTGAAATAGGGAAGTATAGTAACAGCACTCAGCTGCGGTTGCAATACTGAGGTAGTGGGATACCGCGTTCGTTTTCCTTTGTGCTCGGTACCAGGAGGCAGTGTGGCACCCTTTCGTAGCGCACACGTTATTGATCTACGACCCTGCCCGGTCGCACGTCATCGCACGTGTTCGGTCACACTCGGCACTGGCTATATCGAGCACTGTTCCGCTAACGCTAATCAGCCGAGAAGATAACCGTTTAGAAATCAACTTTATTGCTACTCTTACATAAGTTATGGTGTAATGGCTAGTTTTTATGGTCTTTTTACACGTTCCCGGAGAGTTAATTGGGAAGTGGAGTAATGTTTAGAGTGCAACAGTCTGACACTTTATACAATCTGTCAAAAAATAGCAAAAAAAATTGAAAACATCTTTCGGCTGACAGATGATACGGTAGCAAATATTTTAGTAAGCTTTTGTAGTTCTACTGAGAAAGGTAAGTTGGGTAGGATCTACAATTCGGCAACCTACGATCCTTCGATTTTGAAAGCGTAGGGCTTTACTACAACCTATCATAGATAATACCATCATAGAAAACCATATTTTTAGCGACCCTTAAAGGCTTACATCGACTTATGAGCCCAAGTAATACATATGCCACACCACACGACGGAAATTAAGGGTACAGCGACCGTCTTTGGACAGGTTCGTAAGATGCCAGATGATGAAAAGCTGGAGAAATTGTTCACACAAACACAAGAACAATTTCATCACACTGGGACAATTTCATGTAATTTTAACGTCTAAAAAGTACTGTTTGTCAGTCTAATTTCAGAAAATGTCTTTTTATATTTGATGTCTATTACAATAGCTGTTGATGCAACATAGAACTAGATTCACAGCGATCTGTTTATCGCGTCTAACTAATGAATTACGTACGCCGATAGCGTAGGAACGTGATTCGCCCGCGAATGACCTTGCGACAAGCACTTAGCTTGCACTGCTAGCTCTAATGTACTTTGGTGCAGCTACAATGTACTGTGTAATAAGTGCAATAGTCCGACAGTTTTATGAAGTTTCGGGCCCGATAAATAGCAAAACTGCTAAAGTGATTCCAGATAGTAGTGCGTAGGTTTATATGGAATCTAAAAATGTCTTTGAAAGAGGTCGGTTGTAGCTTTTAGCCTAACCGACGGAGAAAGACAGGACTAAAAGCTTAGATTATCAGAAGACGATATGGCTTCATCAGAAGTGGGATACGAATATTTTCTTGATAGGAGTGGTTATGTAATAATATCATCAGTTCTTCTAGCATCGGTAATCATCTTTAGGCTTCAGGTCCATAAGACCGCAAATATAACCAGTACCTACAACTACTGTAATTAACAACGCGATAAATCATTGTTCGATCGAACCAGTCCTACGACACATAGGTACCATTTGTTTTTGTCCCTTACATTACAAGCCCCACATGATTTATGTTTTTTCTTCCCGCAAGCAGAACGGAAGCTCATGCATAATATAAATATGCATTTAGTGGTTTCACGACCGCACATAGCTTATTTCATAATTCAGACTTGATTCTGTGACGTAGGTATCCGAATGTGGTTCTGTAATAGCATTTTAATTTGTGAGCACTTTACATTTTTAATGGTGTGGTTTTTTGATGACTCGAAACGTTTCATTTTGGATATTTTGATAGCTCAATTACTAACATTCCCACTGCTGGGACCCACGTCTCTCTATGAGACGAAATGGGCCGTAATCCACGCGGTCCCAGGGATGACGATGATCTTTTGTTTACGATAAGCCATTTTGGTTGCGATGTTCTAGTGCTGAATTAGATTGAAAAAATCTAGAATTTCATCACTAAATTAAGGGAAACTGGGTGCCTTTCATAGAAATGATAATTAATTCCAGTTTCATTCGATAATTAACAATTGCGTGTTGACATGTTTACCAAATATCACAAATGTATAAATTACTGAACTTTAACCTTTAATAACTTCTGTCCCTTTACTAATTTCCACGCTCGTAGGTCTGAAGTGGGTAGTATTGATTAGCAGTTAAATACATATGTACGTTATATAAAGAGCACGGTTATGTACACCAGTGATAAGGTAACAGATAACACGTAACGTTATATTTACTTTATCATTGAGTAGCTCCACTGAAAGTAGGGAAAGGTTGCGGACGAATTAATTGTAGCGGATTATTTTCGTTTGTTCTCGTTAAAACGATAAGATTATTTTTATAAATATAATTAAAATCAGCTCTGTTTATCTTCAACATAATTTACAACCCAAACCAGTAAATGAGATCAAAGATGGCTTCCTATCTCAAGCCTCATGATCGAGTAGATCAGAGTAATCCCCGCTTACTGTTTAAGTGGAGACCAGCGGAGCGGTTCGGAGACAGCCAGGATTTGATAAAACACAGAAAGACGAGAGACGCGAAGAGGGTTTCAACTCATGTGATTGGTCGATTCCCGCACAGCTCCTCTCCGCTTCGCTAGTCTCGGCTTTGAAAGAAACCGGGCCAAAGGGAAACGCCCTAAAACCACAGCCAAAGTTTTGCTACAACACGTAATCTTTGAAATGCGTAATTTTCCCATAACGTTGAAAACGAAGCACAATAATGTAACTCCACTGTAATAACGACAATATAACAGCAGTAATAATAAATCACCCGTGATGGATGCGATTCCGTCCGCGAAAGTGTTTTCACGCGATGCCTCCAAATTGTTATATTGAAGCGAACTCTGACCTCTATATACCCTCTAAGTGTTAAAACTTTGCAGGTGTTTCATAGATAAGGTTGAATAATAGATTACTTCTGTGTTCAAGTTTGGCCTGAAAGGTTAGAGGTTAAGAAAACGGTTTGATCTTTATCATTTCATCAGAGCAAATCGTTGTTGCTGGGCTTAATTTGCATAATTTTGTTTCAGAAAGAAATGCCCACGATGTTAGTACGATGGTTGATTAATTTTGTGTTAAAACAGAAGGAGTCTTTAAGGTATTAGGTAAAGCTGAATGATATGGAACTGCATCACAGGGTTATGTCTCACTTACTTTACTGCAATTTGTTCCAAAATCAAAATGGGCAAAGCGACGAGTATTGGACAAATACAATTTTATAGTAACTACGATCGACATCGAAGAAGATTCGCAACGGAAATAAACAATAGATATGCTGGGAGCCTTAGTACAGAAATGATGGGCTGACAATGTACGAAACGGTCGATGGAACAAGGTGGGAAGCAGATGTGCGATAGTCACAAACAATAAAGGTACTGCAACTATGCCAATATAAGTTCTACAAACGAACACTTTGCATGTGGAATACAATTCCACATATTGCATGTTAAGGGCTGATGGATCTAATCCCGAAGAGCTCGATATAAATGTCGATCGATTTGTAAAATTGTATCTAAAATATTTCTGAAAGCTTAACGCAAAGCCCGCGTGTACAGGTAACAGCTGTCCGCCTGCGACCTGTACACGTGCGGGCGTGGAAGTTTGTGAACGATATTCGATAGGCATTCGTTTCACAGTAAAGCCTTTGTAAACCAATTTTTTCCAGTACCTATAAAAATATCGATATATCGGAAAACGAATGAAACTTAATATGTTGAATAAAATTGTGAATAGCGGACGCGGCGTCACATTCTTCCCAAACCGTGCAGCACACAAAGTGGCCTACCTCAATAAATAAAGAAAAATACTCTTCTCTATGAATACAAAGTTGGCTTTAACTGCGGGCGGCCATTTGCATGCAAATCGTCTGATATGGAGGCCTAACGGTTTCTGCTTACAATCACAATTTGATTTTCATTTGGCTAACCTGCTGTGAACACAGGATAATGTTCTCACTTCAAATTACTGCGCGTAATCACTTTCCATCGGCCGTCACTGACTAGCGCTAAATGGAACAGAAACATTCACGGTTATACGTTTACTGATTAGAGCTGTACTCAAACTGTTATTTTACGTAAAACTCGAGCGGTTTTCTAAGATGCGAAGTATTATTATAAAGTTGTTGATATTGCTCTCAGCCTAACCTCGTTCAAATAAAATTTCCTCGTCGTTTTCCGTCGTTGCCGATACAACTCGACGAAATTATTATATTGGAGCGAGTGCGGATCCGAAATGCTTTTCCCTTTCGTTGGAATATCGTCAGAGATCCCTCCGTAGCGTAAAATGATACCTTCCTTTTAAGGAAACATACAAATTACCAATTACCTTTGTAGAAATTGAAATGTTACGCGTCAGTGACATTTTGTGGATGTTATACTATAGTACTGGTCTACAGCTTTTTCATGAAGACTTGTACAGTCGGTACCTTCGTATTGGGAGTCAAGCGAGCAAGTTGGAGTACCATGAACAATCAATCATCAGAGTAGGAAAAGGAATTGCGGAAATATTCAAGACACGATTCAAAATGAAAAGTAAGCAAATACAACACGGGTTAGAGGTGTGGAAGACAGCGGAAGAGATCATCATCATCCCGAAATCACCCACTGCTGGCTGAGTATAGGTCTCCCCTTTTTTCCGCCACACTTCCCGGTTCTGTGCGTATCTTATCCACGTGTTTCCGGCGACTTTCACGATATCGTTACCAACGAGCTTTAGGACGGCCTTGGTTCCTATGGCCTAACCTTGGCCACCACTCGGTAAAACCCTTGCTCCATCGGCCATCTTCGCGTCCAGCCAGATGTCCTGCCCAGGTCCACTTGAGGCGCACCGCCCGGTCCCCGACATCGTAGACTTTCGTCCGATGGCGGATTTCGGTGTTACGCACTCTATCTAAGAGGGTTATGCCGAGTATGGCTCGCTCCATGGCCCTTTGTGCCACTCGTACTCGATGGACAGTCTCCTTTGGGAGCTTCCATGTCTCGGCACCGTAAGTTATTGTTGACAGGACACATTGGTTGAACAGGCAGATCTATTGTGGGAAATTTTAATTGAAAACTATGAATCGTACAATGAAAGGCCAAGAGTCGGATAGACCGAAAACTGGTACTGAATGTAGTATAGCTTCGGAAGGCCGAAGAGAACATGGTGGTAGAGAATTGTCCAGTTGCTGCGACAGTTTTGAGTAAATTAAGTACCATTGTCCGTAACTGAACTGCACAGAATATATAGTAAAAAGGCGACTGTTAATTTTATCTAATGTAACAGTGCCGGCTGTATAGATAAGCTTCAGTAACATAAACTCATTTTATGTTCGCCACATGACATTAATACTGTTTTTGTGCTATCTAGCATTAAAACATTGCATACATTAAACAGTTTTAACAGTAAAAGGATGAAATTGTCATTGATATGTTTAGAATATTGAATTTCAGTTGTACTTTCGGAATTGCATTTGCGAAAATGTTATCGGTGTTACACATACATTATGGTCTAGAGGCACGATTCGCATTCGGCACACCGGAATAATTAATCTACACTATTATTACAAAGAGGAAAGATTTGTTTGTTTGTTTGTAACGAATAGGCTCCGAAACTACTGAACCGATTTCAAAAATCTTTCACCGTTGGGAAGCTACACTATTCCCGGGTGACATAGGCTACTTTTTATCCCTGTATTCCCACGGGAACAGGAACTACGCGGGTGAAACCGCGTGACGTCCGTTAGTTTGTATGTTTGCGTTCGGAAAAATTTTGCTCCGCTAACCTTAAATTACTTAATACTGAGCCGACCACCATAATTCAGCGATGGTATATGCCGATTGTTAAACAAATACTGTTGTTCGACAAATTTTAATACTGTCGAATCGAATATGAGCCCGAACAAGTGTGGAGCAATAGCATCCCAGTCGCTATACGTACTACACAAGAGCTACAAAACTTCGATGTCAGTTTCCAGCAGCCTTTGTTTCGGTCGCCCGTTAATTGAAAGCAACCAGCAATCGGACCAGACTATCCGATGGTTTGGTTTCGCGACCTAGATCGGAGAACGCAAACCTTTTAGGACTGTATTACGTTACTCCGAAGTTCGAAATACCGATGTACGGTATACAGAAAGTTTGTGAGTCCGAATTACGTCAGTCAGAATGTACGCTATGACGAAGTACGGTATTCAGAATGTTCGTTACTCCGATGTACGTTACTCCGAAAGTTTACTACTACGAAGTACTGTATTCAGAATGTTCGTCACTCCGATGTACGTTACTTCGAAAGTTTGTTACTACGAAGTACTGTATTCAGAATGTTCATTATCGCGAAGTACGGAACTTCGAAAGTTTGCTATGATCAATTACACAATAATAATTGAGAATATTCCTCATCAAGATTCTTTTTTTTTTTTTTTATGGTGGGTGGAAAATCATCAAATGACCCCTCCCGCTCTTGGGCATAGCGAAAGGGAGTGTTAGACTTCTACTGACTAAAAACCACCCATGTTCCTTCTTAGCCCTTCATGTCGAGGCCACTGCACCGCAGGTATCTGCGAACAACCAGCAGCCCCGACGGGACCCGCAGCCCCGACGGGACCCGCAGCCCCGACGGACCCGCAGCCCCGACGGGACCCGCAGCCCCGACGGGACCCGCAGCCAGGCTCATCGAGATTCTGAGAGATTATTTCGAATTAGTCAAGTATTATAAATGTGATTATTGAGCAAATTCTATTATTCTCAATCATTATTGAGTTATTGGTCATAGCAATCTTTCGGAGTCCCGTACTTCGCGATAATGAACATTCTGAATACAGTACTTCGTAGTAACAAACTTTCGGAGTAACGTACATCGGAGTGACGAACATTCTGAATACAGTACTTCGTAGTAGCAAACTTTCGGAGTAACGTACATCGGAGTAACGAACATTCTGAATACCGTACTTCGTCATAGCGTACATTCTGACTCGCGTAATTCGGACTCACAAACTTTCTGTATACCGTACATCGGTATTTCGAACTTCGGAGTAACGTAATACAGTCACCTTTTAGTATTACCAATATTTATTCAGATTTTAATATTTTACGTGACTGTCGCGACACAAAAAGGACATACATATGGTATTCCCATTATTCCGATATTAAGTATTTTATTTTTGGCGCGCACGTTCGCTCCCAAAAAGGGGCTATCTATATAGGGTGTAAAAGTACCCTTAACGCAAACGAAGGGCACTTGTTCTCCCCTCCACTGCGATCATTTTTTTGTTCTAGACCATACCTGGGAACCTCCTAGTTACGGAGATATTGGGGGTCAAAGTTCCAAATTTTTTACAGCTGTTTTTGTAAATACTAGTTTTTCAGGTTTTAACTTTACTTAAATTACCTCCACAACCCGTTTACTATTCAAAGCATCCACTAGCACAATGTTTTAGGAGCGCTACTTTGAGTTTTACCGTAAAATGTGATTTTTGACCCCAAAAAAAAAAGTCATTCCCAGCAAAAACTTTTGCGTAGGGGTACTTAGATTGATGTACAGAATGCTTGGTTGACGGGTGTGTGATGGGTTGATTTACACCCTGTATGTACCGCAAAAAATCTATAAAAACGTTAGTAAAACAATGTTTCCTCGTTAAACAATTATGATTCATTGATCATTGCGATCAGTACGCGGGACACGTGTACCGAGCACGTGGCCCGTCCTCCGTCGGTCGGTGCTAATTTAATATGCCAGCGTTGATACCGTTTAAAATCGTTCACGCCATCACGGGAAACAACGTGAAGAAAATTAGTTTAATATTGAATAGGCGTCTATTATGAGTCAATCGATATTGTGTGGAATGTGGAGCATGCGGTCTTCATCATCGATAGCCGAGGTCGAAAATATTCAAGTTATTTAGTTGGCGTGTATAACATTTACATACTATGAAAAGTAGAGCGTGAAAAGGGCTTTCTTTTCCGTTTTCCTCAATGTCTAAATGTATTTGTGTCTTTGACAAAGATGGTCCTTTTTAGAAGCTACAATATTGTTTATTTTTATTTATTCTAGAACACCTTACCTTTGTAGCGACTAAATGGCGTTGTAATTAAGTAATTTTACCACACTGCTTTCAAGAGACATTAATCCTAATTAAGATAATACTTTAAAAGCGAACATTACATTTAAAAAAAACCCATTGGATATCATTTATAAACATATTGTGAAAGAAATTGAATCCACGCGGGCAAAGCCGCAGGCGGTAACTAGTAGTTTATATTAAACTGGCACAAGAAGCACCCTCTCAGTGAATAGTTGCGTTAATTACTTTAAATTTTCAAGAATGAAAAGCTGGGCTTGCCACGGGACAAGCCGGGCTGCCAGACTGCCCAGCAAGTTGAGCATCCCTGGCTTAAATGCTTTTGAGGAAGTTTCCCTGCAATTAATGGATGTTTTACTTGAAACAAATTGTTTTATAGTTCCACTTTTCTGTTGAATTGTTAACAATACTGTGTTTATTCAAGATATAAAATGCCAGTACTTATTAGAATAGAATAAGAATAAATTTCTTAAATAAGTTTAATAATAATTAAAGTTAATGAAAATCATAGATACGACTACTGACTACCATTCTTAATAAAACAGATTGGGAATCTAAGCATGTCATTGGCACCACACAAGTGGACGATTTTGAAAAAAGTCCTTATACAGACATTTATTGACTATTTTGGTTAATAATATTAAAACCTTGGTTCAAAAGCTAGATCCAATAGTGCAGTCAGCTACTTGCACAGACTGCTACGAAACCGAATTTCTGGCTCAGATCTACCACCCTGACATACATAGTACGCTGCGCATAGTACACACACAACAATGAAGCGAAGAGGCTGAACAAATATGTAAATATAACAGTTTTGGCACAGCTTCGCGAGCATTCAAGGCGCAGTACTCGGGAAACGGGCATAAGTACATAATTGTTACATTACAGTACAAATTGTTCGCCTGTTTTTTTACACTGTGTATTTTATGTTTCAGTGTATTACAGAATGTTTGTAACCCTTTACATTGTATGCTGAATTTTATGCAGTACTAACACGCAAAATTAGGAGCCGTTAAAATTCGGGCGCGGTAATACAGAAGGTATGCGTATGAAACGACGAAAGTGTATAGGGAGAAGTTCAGATTATTTTAAGGACCCAATAGAAGCAAGAGCAGTATAAAATGGAAGCTTTACAGGGATAATATATTCCATATAAGACACACGAATAAAATCGGAGCCTCTCACATATTCCACACTTCCTAAATCCAAAATCCGTATCAAATAATGGGCGATACACGAGACGAGCCGAACATTACACTTATTTAGGGGTTTCGTCTAAATGGCGGCCATTTGTCTCGGTTTCGTACCCAGCGTTGCTTACAATTTATGCGCCACTCCCGTTCCCGTATGCGGACGCCATGACAGGCGTAATGCGATGATTGAAGACCGAAGATACCCCAGTTTTTGCTTACGTGTCGAGACATTATCAAATATGGTTCAGGGCTTATCTAACTCGAAAAACAGGACGGAAGCCGGCTAATTTATTCACGGCAAAAAGGTCACATCCGTACATTAAAATACCCGAAGTGACCCCAAATGCTTTGTTATAAGAATATCTGCCTTTATATTCGGTGTCGTTATGTAAAAGGCTGCCGGTTCCAAAATGTATAAAACGGTTTTTTGGTATGTCTTCCTTAACCTAGTAAAGTAAAGCTCGGAAGGCGCGCACAAAAGTGAACACTGTAAAACTTTGCCGAAGTTTGAACTCTTCACGATCATAAAAATATGCTCAATGTCGTACGTTTGCTTTTACTACTTTCTTTGTTGGTTTTCCTCAGAGCTGGAAACTGCCTTACAGTAAACATCGATTTTTCACAAAGCCTCTTCGATGCGCCTCCTAAAATTTCCTTGTAAAAATGTGTCTCATACCTGCTTATCCCTATCCTGGGGCATCTTGGTGTCGACGCCTTCCGGGAAGGGCTTGACAAGCTCAGGCTTCTCTTTGATCTTGTCCATGATGAAGTCCAGGACCACCATGATGCCCTCGACGGAGCCGGTGATGAGGCATGCTCTCTCCGTTGTGCCTGTTGACAAGATACAAAAGATTTAGAACACAGGTACAGTTCACGAGGATATAAGAGATAAGTATACAGAAATGATTGCACCGACAAGACAATGTTCAAAAGCTTTGTTTACTACAGATTCACGGAAAAGCCGTCTAATCTGAATTGTATTGTTCCCTATCTAATGATTGTTCTTGTAAATGTTCCTACGGACGGGAATAAAACAACCGGTTATTTTCCGGTCCTTCTTTTCGCAAAGGACCGGATGGGAAGATAAGCGTTAATAATTAAGCTGCTTCATCCTTCTCAGAACATTTTGCTTTGTTTTCAATGTCTTCAGGGATTTCCTGCCACAATCAGAGATATTCTTGAGTAAGCATATCATCAATGAAAAAAATCATATACATAACGTAACTCTAAAATTTAAAGAGATTCTACAATTCATTTTCATACGAGTCAAGTTTAATCGCGCAACGATTTTTCTGTGTTCAAAAACCGAAAAACTCTTGTAGATAAATAATGTAATATTGATGATTGCGATGTGAATATGAATATCCTATTTATTTAAATCCATGCGAAAGCTGCAAATAATTACGAGATCAATTATTATTAATATTATTTCAGTGAAAGCATATTTGATTCGTCTTACTTGATGCATTTTTTAATAATTTATGTTTCATTCTGGGAAGCTTTCAGAATTCAAACATCCCAGTCTAGGTGCAGCAAGCATTCAGAAAGTTCCCTTGATTTCTGGACCACATTCAGCAAGTTGGAAGTACATTTAGGCTAATTGAAATGCATTTGCATAACCAGGACCAGTCTAATTGAAATTTAATTAGTGAAGTCCGTAAAAATTGCACATCCATAAGTATCTGTAAACGATCATTCCATGGACGTTTACGAAACTGCGCTTTCCAGAAATAGAACACTTACCTCCAATGTATAAATAGTCCCAAAAATGACGGATAGCGATCAAACGCTCGCCAGAATCTGGCCGACTATCGAGATACGCGGTGTGCTGCACTGAGTTATATGCGCCATTAAAACCGTACACTTCACTTGCAATGGTGAAATTTTGACATTAATTGAAAGGAATGTGATTTAATTTTTTTATTGGTAAAGTATAAAACAATTAAAGCATTCGCTCCCTTAAGTTCTCATTGAAACGTTTTTTTTTTTCAAAACTTTATCTGTAGGTAGTTCAAGATTTATTTACGAAATATTCTAACGATCTAAGTGAAGTAAACAAAATTTATTATTGACGGCTGCAAGGCTATCACCGCCTTTTCTTTGTTCTGAATTTCAAACGCGACACGCCTCAGACGAAAACAATCCATTTCCATTCGAGTTATACTGAAGCATAAAAGGGAAAATGTGGCTTAAAAAATATATTATCAATTGCCTAAGGGTGCTCCAAATCGTACAATTACAGCTCAGATTCCAATTTTCCAAATCCCTTTTGTGGAGGTTCAAGCTAATCAAGGTTTAGAGGTCGCCTATCAGCGCCGGAGGGTTATGGGGAACGGCACCCGGTGTTTCGGCATTATTGATCGGTCGGCCGGGCGGGCCAGCCTTGTTGCCCAAATGAATAGGCCACCGTCACGCGTTATTTGTGCTAAAGTTTCATTCTGATTTTATCAAGACTTCATTTCGCTAAGTTCGACGGAATATTAATGGTGTTTGTAGCTAATGTTTCCCTGTGAAATTATGATAGAGATAAATGCTTTTGAGTTTAATACTTCTTTGTTCGAGAATATTTGACCTTTACGAGTTGTCCTGAGGAGCTGTTACACGCGTATCAGTAATCTGGGCACTCGAGCAAACATTTCATTTCCTTTACGCTATTTTGGCCAAACAAAGGAATTACCGAATGATTTCATGAATGTGGCTGATTAATGAATCGTATCAGCTACATCCTACATCGCAATACAAGTAACATTACATGCGTGTTTCTCAATATTTCTGGGTGATGAGCTAATTTGTTCGTCCTGATGATGCAACGCTTACGCTACACCTGCCACATGCCGTGTAAACGCGTGTTTCTATTACTACAACTTGCTTAGAATATCAATGACGGAGCTTGTTGCAATTTAACTTGACCAATTTGCTGCAATTTACTGTCAATTTAAAAATAAACGTTGATTGAATCATTAGAGTTAATAGACTTTTTGTTTGGAGATAAAATTTAAATTTTGGTTAACAATTCAGAATCTTTGATCTTCTAAATGTTAAATTACTTGACCGCACTGTTGCCCTTTCAGTGATGCCACTTCAAAGACTGGACTTGACGTGCATAGAGCACAATAATAATCAAGAACCCAATTAAACTATTGTTAACTCAGATATTATTAGCGAATGTTATGAAAATTTGTTAATTTCCTTGATAGCGTCTATAAATTCAGATATATATGGCCAAATTAACATTTATATTTTCCTGTTTCGAGCGCCTTGATGGAGTCATAACGTTCTCAACTTTGGAATAATACTAATCGCCTCGCGATGAGCTTATTTCCTTATAGATATGGCCCTTAGCTACCACTTGGGTTAGAATTTCCTCCATTAATCAGGTCGTAAAGTGCACTTAATGGGCATAGGCTGTGTCTGCCCTTTGCAAGAGCCTAGAGGGGTACTGCTGTAAATCACAACGTTGGACACGCGCATTGGTTGATGTTGATGAACATTTTACGATTTGTTGAAACTGTTCATCTCTCCATCATATCATGACCTATAGGATAAAATCAACACTACCGGTGGAAAAGGCATATCAGGATAGCCTGGCTGAAACAGATTTTCTTTTTTTTGTATGATGGGGAGCAGTAGAATTTGTTGAAAAAACATTTTGAGGCCTCCCAGGTTCCCGTCAGGGCTGCGGGTTGTTCGAAAGATATACCGCGGCCTCGGCACAAGGGCTAAGAAGGAAACATAGGTGGTTTTTAGTCAGTAGAAGTCTGACACTCCCTTCCGCTCTGCCCAAGAGCGGGAGGGAGGGGTTATTTGATTTCCCACAAAAAATACAAAAATACAAAAAAAAAGCCTCCCAGGAACAGAGAAGAAGAATGGCGTATTGCCTCTTACTTAACCAATGGAAGTAGATAAAAATTTCAGCGCCCAACATATTTTTCCTTTTAAACAATAATGTGCAGATTTCCAATCGATAACAGCAAAGTGCAATATTATCGTCTGACGCCATAAAATAATAACTGTAGTTTGCAAGGCCGGTGCCATGAGGCATCAGGCCATCAGCTACTGAGTTACAACTTACAATACAAATACTTTTTTATACTTGTCAAACTTAACATATCTATTTATTCATCCGCAGAAAAACCTGGAGCCAACATTGCTGTTTGTGTCATATCCGGCACATTCAAATAGGAAAACTGAAAGCAGTCTCGCATAAAAAAGGTTTTATTGATACGTAAAGGAAGAAAAATAGAAACGAGAATGTCGAGCGAGACATCTTTGGAGTAGAGAACACAAACCGCGGGAAATTATGCAACGGACAGACACAGTGCCATACACAACCGGTCTTATTGAGTAACTCCCTTGACCTTGGAAGCATTGGTAGCTAACGCAAACAATTCTAAATTCAACCCAATAAACTTTAGCGGCTATTATCGCTTACAACATGTCATTATCACTTGGTATAAGTCCAATGCTAATAATTGAAAACAGTGGGCCAAAAACTGTACCTAGTTAGAATTATAGGTTGGTAAATGCGCTGGCACAAATGTGAGAAGTGTTAAAATCTGTCGCCGCATTTGGCGCAAACATTTGTTTAGTGCAGTTCTGCTAAATTGTGAAGTTGTGTGGTTGTTTCGCGTAGGTGCGCGCGTGGCTCTGTCACAGTCGGCCGGGTTGGCGGTTAGCGCACGGTCAGCGCAAGGCCGTCGCCATAAAGAAAGATTATCACTATTATCCAATTATACATGCTATTGAGTTATTGTAGTACTTCGCGCGAAGATATTCCGCGTGTTTACACTACGTTATGAAACACTCGAATATCAAGTGCTTTGCTTTGCTATAAATCATTTGTTACGCTCACATTTTTTAGGTCAACTATTCAGAACACTTCTTTTATTTTCATAGTTACCGTGAGCAATGTCAACCACCGTTTGAACTAGTATTTCACAGAGGAATTTTCGTTTTTATTACATTTTATTTTATTATTTTAAAAAATAATCGACATACCCAGCTGGTTATGTTAATATTTCCTGCTTTGTGAAAGAAACTGGTTAATTCGATTATTTCTAAGTCAGATAATAGATGGCAGCACATAGCACATTGATAGTTGTAAAATCCACAATTTCGTATACAATAAACCTGTTTAAAAGAACACAGCTATTCGGTCTATTTGCAATCGGCGGGAAAGCAGAATACAGTATAACTCAATAAATGAGATTCGATCCCATATATTCATTAATTATGCTTACAAAAGAGATCAAGGCAACGAATCCGAATTCATTGCTGATTTGAATATCGAGCACATAATATTGTCTTATAATTTGCATAGGCTCTCTACTTTTTTTAACCGTCATCATCTCCAGCCAACTGCTGGGACACAGACCTCCTCTCTTCGAGAGGGAATGGGCTATGAACTACCTGGCTAGATGTCACAAGTCTTCGAATTTTTGGTTTCCTTCATAGTTTACAACTATACTTCAGTTGAAAAAAAAGTAATTATGTGACGGAGTACGGTCGTCACGGACTGACGTTTCATAACGCCTCGCTGTTATGCGCGCCTGGTAGGTAAAACTGAAAGTGATCTCCGCAGCAGAACAATGGCACTCATACGTTCGTGAACAAAAAGTATTCTAGACTTCGATGTCACGGTGTCAAGACGAATGTTTTGTTATTTTTGGGTCAAGGTCTTAGAAGTAAGTCAGCAGCCAACTTGCAGTTCTATATTCTAATATTTCTTCGACGTGTGAATGACAAGTCCGTTGACGAATGATGACTGAATCCCACACTCGCCACAAGCTTTAAACATTTTAGTTTTTTTTTTCACAGCTCATTTGAATGTGGTCGGTCAAGGTGATTTGGTAAATACCAATTTAAATATTTTTATTAGTTAAAAAACACGTTGGTTAGAATGTTGTAATGTTTGTGACATTTGTCTAAGAATTTAAGTAATAAAGAAAGTGGCGCTGGATGTAGTGGTTAAGAAAAGGTTTTACAAATACGTTGTGAATATAAATGTGATCAAGGAACTCCAGAAACATTTATACAGTAATTAAAATATTGTTTTCTATGAGATTGTCAAGTTCATCATCGTAATCTGTCCACCGGACGACCGCCATTACAATAAATATTATTTACGGCAGTTATGGATAGTTTATGTATAGTCGAGTGCATTAATTTATCGTAAAACAGTCTTACGTAACATTGGCGTGAGCGACGGTGATCAAATAAAAATAAATGTTTCTACAACGCTTGTCATATATTTTTACTGTTTATTTATTTGAACCAGTTATTCGTATTAAAAATACTTTTACTAGGAAAAATTACAAGAAGAAAAAGTTTCGAGTTTCATATCCAGCTGTTATGCCGCCCAACTTTGTGAAAAACTTGAAGAAAAACTACGTATAACTATTTTACGAAACACTAAAAGAAGGACCCAATTCGAAATCAAAGCATTTTGAGGTTACACCATTTCCCCGCTCGGGTGAACAATACTTCACAATAAATACCATAATTCGCCCCCGCATTTACATGCCTGCACGAATTTAAATACACAACAATACGAATTATTTACAGAATGGTTACCTACGTCTGAAATATTTTATTTCCAGCTTTCATTTTCATAACTTCCCATGAAAACAGAAACATTTGAATACAATGATAAATAGCCATGCAACTGTACAATTTAAAGTGGATATTAGAATAACTAGCGCGGCGAGCTCTACTCCTTGAGCTGGTGGCTTTGATTCACAAATTGGAAACAGTGTAGTATTCCATCAGAAATTGCTCAGCCAGCTCAAAATCTGGATTTGAGACTGGTTGATGCAATAGACTCGCCCCCTATTACATAGGACTAAAACATAACCGGCGATATGTCGGTACCTATAGGTACACCTAGTATGCCCACACGCCGTTAACCGTTCGGGGATAAACAGGCATGATATTCTGTAGAATATCGAGACTATTTTCCGATATATCCAAAAGAATTTTCTGTCCGTGATCCTGAGTCGGTGATAAGTTAAATAGTTTTCGTCCTTCGGGTAGGACAAGCTTAGCTCTACTCACAATTCAGCCCGTGGTCACAACCCCTTTACCGTCCATTTAAGGCCAGCATTGTCCAGCGCCGGCCAATGTAGGTTAGGATAATCCCTTATTGTCATGCATGATTACGTCCATCCCATCCAACCATGACAAAAGATATCAGATCCAATGTCGCTTTTATGTAACACTGATGGCATAGTAGCCTACATATTACAAAGGAATCTGATTTAAAAAATACGTAAACCATCTAGTTTTTACGATGATACTGAACAATGGAACCAACGTAGCGTCGAGCTCACGATGCAACATTAATTTGTAATTAACCTTTATTGTTGGAACGAGTGCTAATGCCATTACAGCGAGGACCGATGGAAAAACCAGTACTTGTAGTTAATTATGTCGTTAATGATAATTGTGGTGTGAGATGTGCATTCATCATAGCGATAATACAAGTTACAATAAAGACGTGGAATCAGTCTTTTGTTACAAGTTTACAACTCTTTACAATCTGATTGTTGACGAGTTTTGCTCAAAAGAATGCTTTTCCTGAGCTCCCCTATGGCTTTATTCCCGTTTTCTGTTCACATATCTTCTTGCTTCACTAATACCTATTTAATCACTGATTTCATATTGAAGGTGGAGGTTTAGTAAACTGACACAGTGTCCCAATACTAAACGTTTAAAAATATAGTGAAATTTCAAAATGTTGACTGAAAACCGCAGTCGAATTAAAAGTCAAAATCTTACGCCATTTGCAAATGACGAAATGAAACGAAAGCTAGAAACTCTCAGTTGGCTGAGTGTGTTGGACATTTTTAAACGTTTTCTATCACAGTTAGCAGGTACGTATTCACTTTTATTTTAGTATTGGTGACATCAGTCTCATCATGTACGTCTCGCCTTGACTCTTCATTGGAAGATTGCATTTAGAATGGACCTAGCATATTACATTTCTGCAATATTACTGAAATAAGTTTTGTAATGTCTAATGTGAGTTCGTTACGTTAGCGTCGTCTGGGTTAGAACTCATCTTCATTATCCGTGGTGTCGTAAGAGGGGGTTCAAAAGGGATTACAATAATTATATGTCGTCGCTTCATTGCTCAGATATAATTTAACCATGTAGTTCCCTTTAACCTACAGGCAACTTCGCACGATTTTAAAAGTAAGTCTATTTACTTACAACAAAACGCAACTTAATGTGCAGTATCGAAACGCAGTCCCTCTCAACCTCAACTATCCGGCTTTGACAGCAGCCGCTCATGCGTCATTCCTTTTTCGTGCGCGGCAACGAACACACGTTATCAAAAAAAAAAAAAAAAATGCCGAAACGCAGTGCTCATGAAGATATTTCGACTTTACGAAAAAAGATTAAAAAGCTTCAGAAACAAGAACGGAAGCGCCGAAGGATTATAATTTACAGTGATTCTTCGTCAGATGACGAAATTATAGAAGGTAAGAGTGCAATTTATTATTACCTATTCTACCCTCTTTTTTACATATAACATATTTGCACGGGGATTGACTGCGAGTCAATAACTGTGATAAATTACATACATCGGGGTTGACTGCGAGTCTTCAACGATGCATCTAAGCAAAAAAAAAAAAAAAAAAAAATCGTGCAATCTGAAACTCATATACACGATCGTTTACCACACGGGGATTGACTGCGAGTCAATAACTGTGATAAAAATTATCTACATCGGGGTTGACTGCGAGTCTTCAACGATGAATTTAAGCAGAAAATTCGTGTAATCAGAAACTGATATACACGATCGTCTGCACTTTTTGTCCGCGAGACAATATTTTCCTTCTACCCTCAAATTCTTCACATCTTAAAATACAAATTGTATTTTTAGGTAAGGAAGACCAACCGACGCAAGTCGACCCTGGAGAGCTACAAGACCAGGCAGCGCCACATTCAGCGCCTTCAGAGCCTTTACCAGAGACAAATGAAAATGAGGCAGTTCTGCCAGGCCCGCCCGAGATCCAGCTAGATCCAGAGTTGCTGTCTGCCTTAGGAGAATCCACGTCTGACACGCCTGTCTTTGGAGGAAAAATCGTCGATAATTTGGCCCAGCTTTGGACACCGTTATTAATCAAAGGTATGCCCAAAGACGTTAAGGAAAAAATCCTCAAAGAACGAGATTATTTAATACCCGACAATTGCAAGCTGCTACAAGCACCAAAATTAAATGCCGAAATTTCGGCAGCGGTCCCGGATATGGTGCGACACCGGGACAAGAACTTAGTAACATATCAGCAGCAGCTAGGCACTGGCATCACCGCCATTAACCGGGCAATGGACATACTTTTACATGGCGATAACAAAATTCAAGCGCTAAAGCATTTAAGTAATGCTTGCAGGATCTTGTCTGATTTACATGCTGGGTCTACACAGAACCGAATAAAGCTCATTATGCCGAGCTTGGATAAGTCTTTTTTACATGTAACTCAAGACTCGGAACGTGACGATACTCTATTCGGCAGTAAACTGTCCGATAAGATTAAAGCAGCAAAAGCCATTGAGAAACAAGGTCTGCAAATTAAGAAGTTTCCTCAGAGTTCAAAGGCTTCTGCGTCCTCTCATCCGACG
Organism: Diarsia brunnea; assembly: GCA_949774965.1. NCBI lineage: Eukaryota > Metazoa > Arthropoda > Insecta > Lepidoptera > Noctuidae > Diarsia > Diarsia brunnea. The sequence continues at coordinate 17,514,916 of OX459017.1, forward strand.
GGGACGCGCTCTACTCAACAGGGAAACTGGCAAGCACCTCCTCGCTACCCGTCGAACAGGGGGGGGCGGGGAGGGTTCAAACGACCGCCGCAGCCGTCGACTTCGACCCGCCGGCCATACTCCACACCAGCAACGAAAACTTTGAGCCAGAGCCAGTTCAAGTCCCGTGCAACGACACAGTAGCACAGACACAGGTACATGCCGGTCGAATAAGTCATTTTTATAGTTGTTGGCTTAACATAACTAATAACAAAAAAATCTTAGAATGGGTCGATAGTGGGTTCAATATCCCATTTTCTAAAGAAGTTGTACAATGTAATGTACCTAAAAATACATTATCGAAAATTGAAAATCAGGAGATGGCTAATGCTATTCAGAAACTTATAGATTTAGGAGCCATTAAGAAACGTGAACCCACAATTGATCAATTTATTTCAAAGATTTTTCTAGCGCCAAAATCAAACGGTGGTAAAAGATTCATTTTGAACCTGAAACCTTTGAACAAGTTCATTTCAAAGTCCCATTTTAAAATGGAAGATTTCCGTACTGCGAATAAACTCATACCCCAAAATGGCTACCTAGCTACCATAGATTTAAAAGAAGCGTACCTTCTTATACCTATTGCTTTATCAGACCGCAAATACTTACGTTTTCAATACGAAGACTCTTCAGGTAATTTGATTACTTACGAGTTTACTTCAATGCCTTATGGCCTATCTGTTGCTCCACTTGTATTTACGAAAGTGATGAGAGAAGTAGTAGCCTTTTTAAGGGGTCGCGGGTATCAATCGGTGGTATATCTCGACGATATACTATGTATAGGTAGCGATTACGAAAGTTGTATGGAAAATGTAAATGAGACCTTGAAACTATTGCAATGTCTGGGTTTCATAGTCAATCATAAAAAGAGTTGTCTAAAACCACAACAAATATGTACATTTTTGGGTTTCAATTTTAATACTAAAAATTTAACGATATCTTTACCATTAGAAAAGCAAAACAATATTGCGCAGTTACTTAAAAAGTTTTCTAAATTACCGCGTTGTACAATTCGACAATTTGCTCAACTCATTGGGGTCTTGATCGCTGCATGTCCAGCAGTTAAATACGGCTGGGCACATACTAAGATTTTAGAAAGGCAGAAATATCTAGCCTTATCAAAAAACGATAACGACTATGAGGCAAAAATAACACCACCGGTTGTTATTTCAGATGACATTAATTGGTGGACCCAAAATTTACATCACTCTTTTAACCCTATGAGGTACAACAAATTTAAGCTAGAAATTTATACAGATGCGTCTGGAACAGGTTGGGGAGCAGTTTATGAAGATAACAGAGCTCGTGGCCATTGGAAACCTTGTGAACAAAATCTTCACATTAACCATTTAGAGCTAATAGCCGCTTTCTTAGGGTTAAAATGTTTTGCACAGAACGAACGTAACTGCACAATTTTGTTGCGTATAGATAACACCACAGCCATTAGTTATATCAATCGCATGGGTGGAATTCAATTCCCTCATCTAAATGAAGTAGCTCGCGACATATGGCGTTGGTGTGAGGAGCGAAACATCTGGATATTTGCCTCCTATGTGAATACGAAGGACAATGTCGCTGATGCGGAATCCAGATTTATCAACCCGGATACAGAGTGGACGCTACCTCAAAATGCTTTCCAAATTATAGTTCAACATTTTGGCCAACCCGACACTGATTTGTTCGCCTCTCGCACAAACGCCAAATGTTCTAAATTTATTTCCTGGAAACAGGATCCAGATGCGATTGCTGTGGACGCTTTTACGATTGATTGGCAGAATATAAACTTTTATGCATTTCCCCCGTTTTCTTTATTACTAAAATGTATTCGCAAAATTATAGACGACAAAGCAAACGGAGTTCTAGTTTTTCCCCACTGGCCGTCCCAGCCGTGGTATCCCCTGCTACAAAGCATATTATTATCTAATATCGTGTTATTACCTCCAAGTAAATATCTGTTAACTTCTCCTTTCAGAACGCGACACCCTCTGCAAGCGAACCTTACGCTGGGTGTCGCGAGACTCTGCGGCGCGCTTTCCTCGGGAGAGGATACCCACCTGAATCCCTGAGCTTGTTACTGGCGTCTATCTCCGACAACACCGCTAAACAGTATAATACCACATATAAGCTGTGGTGGCAGTTTTGTGAGACGAACAACGTCGACAGGTTTGAGCCGTCAAAAATGTCAGTATTATCTTTTCTATCTAAATTATTTGACGATGGTTGCTCTTATGGCAGTTTAAATAGCCATCGCTCTGCTCTGTCGTTGCTCCTAGGTAACAACATTGGGTCTGATGAATGTATAAAAAGGTTGCTCAAGGGCGCATACAAATTAAAACCAAGTACACCTAAATATTCTCATATTTGGGATCCTCGTCTTGTTTTAAATTATATTTCCAATTGGTTTCCTAATACCGGTCTCAGTTTCGAAAAAATAACTTTAAAATTAGTAACTCTTTTGGCAATTTGCACAGCCCACAGAGTCCAGACTTTAAGTCTCATCAGACTCGAAAATATTTTAATATCAGAGCAAGGAGCAAAAATCGATATTACCGATATTATTAAAACATCGGGCCCTGGTCGGGAGCAACCACTGCTGATACTTCCGTATTTTAAAGACGATATCAGCATTTGTCCTGCGTCCGTTCTCAAGGACTATATTTCGGTAACACGAAGTAAGAGATCGGACAGCACGGGTCTATTGATACTGACATTTAAACGACCTCACAGACCTGCCAGCAGTCAGACCATCAGCAGATGGATTAAATCAGTGTTGTCGGCGAGTGGAGTGGACGTGTCGGTGTTCAGCGCGCATAGCACGCGGCACGCCGCCACGTCCGCAGCGCGCTCGGCGGGCGTCAGTATCGATGCCATTAGGAAAGCTGCCGGCTGGCAATCTACCTCTGACACCTTTGCCCGCTACTATAACAGACCAATCATAGATTCCGGCGTCTTTGCAAGAGCCGTATGCTTGTCGTCTCAAAATCAATAATTATTTGTTAGTTGATTAGATTATGGAAAAGATGTCCTTTTTTGTTTTAATTGAAAGTTGTGAACTTTAATAAAAATCTCATAGAAACGTATTACGTGTTTTATTGGCAGCAAAACTTTCTAAATGCTCTGAACATCTACATGGTTAAATTATATCTGAGCAATGAAGCGACGACATATAATATATGATCAAACGAACTTCTCAAGTGAAGTTCGATCGTTATTATATGAGTCGCTTCATTCGAAGATATAATCTCCCGCCCGCCCTTGATTTCCCAGGAAAGTTTTGCAATCTCTGAAAAGAATGACGCATGAGCGGCTGCTGTCAAAGCCGGATAGTTGAGGTTGAGAGGGACTGCGTTTCGATACTGCACATTAAGTTGCGTTTTGTTGTAAGTAAATAGACTTACTTTTAAAATCGTGCGAAGTTGCCTGTAGGTTAAAGGGAACTACATGGTTAAATTATATCTTCGAATGAAGCGACTCATATAATAACGATCGAACTTCACTTGAGAAGTTCGTTTGATCATATATTGGATTAGCCTTTCAAAGACTGTTCTGTAGCGAAGTTACATGTTTTGGAAACTTGTCATGTTTTATGTTGAGGAAATAGATTTGTTTACTGATGTACTCCTAGTTAAGTCTTCAAGCTGGATAGGAAAGTAGACAAGAATGATTATGGCTAAGAGACTTTGTTAATTAATTCTATTGTACCTACATAATTGTGTATGCTGCGAAAAGGTTTGATTATTAATTAATTAACCGCATCATTCGTAACAATATTTCTGAAAATTAAGTAAGCGATGAGTAAGCTTAGCCCTTAAGCTGAATTCTCAGAAAGAATGCAGATTGACGGAAGGCCCAATGCACATATTTGCAACCTTTTTTCCTCAATCATTTACGATTTGCAAGCAAGATAAACCGCAGGCATTCTATGGGTATAGCATTGTAAATGTTTATATTAACTTATTAGAATTTTGTCCTGTTAGAAAGTAGAGACCATATTCTAGCAAGGAAATTCCGGGATAGAAACTGTTATCCAGATAGGTCTACTTCGAAACAAAGGCAGTCAGAAATATTCTAATTCGGTTGGACCCAACCTCAAGTGCCATAAAACTTCAGAAAGCCACAGTAATAAACGTTCCATTCCAGGGTAACATTCGACACATTATTTTCTTCGTGTAAAAACCTCAGAGCTTGACAAAGACGTCTGAAATCCCGCAACCCTCATGGGAGCCCGTAATGACTTAAGTCCGCAGCTATCTACTTAATGGTTCACTTACTTTGAAACACAGTTACGTTGGAGGAAACACTTGTACAAATCGGAGTAATAATGCGGTGATCTCTGGAGATAAGTCGCTCACTTATCCGCATTGGATCGATCTTATCAAATCCGAATTTTGACGATCACTTACGACCGCCAGATCTTAATTTTTTATGAGCCACTGATTCGCCGACGTGTAACCTTACAATTTCGAAAGAGAATCTTCGAAAGATGAAATAAACTGACATGACCAAGTGGAAAAATGGAACACTGCGTGTTCTGAATCAACTTGCAGAGGTCTATGATCCAGAAAATTGGATCATATTAATTGGAAACAGGGCAATGTCTCTTACAGGAGTTACTCGAAAAGCTTTTGACGCGATTCGTGGCCAATGTACAAAATAGGTTTACAAATGTTTGCGCCTTTATAATGTTTAATTGATGTCGGTGGAAGCTTCGATAATAATTCTCACGAAGTAGTTTATTTGAATGATGACGCAACGACATGTGTCATTTGCTGGTATCAAATGTTCCGTAAACATTACTTTGATTGCTTTAGCTTCACTTACATAATAAGTTAAATAAAGTACGGCTAAAGTACACATTCCGTATTCTTTTGTATAATTAGGTTAATGTTACGTCAAAATTCAAAGTGGTTTTTCAAGTTACACGAGCAAAAACGGAAATGTTAATAATGTTTTACTTCTTCGTCTGTTAGTATTAAATGTACATTAGCAGTATTCTTTTTATCATATTCAAACTCTGGGAAAACACGTTCAGACAATTTTCAAGAAAGAATTTAACCTGAGGAAATTGTCGTTGAAAGAAACAACGACGGAAAGTGAATAGGGAATGAACAATAATTGAAAGGAACACAAAAAAAGTCCAAAAAGATACGGTAATAAAGCAGAGTTATGTTCAGTAGTGAATTTAGTAGGAACAATATAACATTGTTCAAGGACCGCGGACTGCTCGTGACAAATGTGACGCAACCCAATCAATATGCGAATACATTTCGATTAAATTACACAAAAACCTACCACTTATACAATCTGTGCGATTCTTGTATTACAACTAGTTGAAAACCCAAACGATTATCATCTTTATGTCCTAGACGATAAGGTAGAGGCATGTGAAGTGTTGATGAGTGAGTCTTACTCATTGGGTCTGAATAAAGAATATTTGAAATGTCAAAACTTGTGCTAACATTTACATTTATGAGCGATGGAGGATTTAAGGCTTTTATAAAAGGTTCCAAGAATTTTGAACAGTGAAGAAATATTTATTATGAAAGTTTGAATAGAGGTGCTAAATCATGAGTAGCCAATTAGGTAGCTTGTGTCAAAGAAGTTAAGTAAATTAAACATACAAACGGATGTAAAAAAGGAGTATAATATATAGCGATAATGATAGCATCAGGTCAGTCAAAGGCGAAACAGTCGACGGTTAAGTAAATCGTCGTAATAAGAAAAACATTCAATCTGATAAGAATTTAGTGTGAAGAACACGTGCGGTGTCGAATAAAACTGAAAACAGAACTCTAGATATGAACACGAATAGATAAAGAAACATTGCTCCTACTTATAAAAACAGAATCGTAAGTAAAGGAAATACAGGTTCAAAGAGAACACGTTTTGTCTATTACCGCACTCAACCAACATTTTTCAATCAATGTTAATTTCCCTTTCAGCGTTATACACTGCGCCTGCGCCGTAAGTTATACAGGGTGTAAATCAACCCATCACACAGCCGTTAATCAAGCATTCAGTACATCAAACTAAGTACCCCTACGCAAAAATTTTTTTTTTGGGGTCAAAATTCACATTTTACTGTAAAACTCAATGTAGCACACTTAAAACATTGTGCTAGTGGATGCTTTGAATAGTAAACGAGTCATGGAGGTAATTTAAGTAAAGTTATAACCTGAAAAACTAGTATTTACAAAAACAGCTGTGAAAAATTTCTAACTTTAACCCCCAATATCTCCGTAACTAGGGGGTTCCCAGGTATGGTCTAGAACCAAAACATGATCGCAGTGGTGGGGAGAACAAGTGCCCTTTTTTTTTTTTTTTTTGGGGGGTGGGAAATCATCAAATAACCCCTCCCGCTCTTGGGCAGAGCGAAAGGGAGTGTCAGACTTCTACTGACTAAAAACCACTCATGTTCCTTCTTCGCCCTTCATGTCGAGGCCGCGGTATCCCTTGCAGACAACCCGCAGCCTCGACAGGCAGAACAAGTGCCCTTCGTTTGCGTTAAGGGTACTTTTACACCCTATATAGTCGCAGTCACCGGTTACAACGGCGGCGGTTACTGAAACGTCACTCCTAACTAGAAGCAAGGCCAGCTGGGGATTATTTGCGACAAAATGATTAAGCAAGACAACAAAGCATTTACACAATTGGATTTGCAGTTGCAGTGTTTTGAATATAAATAGCTGTTTGTTCAAAGCTTTGTTAATTTTCGTGGGATATATTGTTTATATAATAACAATAATTCAATTTATTGATACATAGAAGGAAACAATTACAAAGAGCATATAGGACAAAAACAGTACATCAGTAGAAGTACCCGTGGGGCGCCCCAAACTAGGCACAGCTTGTATCTTGGTTACCCAATATAGAGCTATTCTCTTAGTTGTTAAGCTCTAAAATGGTACGGAGCCTTTATCTTTTAAACAAGGCTGTGACAGCGGACGATGCCCGACATCTCTTTGAAATGGTCGGTTTTGTGGCTGTCTTGTAGGGCTAAAGGCGACGAGAAATAATTTATTACAGTGATTGACACTGAACTGGCTGTCTCTACTTCCTCACCCTTTACCGTAAAAATACTTTATAAAGTAATTTTGTTAAATAAAAACACGGTCCGAGAGTTTGGCGTGAGAAGGGTAGCAAACGAAATGTCAGCAACAATACAACTAGTCAGGATTGTTTCAAACATTTCAGCTTTGACCCAAACGCAGACGAATTATGTTTTAATCTTCGTTTTTACATACGAACGTTGTATGAAGGAAAATATTTCTCTTTGTATAAACTCTCAAATGGTTTAAAAGGTTAACAACAACCCCGCAACTAAAGGACTGGAATTTTATGAAAAACGACACAGCACCATTTAATTTTGTGTAGTCATTTTGAGCAAAACCAAGAAGCTCAACTGGTACAGATTCTACTCTCGACACTTTCGGACTGTGGCCGTGACTTCAAATGCTAGACCACGGTCAACACGTGAAAGTGAACAGTCTATTTACATCTACGTATAAGTACTTACATATTATTAGGTTGGGATTTGTTCCAAATAAAATATCAAATCAAAGCGACCTATGCAGGATCTATCAGATTGAAACAAATTCTTGTTCAATCATCCTCCCGCATGAATTTGTTAGTACGTCGCTCGGCTGCATCCTTTTAAGACTTAATATCTTTAGTATTGAAAGTTGGCACCTAAAAATCCTTCGACGTGTATTAATGATAAGTATTAGCACGATCTTTAACCTAAGTATCGCTAATGAGGAACCTGTTCAGCTCCCAGTCACAAGGTGACGCATTGATGACATCGCCGTAGTCAAGGCTAGACCACCTTCATTCTAGAATAGCAGTTTTATCTCAATAATATACGGCTGCACGATAATATTTGTTCAAATGTTTTTCCTGCAAGTTTTTGATCGCGTTTTTTGTTTGCCTGTTATTGCCAATGCTAGGCTACATTCCGGGTTAGTTCGAAGCAATCAGAGCTTTATTAAACTGGATAGGTACCTATCTAGATGTTTCAACACGTGAATATTTTCATAACTTCTCCTTTTCTTTCGTCATCCTCTATGATGGACAGTAATATAGCGCTTTTTGAAGCTACTTCTTCAAACTAGGGCACCCGATTCAGTCAGGGACCCCAGGCTGTCGTGCTCACATCGCCAATCGCTGGGTATCATACATCACTCACACGAGCAGAGTTCCCTAGTGTATAAATAAAGCTGCGAACAAAACGAGTACTAGTCACGCCAACTCGTCGATATGCACCAGCTCTAACCACAGTCGTGCTGTCGTGCTCGTTTTTTCCAAGCTCAGCAGATTACACACGCTTTTAGCGTCGGTCAAGGTCAGGCCGAGTTAATTATGAATTTATTTTACAGTTAATAATGTGTGTAAGCTAAGGTAGGTCAACTTTTGAAGGTAAAATTTTTTGCTCTGTTTAGAAATATTTATGGGTTGGTGACCGAAATAATACACAATATACAACGGTAACCGACAGTGGACGAAACTGTATCAATGGTAATTTCGAAATGGTTAGAGAATGAAATCTTGTTGAAAATACGTTTCTATCTTTTAACATTCTTTTTTTATCATTGTATCAGTGGAAAAACGACCCCAACCGCTCGGGCAAGCCCTATGAACCCCCCCTATGCCCTGCCCTATGTCCTAAAAACACAAGCCTCCCCAAGCGTCGCCACGTCGGTCGACGGGTGCAATGCTTCCCGCATTTAGAAGTTCTCTTTGTAGGAGGTCTTCCAACACTGTTTTCATGTAGGAATCCTAAACATTACCAGTCGAGATTCTAGACAGAAACAAATACGGATCGCGTACAGAGAAGAGCGACAATAATTCCTGTATTGTAATCCATTGTCTCCTCTACTAACTAATCTGCCTTCATGAATTACATGTGTGTCGTTCGAAATACGTCCTAAGGGTTGAGTAACAGTGGCATTAATACCTACATAAACACTTCACATAGCCCACTGCGGGATTAACCCGTGTCGTGAGTCGTGGGTGTCGTTCCGAGCACAAATCACGTACACAAACATGCACACACGGAATGTACATCAGACATACTCTGTAGGATCATAAAAAAATCTGATGCGGGAATAAAATTCACGACACAGAGCAGACGTACACCATTGCGCCATTTAGGCCAAAATTAATGCGATGAAAGGAACAAGAAATGTCTTACTTTGTACAGGATGAACTACGAAAGTTCGGGTTGCTCTTAATTTATGGTGAATCAAAGAGTGAGGGTACTTAAGTACATCCTGCGTAGGTACGTTAGACGGAGTAGTTACCCGTGCTTACAAAAATGCGTACTAAGCAAGTTCAATAAAAGGAAAACCCTGATACAGAAGCAGAACAATCCCAGAGACTATAAAAGCAAGCTTCTACTCAATAAATCTTCTTAATGTTCCACCAATAAATTATATGACACAATATCGGTGTCCCCACTTCTGCAGCACTAATATTACTAACAAACTGGTGGGTTGTTTAGTCTATATTCTATCGGCGCCTACTCTAGCGAGCACTATTAGCTGGGCGTTAACCAACGTAGAGCATCTCTCGACATTGACATAATTCACAACATCAAAGTAAACAGGGCATATCAATCCTTCCACTTTATGTTACTTGTGAACTTTTTGTTCGTTCAGTAAATGGTTTGTGTCAATAAATACAGTCAATATTAGATATTTTATGACCGAAACATCTTAGTATGTTCTATAAGTCTTAGCTAACAATGTCAGGCTCTTTCATAAAATATGAACTAGATGAGGACTCTTGAGGAGCATTTGAGTCGTAAAATTCTTGAAGCAGTTATAAAATAGGATCATAATATTGTACTTCCATTAAATGAGAATAGTGCTGGAAAGTATATTGGTACAATGAAATTGTTGCCAGCTGTCGGTGGTACTGTGGTTAGCGGTGAAGAAGAAAGAACATTATATGCTCCAAATATTTCAGATGAATGTTTTTTTTTGCCAAAACCACTACAAACTACCAATAAAAACGCCGCAGCATCCGTTAATAGGTGTTTACCGTTTATTTCCAGACAACCCAATCAGCAAATGAGTAGTTAACCAGTTAACCTAAATTTTTGACAAAGCTACAACAACCAATTTGGCACAGGACACACGGTCAGGATAATTAATGTCATTCATTGCGCATGCGCTGCTGGTCATTGCTATTTTTTCTTTGACTATTTTGTTGATAGTATAAATAGGATGCCCCGGTGCCCCCGCGACTTACGTCGTCATAATTATGGCATTTGTGATATGTGTACTAATATAGTTTGTTTTAAAAATGGACTGAAAGTTGACAGGATGCCAGAATGTCATCTGCATATACTATATGCTATATCTGCTATCGTAAGTAGAATGTTTTTGGAACGAAGTTCCTTATCGCGCGTTGTGAAAGGGGGCTAGAGGGAAAAATTCTTACGAAAAGTTGTCACGACACTTTTTGCTATAGTAAGCTATTGTAAGCTGTGCGGCGTCGCATGATTCTCTGTCTGTCTCTCTCTCTCTTATAGAAAGCAAGCCAGATATTTTCATTTCTACATTTTTTTTTTTACATAATAAAAAATAATAACAATAACTTCGTTCCATCCGGGTGTTCCTTGACACCTCTCAAGTTTTTCTCTACAGGACCACAAGGTATTTCTATCATATTGGTTCTAGTGTTTGAGACAAAATAGAAGTTAGTTTTACCAAACTCACGAGTACTTCACAACGTTGATGCCATACTAGCTACAATATGCTCATAACCAAATTAAAGATTAATATTGAGGGATACTAGAAAAGGTGTTCAAGGACTAAAATGTGTGAAGAAAGCTAAACAATAACGCCAAAAATAGACAAATAACTGAACAAAACAATAGGTGCTTTATTGTTAGTGCTTGTGAGCATGAGTCAGAAGTATATTCAATCTTTTCTATCCGGGTTCGTGCAACCATCATCAAACAAATCGGTTGCGTAAAATTGACATTTGTCGCTAAAGCAGAAGCTCTACAACCTACATCGATGATAAAGCCATTTCGTTAATTGAAACTGCACTTCCTTTCAATCACAATTAAACATATCACAACAAACAAGTAAAAGAAACTCCGGCGCGGGCGTGTAATAATAAATAATTAAAAGTGTGACACAATGCCTCGGAAATAGCCGCGACTGACGTAATCTGACGCGGTATAATGTACTCGTGCGATATGTAGCTGCACGCATGGGCGTTATACTTTATGCAATAAATACTATAATGGTTAACTACCCACGTGAAATTACCTTTAATATACGTGGTTATTATATGTACTCTATAGACATCTGAAGCTCTATCGAAATCTTAGTCATCCTGGTAAAGGCTAGGCTCAGTTAATAAGTAAGAATTGTCATTTTTAATTATTTTTTGGCACGGACAATTTATTTGTTAACATTTTGACATGAATGAGATAAGAAGAGCGATAGATTTTGAATAAGAATAAAATACTTTTGGTAGAGATGGAAAACCATTAATTTTGTACACGTTGGCCAAGGTTTAAAAAAATCTTTCAGTTTGATTAATGGTGCAAGGTTCGCATCGTTTCGTATGGATCCACTACTAAGCTATTTGGCAAGTCTTGGTACAATATTTTTATCTATGAATTTTTCTAATCAGATGTTATTTTTCTTTCATACAGTACATCTTCTTAGTAGAATCCATTTTTACCTAAACAATGAATTCACATAAATGATAATGATAACATAACCGCAGCGCAAGGCGATTAGGCGACATGACCGACCAATCAGAGCCGCTTGGCTATGCGCATCGCTGCGAGCTACGAGGTACCCGCTCGGAAATCGAACCTGACACTGTGACCTAGATTCTAATGAAGCGTTCTGCTGTGTCGTATTGCGCATTATTATTTCTATGTTACGTTTTGTAGTAAAGCTCGTGTGTATATGTATTGTTAGAACTCGTGCTCGTATAGCAGAGGATATGTTGTATTGTTCCGAATCAACTATCGAAGGCAACTACAGTACTTTCACAAGTTATTATGCCTTGTGACTGTGACTGTAGCTTAGGAGTGCAATGCGTCGTCCCGGGGGTTGCTGCGTCGGGTTGCGCGTCGCCGGATGTCTGCGGCGGCGAGTGCTGTGGGTGCGGGGGCGCGCGGCGGCTCGTGCCGTGGCGGTGGGTGCGCGGGGCTCCGGGTCGCGGGGTGGCGGTTGCGCGTTGCGGCGTGCATTCGTTGTTCCGTGATTTGGAGTCTCGTGCATTCGTTGTTGCGGTGTGCGTCACTGCGTGCTTTCGTGCTCGCAGTGTTCGTTGTTGCGGGCGTTCGGCGGCGTGTGGTTCGGCGTGGTGGCTTTCGGGATGACGTATTGCACTCGTAGTTTAGTTTTATGAATTGTTCTTCTGACATTCAAAAGTACCAGTAATGGTTTAATTGAAATAAATGCAAAAAAAAAAAAAAAAAAAAAAAAAAAAAATCTGTATTGTTTTTAGTTTGGTTCCATGTTTTGTCTGCGTAATGCGGAATGCGCTTTGTACGACAGTTTATTTTTATTGTTTTTTTTATACAAACTATTTTAAATTCATCGTTTTCCACAAAAAAAGAACCACTTTCACCGCTAATATCCCAATCATGATCTTCAAAGTCTACAAAATCGCGATTGTCTAAGCCAAATTTTACCATAGAATATGCAAAACTCTTTGTCTATTTACACTTACTAGACACACTTCTAATTCTTACAATTCTTTGTTGTGTAAATCTGATCACACGTTTGGGGCCTTGACACACCTAAACAATTTGAAGCCAAAATCTCGCATGATGTAAGCTGAATGGACCTCAAGATGTTATCAAGGCTTGTTAGCCTGATTGCCGACGTTTGAAAACTGTTGTGGGAATAATTGCGCTCCAACGAACGACTGTTGATCGCAGATAAGGGTGAAGTAAATGGAAAATTATGTGAAAGTCGGCGAATTTTGATGTTTGTCTGATGTGAGTAATCGTTTGGCAGCTATTTTTTTTGTGATTATTTATGGTTTTTCGATGGTAAGTCGTTATTTTTCCATTTTGTTATATAAGAGAAACAATCATTTTATAGTGTCTATGTAACTTCTAAACTGAAAATAAACAAGGTCTTGTCGGCAATTTCCACACAGTTACATAGAAAGCTGCGAATTTCGCAGCAATCAAGATAAAAGTTTATAAGAATATATTTGCACTTACCAGGATAGAAGTCATGGGACTTGGACATCTTGACCCTGGCGCCAGTGTCCTTCTGCAGCTGGGCGATAGTCTCGCCACCCTTGCCGATGATGGCGCCGGCCACCATGGACGGCACCAGCACCTTGAAGTGGTATGTCGGCTCCGCGGCTGCAGAGCATAAGTAGCATAGTCAGAAGAGCCCAAAGTTAACATTAGAAAATGAGCACTGTGTTTCATCATGAAAAATAAATAAGCAAAGAAAATCTAATTTCGAAAGATCTAGTATTGGTACAACCCAAAAACGTTTGTTTGGATTGTTTATGTAGAAGAATTAATTAGAGAAAAATACGAAATGATTTTCATTCAAGTAAATAAGAACTGGAGAGAGCAAATGTTTGCGTAGGACGCTATTCTGAGAGCTACATCATTTCGGTATTCGATTGGTAAGCTTCCAACTACGGGTTCCAAATTACATAAACTTAGATACAATTGGGAATTGGTAATAAATCAAAACTGAAAGCTTTATAGCTTAATCTCCTTTGAAGATTAGGTAACACCAGATTATACTAATTGCTTTCAACAATATTCTCGATGATGCTCCGGGCGTCCGATATAAATTAACCAGGTATTTACATAGGTAATCAAAGAAAATACAACCGTGATTAAATGTGCAAAGGGTTGAATAAATTGCCTAGCTTCGTTGAAAAGGAATCCAGTAAATGGGCCGGAGATAACAGATAAACAACAAACAAAACACAGTGCTCAAATTCATTCGGCTACATTTAAATGAGGTTTCATGGGATCATATGGAATTTGAAGCTTGATATCGACCATGAAATCCCAATTTATATAAAAATTCGGCGTAGAAAGGCTGGTGATCAAAAGCGTGAGAAGGACGAACTTTGGAGCACCAGATCCGGTAGGTATCGCATGGGTCAGTGTGATGTGCATTAGGTATTAAGTATGTATGTAGTGTAAACCACACCTGCGGGACTTGTGCTCATGTCAGTCGCGATGACGGTGGATGAAGATTCAATAGCCAACATCATAAATAAATAATTATTATATGAATTAGCACCAACATTAGCGTGTTTGGTGACGAATTAATTTCGCAAGTTTGTTTTGGCACGATATGTGAGTTTCAACGTGCCAGTGTTAGATGTGTTTGCTTTAATGCTTTTTATTTTAATTTGAAGGCAAATAGTACAGCTGTTTAATTGTATAGTTATTATTAACATGCAATTTATTTCGTTGGTTAATGCTAGAGCTAACACTGATAGAGAATACGACGAAGAAGCCTAAATGATTGATGGTAGAAATAAATGATCTCCACTTCAAAGACTCAGAAGTCAGAATGGGATTGCGGTGAAAACGAGACCATGAAACATTTTGAAGAAAGATATCAAGTGTAGACCAGAAAGTTTACAAGTTTAGATGTTTCCCGGAGGGATAAACAACTTGAATTTAACAAAGAGAACGGACAAAATTTGGAAGAGAGACAAACAAACTGGAGGATAAGTTTCACTTGTTTGTTTCCATAGTTCATATCTAATTACGGAGTAAACCGCTGGGCACGTTCCACTTAGAAAGTTACTTAACCAAAATGTAAATACGTGAAGCACTCTAATCTCTAAAGAAAATTGCATTATGATTGGTTTTTTTGAACGCAATAATTGAATCAAAAAGTAATTTTTGAGCGGACCTTGAGGGACGCCTCGTGGGTTTGTTAAGATTCATTAATCGGGTGTATTATTACGAAGCACCGTTGTGCATAACAATGTGAAGAAACTAGTGTGCCACCTACATTCAATATGTTTCAATTGAGTGGCATCCCACTGTCTGCCGGCGCGTCTCATTTGACCTCATTTCAAATGGAGCATGGCAGTTCACCTGCCACATCTAGCACAGCAAGATGTCACTGACAATTCATCATCTACTATTCCCCTGCAATCCATTACCTACTCTATATTTTTTTTAGTTTTACGCCAGTAAAAAAAAGACAGGCTATTTTTCACCGAGGAAAACTGGTGGTTTCATAAATTCGAGTACATTTCACAACTTTGCGGGCGTGTGCGGTCAGTTCGCGGTTTACTGTGCATTAAATATTGTTACATCCGATCATTATCTAAATTGTACATGATAAGTGCAATTATGAATCTCTACAGACTAAAAAGTTAGAATCATTTTAGCGAGAAAGAAGCTTTTTATGTACACCACGTGCATAAAAAAGCTTAATCAGAACACTCCTACCCGCCTAATCCGGTAAGGAGAACTGCTAGCAAAATTTATTTACCAAAAAACGCGAAAAGTAAGAAAAACTGACCCGTTAAAAATAACGTTACGGAATACGGCAACATTCTGATATGGAAAGATAATACAGTGTCAGCGATCCAATATTATTTTAAAGGGTAAAATACTAAGGAAAATAAGTCTTAACGACAAGAACAATGAAAATATATTTTTCTAGAGAAGCATTTTCTAAAACGATTTAGAACGCGAGCGAGCGTCGAGCGGTGCAAATCATATTCTTTTCAAACATCGGGCGCTAAAAAAAGGGGTTGTCATTGATTTATAGATGTTCATGACGTAGCCAAACCCCCGCCACAGCTCAGTGATGAATCACTACATAGTATAAAACAAAGTCGCCTTTTCTGTCCCTATATCCCTATGTGCGCTTAAATCTTTAAAACTACGCAACGGATTTTGATGCGGTTTTTTCCAATAGATAGAGTGATTCAAGAGGAAGGTTTATATGTATAATACATGCATCATATACTAAGGCAACATTGCTAATTTTAGAGGTTTCTAACGTGATGTCGTAAATCAACCTATTTTTATTGGCTTATTTAGCAATTTAGCAAAAACGCTGCCCTACGAGTTAGATCAAATTAATGTACTACAGTATTGTACACCATAAAAAGGTCTACAAAAAAGTCCGCGATGGTATATGTTTATATTTTAGGGATAACCCACATTAACCATTTTTATTGTTTACTTTTTACGTGAAAAAATGGCTTATTTACGAAGCTATTTTAAGCAATACGGCATTAATCCTTATCGAATTAAGTACCTTAAATACAGTGTGCAATTAATATAGATCAATATGGTTCCTTACAGCATGTAAATTAAACAAATATTTTCGGAGATATTACAAATTTAAAATTTGCGTTTGCGGCGGGCGGTACCGGTCGGACGGGGCAGTGCGGGGAGGCATGCCTATAAATAGCGCGTTGGAGGCCGCGGTTCTCCCCCCCTGACTGGAGGCCTTAAACTCAAGGCATCCACAGGGATTTGTCCGGTTAAGCAGAAGCCAGTCTCATAGACTGAACTGCGAGATGCCATTTCGAAAAAAAAAAAAAAAAAAAAAAAACGCGGTTCTCCCTATAGCACTTTGAATTAAGCAGCAATCGGACGCGTTTATTATCGGAGCTCTCTAGCGAGGAAAATAACAGTACTTGATAAAAACGTGCTTTTCAGCGCGACAACGTATCAGTTAATAATTATAAATTACGATAAATAATAATCAATTAATTTAATAATAAGGAAATTATTTTCAAAAATCTTAAGTAAGTTCAGAAAAAAAACTTAATAGAATATAGCTATCTTTTGTTCTTGATGATTGTAGATTATCTTTTGTTTTTAGTCACACGCATGGCAAATTATTTTTTAGGTGTTTTTAATTTAATTAAAATCGTATTTTAAGTTATTTCAGTAAAAAAAAAGAAAAGAATAGAATAAATATATTTTGTTTTTTATGATTGTTGATTATCATTTGTGTCTAAATGGTAAGTATTTAGATGTTTTTTACTGCGGCACATAGGTACCAATAATATGGCAATTTGTTCATAGGTAGGTAATCATACATAAGTCTAGAACTGAGTCAACTTTGTTCAGAAATTATAAAGTCATGTCTGGAAGACGTCGTCGTTCAAACATAGGTCGTAGTTCAGTGAATGCTAGAAGAGTACGTTCACAAAGGGATGAAGAATCGTGAACAGAACGTGAAGCTCGACTCAGTCAGCTTAGGGATAGATATAGAGCTGAGAGAGAGAGAGAATCGTCCATAGAGCGTGAGGTTCGCCGCAGCCGGGATCGAGATAGGCATTCGGTTCAGAGAGATAGAGAATCGTCAGTAGAGCGTGAGGCTCGACTCAGTCAGCTTAGGGATAGATATAGAGCTGATAGAGAGAGAGAATCTTCAGTAGAGCGTGAGGTTCGCCGCAGTCGAGATAGGGATAGACATCGAATACAGAGAGCCAGCGAACGTTCATAGTTTTTCTGTAGTGTATTTAATTTAGTATCAGCATTGCACCCGTGCGAAGCCGGGGCGGGTCGCTAGTTTATTATAATGCTTTCTCTGCGTCATCGTTATTGTATGTATCATTCAAGATAATTGGCTATTATAACGTAACGGCTACAATACAATCAATGATTCTTGGTGACATACATTAATTAACAACAAAGGAAATCATAATAGTACGGATTTGCAGGATTTCACTAACCAAAAAATCTAATTAATCTTAAGGAACTGAACTCCGCCTTGACTGTAAAACAAATTGCTTTATTTAATTTCAGCACAACAGGAAAAGCTTCATTAATTACCTAACTGAGATAAAATTGTGATACCAGAGTGCAGAGGTACGGGAGTAGCCCATTATAATTACTCATAATTTAAATTAAAACAATAGGTAGGTACCTACTTGGAATATTTTTCATCTACGAGCTGCACCCATTCACGTCAAAATAAAGAGATATGGACAATGGCAAAGAATTTTTCCGAGAGAAAGATTTCTATGTACAATCTCGTCATTATCTGGATAACGGGGAAAGGAGGGCAGGCAAAAAGCCTATTTTTCGTACCCTGCATTAACAATGGAGATCTGAGGCTTATCCGACCGGCTCGGAAGCTGATAATCTAGACCGGCCTGATCACTGACGAATTATTTCGACAGGGTTACGCCAAGATTAATATCGCACTCAATTTGGCATTCTCTTCATTCCAATAACGTCGACTTATCAAAGATTACAAGCCTTTGTAGCTTTTTGAGACGTTTTTCACAAAAGATTTTTCCGTTTGGAAATAATAATAAGCTCGAATTCGGGAGTCAGGTCGCTCTTTGACAAAGGAGCTTATTTAATGGCACGTTGGTGTTCGTTCGTGTTCTCATTTTTTCGCATCAATTATTTTTTAATAGTAGTCTTCCTTAGAAAGTTGTTCGTGTCGTTCACCATAGAAATCAGAGGATTATAAATAGGTGAGTTTGCCGCACCGCTGCCGCACCTCCGCCGTGTTCTAGGTCGCGACCTTACGGCACACGTTGCCAAGCGCCGCATTTGGCAATGCTAAGCCTTTAAAAGTTTGGCGATGCAAGCTTTTCGACACAAATATATTGCTTTCGCTACACGTGATCATGTAACCGACGTTACGTCTAACGAAATCCGACGTTGTAAAGACGTTCTTAATTGGCTTTCCAGCACTAGAACTGACAGTGTTTGCATATTCTATTTTAAAAGGCTCTTGACCTTTGACATGTGGCACATGAAAGCTTAATTTATCTGAAATAACGCAGAGGTTTCCATAAACAAAATTCAACGTTGAAACTAGCTATTTCTCATAATTTTGATGTTAAGTATTATGAGCTTTGTGGCCTCGTTAAGTCTGAGCAATGTGCATTCATTTGTTCAACAGTAATACGTAATGAGAATTTATCGCGAGCCACTGACCACAATAGCTAACACAACATAGTATTTGGTTATCTCTCAGCCCCGACTGGTCATATTCTGTGTTTCGTGTTCAAATCACTCATTATTTAAACGTCAAGGTTCTGTAAGTAACAGAAATTGAGCCGTAATGTTCACAAAAGCTTGAGTAAAATATAATTATAGTTATTATTCGTTCACTGGATTGAACTGATCATAGAGCAACAAAATTCTGCGTAATCATCAAGATTAGAGGACCAGACCACGAACTATAACTATCCACACAAAACCGTTTAAGAGAAATCACGTTACAAAGCACCGTCATAAAGTCATCAATTTACTGCATGGAAAGCTAGTAAGCACACACATCAATCAATCAGCTGCAGCCGCAACTGAAGACCATTGCTGTCATGAACTGATTGTTTCCAAGCGAGCACCGAGTTCTGAGCAGTCGGCGACATTGATTACCAATCGATACTAACAACTAACAATCTACTTTGACGTCAAGCTGCCTTTCATCGTCAGTTAACTGCCGACTGCCGCTTTAATATTCTAAACTCTGCAACGAAATGTGTGTCAGTGGCGTCCCGCTTTTTTTGTTCTTTTTAAAGACCGGACACAAGGTCTGAAAGAGGACGGAAGGCTCGAGAGGCCTTCACCCACCAGTGGGGGAATGTAGGCCGAATAGATAGCAATCTTTTGTCAGGTCGCTAGCCAAGATCGAATTTACTGTGTATTCAAATTTTGTTAATCCTACATACTTTCCTTAAGCGTTTTTAAGGTTTCGAAGGAAGAATTTGTAAAGCTTTCTAAAAATAATATTTGATTTAGTGGAAATTATGTGCTTTGTGTGTGTGATAGAGTATTTTTTGTGCAATACGCTCTCTATATATACACATAATATTCAACACACTATGAAGCGAACAATGGAAGATATTACTTGAAACCATAAAAATGCGCATATTGTTACAATTGACTCAAGATTCAAGTAGCACCGAGCACCTACATCATATAAATATGGTTCTCGGCGTGTTCCCATTCCAGAAGGTACTCTGCTTGCACAAAGCTGCTGGCGTTTCATCTTTGTGCTTTGATCTGGAGCTGCTGCCGAGATTAATGGCGACTTTGTCTCTCATCATACCTCCACA
Source organism: Diarsia brunnea (assembly GCA_949774965.1). Classification (NCBI taxonomy): domain Eukaryota; kingdom Metazoa; phylum Arthropoda; class Insecta; order Lepidoptera; family Noctuidae; genus Diarsia; species Diarsia brunnea. The sequence continues at coordinate 17,534,992 of OX459017.1, forward strand.
CCATATAGCTGCAAACTTTTGCCTCCAAGTAATTAGGTATTATTACGAAGAGAATGTTTGCAACATTTTTAAAGCTTTTAAGACATAGCGGCATCTCTTAGTTTAGCGTAATAATCAGCAACAAAGAAATAAGCTTTATAAATTCCCGGATCAAGTTGGCTGCGCAACTTCCCAAACGTTTTTAATCTTCCTTAAAGTTGGTCTAAAGCGGGTAGGTACGGGCTGTATTTATTTTTACCACATTTTAGCAAAATGGCCGCGCATGGCTCTAATAAATCACGCATGATCCGATCACTCGGCGGAGTCCGTCCCGCGGGGCGCGGAGGTTATCTGCGGCTATCTAAAAAAGGCCCATGACGACACAACGATGGCCCGTTTGCGCATCAAGCATGCATTATGCATGAAATTTATCCAACCTACTTAGCACAACAAACAAAAATGGACATTTTGAGGTTAGAGTAATCTATTTAGAATATTTGGATTTTCGCACATTCAACACATCATCTGAGCTTACTTTAGTTGACATTTCTTCATAACGAGCTCCTAAATACTTTAAGTCCATGAACAATCTGACGCTAAATTACACAATGTGAACAGGGCAGTTATTTCAGAACTCGGCGGAATTATGCGGAGTTTTGGGTTGTCTAAACAAACCCTTTGCGTTAGAACAGCAGCTATTTGGCACAATGCTGGAATGGCCGGCCAAATTCAGGACACTAACCGAAGTAATGCAAATACCGAAGGTAGAATACGAGCGGAAACGACGCAAGAGGGAGGAGGTCCCGGCTCGGATACAGCTGTCAATAACGCAGACGTGCTGTATAAAAGCAGCTTTGAAAAACAGACGCGTCCCTTCCCGAGTCCCTCTAACTGGAAAAATGTAAAATTGGAAAACCATTATGCTTCATTTACAAAACTTATCGGCGGCGCCTGCCGCAAATGCGTAGGAATGGGACTCTAGGACTTTTTACGCTCGTTAATTTTCCATTATGTGAATTATATGGAAGAAGCCATTTTTACGGAATTAACGACTTGAATTGGTTGCGAATGTTGTAATTTCACGCCCAATTTTCTAATCAGAGGCACACCTACCTTCTCGGCGAACTGAAACATATACAGGCTGTAAATCAACCCATCACACAGCCGTCAACCAAGCATTCTGTACATCAAACTAAGTACCCCTACGTTTGCTGGCAATCGTCTTTTTTTTTTGGGGGTCAAAATTCACATTTAACGGTAAAACTCAATGTAGCACTGTTAAAACATTGTGCTAGTGGATGCTTTGAATAGTAAACGGGTCATGGAGGTAATTTAAGTAAAGTTAAAACCTGGAAAACTAGTATTTACAAGAACAGCTGTGAAAAATTTGGAATTTTGACCCCCAGTATCTCCTTAACTAGGAGGTTCCCAGGTATGGTCTAGAACAAAAAAATGATCGCAGTGGTGGGGAGAACAAGTGCCCTTCGTTTGCGTTAAGGGTACTTTTACACCCTATATATCTAAATGTATAAGCACGTAGTTCGTCAAATCCACGTTCAACGTTACGTGACGTAGCGCCATCTCAGCACTTTTGATTTAAATATGGACTTTTTTCTTCTGCTCATTTTTCCTATAGACTGATGCGAGAGCATGCTCGGATTCGAACTCACGTCTCAATTGATATCGCGTTTCTGGCAGATTCTCCAACGTCGTAAGGTTATCATTATTATAATATTTATTTTGGAGAAGTGAGCGCCAGTAATAAATTATTATTCACTCTGATAATTGTCTCTCTAGTAACTAAGCAAACAGGAAAAAAATTGTAATATAATTTGAGATGACCCAAATACTTTATTGATCGAGCTGTTGGGAGGGTTCTTATGTCTATAAAATAAATTAAGGCACAACATAGATTCTTTACATTCCATCTTTTTTACGCAGAGCATTCGAATTTATAGAGCTTCCGGGAGATATTTGAAGAAAATGATGGTGTCATGAATTTTATACTTTTATTAAAATTATCTCTAGACAAAATAACGGTTTATAGAGCAGGTTGACCTGAGTTTTAAGAATGCTACGGTATAATCTGTCTAGAACAGTTAAAAATATCATCAATGCTAATTAACCATCTGAAGACACGGTTCACAGAACTGTAGGGTCAAACAGATAAACGTGATAGACATATCTATCCATTGAACCAAATAGTGAAATGCAAACAAACAACTATTAGCTACATCATAAAGTATGATCGGACAAGATTGCACAGCCAATGCACGTACGTAAGGAGCAGTATTTGCCACGACGTCGTAAAGACGAAACAAATTATAATAACCTGTTTTACACACATGTTTATATGAATTGACATCGATATTTACGATTTGAGCAGCCTTAGCAAGAAACTGAATGTAATAGAGGTATGTTGGCGGACTGAAATGAACGCGACTACATGATTAATGATAGTTTCAACGTTATTAGAGGGATTCATTGCGATCATTAGTTCTAATCTGCGGACATCCGAATGAGTTTCGATTTTCGGAAAACATAGTTTAAAGATTGCACTTCAAATGATTAACTTTTAATTATTAAAGATACGGAATAAAGGATAATAATTACAGCAAATTCGGGCCTAGCAACAAGCCGATAACGAATGAGGTCATTTTAACAGAATCATTGCTCTTTTAAGAAGTCGGAATAATATATTACCAGTATGATAATGTACCCCGTTTGCGGAATTAAGATGCCTTAATCGCGATCAGACTCGAAGGGTTTAAGAATGATCCCGTCGGGGCTGCGGGTTCCGTCGGGGTTGCGGGTTGTTCGAAAGAGATACTGCGGCCTCGGCGCAAGGGCTAAGAAGGAACATGGGTGGTTTTTAGTTAGTAGAAGTCTGACACTCCCTTTCGCTCTGCCCAGAGCGGGAGGGGTTATTTGATGATTTCCCACCCCCCCAAAAAAAAAAAAGGTTTAAGAATGACGTCAGATCAGATGTTAACCTCGTTAAGGTCTACGCCCATGTCGGTGAATATCGTTTACAAATAGCCAATCTCGCTTCTGATTAGGACAGCACTCAACAAAATTGAACTACGATAGGACTGGCGCCAAACACGGAAGCTCCTCGCGTTATCTAACATTGTGCCTGTTAAATTAATCAACGTAACTATTTATCAAAGTTCCAAATAAACACTAACAATGAAACTTGATTAAACTGAGATTAGACACCTTTTTTTTTTTTGGGCGGGTGGAAAATCATCAAATAACCCCTCTCGCTCTTGGGCAGAGCGAAAGGGAGTGTCAGACTTCTACTCACTAAAAACCACCCATGTTCCTTCTTAGCCCTTCATGTCGAGGCCGCGGTATCTCTTGCGAACAACCCGCAGCCCCGACGGGCGAGATTAGACACCTAAGGTACAATTTAAAAGTTTCCCACTAGGAATCGCAACTCACAGTTTATAGACGTTTATTGCGGTCTAACTCCAAAGAGTTCTCCTATAAACATCAAACTTTACGCCGTTGAAATAATAAAAAGAAAATAATTCATTTTGTGTATCTCATTTCTCTTTTATGTTAAGTCATTACATATTGAATTACACTTGACGGTTGGCGCGATCTCTAGGGTATTTTTATAGAGAAATGCTTGTACATTTATCCATTGGCGAGGGCGCACTTCCTTTGGGCGCTTGTGCCAGATAAAAAGTCGCACTCCAGAAACTCTTGACGAGCTCTTTAGCTTCATCAACGCTTTTCACAGATGCTCGCTCTTTGGCATTCAAATATGGCGGTTAAGCTAGCGATTATCCCGCATTGACGTATTTGCTCTGCTCTTGGCACAAGTTTCAAGTTCTATCACATGGTTATTTCTCGCCTCGCTTTCGAAATCAATAAGTTTTTGGACAGGTTTTTGCAATCACCGTTGTGGACATCTATGTGGTTGTTACACAAGATAATTGAAACATACCATTAGGTTTCAGTGTTCCATTTTGTTTGACAAGTGATTACCTCGTTTTTATCAAACATTAGACCTAGTGTGATTCACCAACTGAGACTTTACCAGTATTCTCGCCGAACAACAAATTTTACACCGTGACGAGTTATGTAAAACAATTAACGCTTCGTTTCTATCCAAATCACGTGTTGGGCCTTAAACCTTGAATCTGATTCACGTATGAAGTACTCCAGTCGTAAAACCAGTTCTCTCTAAGGACCACAGAGTGAGGCGCTCATATTTGTAGAAAACATTGTATTTTTATTGAATTTCTTCGCAATAAACCGGTCACAAAATAGCGGTATGCCTCTAGTGGGTGCTTCAATCCACTAGCTGTGACCTACTTCAGTGCTAGTCAAAGGCTTACAGAGTTTGATTCCGTGGTAAAGTGCACATCGGACACTAGTTTCGAAATATGTGAGAGGATGCTCGTGTCATGTTATGTCAACGATTTTTGGGACGTGCTTCGTTTGTGAGATTAGATCGTGCACGCTTTTAACATTGCGAAACAAAAACTACTTTTTTAAGCTGTCACTGCGAATGACAGGAATCTAAACTTTCGCATCCATCACAAATTCTCTCGGTACAAATAACATTTATCTCAAAACTGTACAACTTCCACAAAGTGAGCTCGAACTCGGTACAAGTGTACCGTCAGCAGTTCTGGACGTGCCTTTTGTTACATCACTTTAAAAGCACTAACTTCTTTACTGCCTTTTTATTCAGCCATATTCCACGTCATTTCGACGTGGCCATTAGGCGCACAATCTTAAATATTCTCTGTACCGTCTGTAATAGAAGATATTCGAATACAATTGTAATAAATAGCAATTCACGTCCTAATTCTCATTCTAATTGTAGCGTAAAACGAATTTATGTTACTGTCCACAAATAATATAAGTTTAGAATTGAGGTCGCTCATGATTATGTAAAAATAGATAAACTCTGTATATCATGCGTGAATGAGTGTTTTTATTATAATATCTGAAGAGTTGTTTGAACTTAAAATGTAGGATGTACGATAATATCTTCTAAGAAATATTAGCTGGGTGAGCTTCAACCTTTTTTGTAAACTACGTGGCATGTGCGCAGTGGGGTGAAATTGGGTTAAACTTTCCTGGATAGATTTCTACGGAAGCTGAACTAGGCTGTCAAAACTGCGAAAAACATGGAAAGGTGCCAGTACCGGGCATCTTCATCGATTTCCGTGACGTAACTATGTGTTGAATCGTCCGCATAGCGTAGTCCACGTCCCAATCCCAAATCTTTGGCCCGAATCTGAGACGCATAGCTGATCGGAATCAGTGAAGTTTCGTGACACGGGGAACTTTATACACTTTCCGTGATATTGTTGAGGATTTCACAATATAGCGAGTGGTCTGGGCGGCTCGCACGCGACACAATGGCGTGCAATCGATGTCTGCTGCATTAACCGCTCAATTATTAATACGCAAGGCCGTTCTGTTACCGCGGAAGGAGACTTTCTGACTAGCAACACTCTACGATATTTATTCAAATCATACGAGAGATGATCCTATTATGATGTTAGCCGAATTGAGTTTGATCAGCAAGATCAAAGCAAACACAAGGAATGTACTTACATGTTTGCTAGAATATATCTTACGTAGTCGTTCGACTATGCTCGAATAAACCACTAAGCGTGCAAAATGATTTGCCTTTTCTTTGTTTGGTTTCTGTAAGTACATAATGTAAGTTCCAGCTATCTACAATGGGCACTTTGGTTTGAGACAAAAATCTGACAAAACTAAGATTTATTTACTAAACAATCTAACAATGAAAACGGCAAAGCTGAAGTGCCTCGGGCGAAGTTCTGGCAACTTGCTAAAATAACTGAATAAACTTGAAACAAAAACAACGTAGCATCCGATTTCAGTTCACCCTTTAAACAAAGCCTTCGTTTCAACTCCTCAATTGGAAACTTTACACCGTCCGTCGGTGAAAGTCTCCCAAAAAAAAATGTAGGCCTCTAAGTCACAGTGTAATAGTTGCGTAAGCGTGTACGTACACTTGGATGAAAACGAAAGTGCCTACCGCGCCTGCGCATCCAAACGGCTCTAATACACACTTATTGTGTTCGATCTATTACATCGTCGTAGTCATTGTGTACTTGTTTCTAATACTAGTTGTAGGAGAACACGAGTTTTATTGCTCTACATTTTTCAACATAAAAAGTATTATTTTCTTCTTCGAGTAAAGTCTTTTGGAGATTCAATAAGTCCGTACATCAAGTATGATGAATAAAACGGGCTATTATTTTGTAACAAAAAAAGAAGATGGAACAAAATATTACATTTCAGAATTTCTTTTATTAAATTTAAACATCATTTCTGTTTCATTATGAAGACTGTATCAGTTTTCTAAGTCCCACGAGGTAAATTAAAAAGCTTTTCCTCATACACCCATAATCTTTCTTTTGACATAATTACCGGTCTATTTTTCCTCATACGCTTAGAGTCAAACTTACACGAGCGTTATTTCAATAGCAATTAATAGGAAGTATCGCAAGACAAATATGAGACGTATTTTTGGAGTGAGCGCAATTAAAGTGGCAAATGATAAGATAAAGTATATCAAATAGGTTAGTTGCTCTTGGGTCAACTCGGCACGTTTTGCTTCAGCGCCTATTTTTAGTTATATCGTTAAGGATAAACGTGGGTGTGACGCAAATCCAAGTGTCATCAGCGATCGACAAGTTGGTAGGCGATCTGATAGCTATTTCGATGTTTACAGATACACGTGTCTCTGGCTGAGAACAAACCCTATTACATTTCGATGGAGTAGTCGCCATTATTTAGGGTTGCAGATATCTAAGTAAAGGTGAGACTGATACAAAATTGTGTCCGAAGTTTCACCCATAACCTAGCTCTATCATAAGGAAAAGCACACAAACAACATACGAACGAATAGCGAAGACGTACGTAATATCGAAATAGAAAAGTTGCCAGGCACTAGTCCACAAGTTACGGACGATTACTACTGCCGCGCAACTTTTATAGCTACACGACAGTTACGGGTTGATTTATCAACCCTATAATCAGAACTCTGTACTCTGGTACTGGAAACGTGAGTAGGGTTAATAAACGAAGCTATTTGGCATAATATAGTTTTGTATTCGAGATGTGTCGCACGAATATTGGTTAGAAATCATTCATAAATGATGAGGAGAAAATAACAAAGCAAGGGGAGTGTCTTACTTAGCTTGTTCTTCTTCAACTTCAAAGATTCTAGCTTTTTTGCTGTTACAAGTACTGTTAGATTTTGCTGACAAAACGTTTCCTCTGTCTTTCAATCTCAAAATACATTATATTTTCGCTGTTAAGTCTTGCGTTTTAAATGTTTGACATAGGTCGATATAAACCCCTAGTCACCACACTCGACGCCCACCGGAAAGGACGGAGTATAAATTCTTGGCCGGGGACCATATCGGCACGAAATATCGTCGCGGTAAATGTTTATGACCACTGTATCCCTATTTACAAGCATCGTGACAGGTGTTACGTCCTATCACCGACCCGAATGAATTTGTATACAAAATAAAGATGGCCGATTGACATGATGAACTCAAACTGGGGGACTGCGGATCTTTTGGACGTTTCTGTCATTGCAAAACGTAACAAGGGTATATCAGTCCACGCGGAAGCCGGGGATTGGAGCCGAGAAACTCGTTACAATGTCATACAGATACCGGTAGAATATTACGGCATAAGTTGTGTTGCCGCACTGACATCTTTGGACCGGTGACATTGGCGAGAGTAACCACTGCGCAGCTGGCCGTATTGCTTTTCTATAACATTCTTAGAGATCTGAAACTGCATTAGTTGATTTATGAAAACAGTAATGCTTGCAGATGGTCGGTCGTGAACTCGTGACTAAAAGTGTTTTGTAGAGAGCGGCAAACACCTTTCATTGTCCGCAATTCATTTGTTGAGGAGCCTCTCTAGGAACGCTTTGGTGACCTGCAGCCGTTCAATGTCGTGGTTCTCGGCGAGCTGTCATCAGCTACACGCAACGTTTTGCCAGCTGCTGTCGTGTGCTATTTCTGTTGCGAGTATTATTAGGGCAACGAGAGTCACAATTGAGTTCGGGACGCGTGGGGGTAATTTGTTACTGTTTGTTTCCGAATGCTCCGTCCGACTATTTCAATGGCATCACTGGCTTGATGATTGGACAGAGTTTGGGTCACTTTTCTATTATTTTCAGGCAGGTTTTGTTTACAATTAGGTTTTTGAGCCTGTTCAATCTGCCGCCAATTATAGCATTAACAGCTAACATGAAAGATTACTAAGTGGTTAATTCTACGAATTGATAGCCATGGGGTTACAAGAAGTAAGATAACTATCGTTAACTCTAAACCTTCTTGTAATTTTGATAGGAATCAAGCGATTACGTGGTTAGTATCGTTTTCCTAAGAACGTGTGCACCGATTGGTGTGCCATAGGTTGCTTGATAGCAAAATTGCAATATGAACACAATCAGAGCCAATTGATATCACGAAAGTACACGAGTGCTTCAATTGCAATAAATCAGTACTCACAAGTAATGGGAACAAATCAAAATGGTCGCTCATTGTCATTCAGCTGGCGATTGCGTCTGCGCATGGCTATTGTCACAATTCCATTGGTAATGCGCATCGATTACCACTGATAAACGTTCCCGATAAAATAAAATCTTTACATTATTATTGTTACATCGAAAAGTGAGTTCTAAAAACATTAGCACGCGTTTGAATTTCGATTGATTGTGTGGGTAGAGATAAAACGTTGTTATGATAAACAAAGTGAATGTTACGATTATTGCTTTATTAGATGTGTATTTGTACTACGGAATGTAATTGTTGAATGTATTTATACAAGTAGTTTTATACGACGACTGAGAAACTATCTCTACAGTGATTGAGCTCAAAATTGAGATTTATTTTATCAGTATAAACAAGGCATAAATCGAATTCAAGAGTCTTGATTCTTTCTTACTTACAAATACAATATTAGTTTGGCTAGCTAACCAAACTTATCGAGAAATAGCTCCACGAAATTCCGAGCTTTAGAACAACAATATTTTGCATTAAATTGGAAGTTTCTAGACACAAATCCGTCGGGGTATACCTGCTCTCGGCTTTAGTAGCATGAATACTAACAACACCCGACGTTCGGAATGCTAAGCAGCCGGCCGAGATCGATTTAAAACCTTTTGCGTAGATACAGGACCATTTTAAAATTTAATAAGTGGGTACCTATTCAGATTTAGACACGCACATATTGCACTTAATCAATTTAAAAGACGGCTTTTAGAAAAGAGACAGGCGTTTCTCCTGACCCTCGAGACAAGGAAAACAGGATAAGAAATGAGAAGCCCATACTAACCTTTTCTCGAGATGTCGGGATGACCCAACATGATGGGAGGGTGGCACTATCTACAAAACGGTTTCAACAACATTCAACCTTCAGCTAAAACAGTGGTTTTTGTTTATCTCCGAAAATCTTATGGGAGGACCAAGATTATCGTGTTGCGACTTACTGACCGACAAATAAGACTATCTTGGGCAGAGGGACAAATTTTCAAATGAAAATATCGTTCAGGAATGCATTATAAACTAGCCGTTTATAATTACCTATCAATTTACAGGTCTTAAAGATATGTTGGTTGCTGATAAGATAGTGTTATCAGCAAGTATATCGGTAAATTGTAGAATAATATGAGAGCTCGTTATCAGTGTGGATCGTATTGATAAATAATGTTACTGTTATCTTTAGGAAGCGTCTATGTGGTCTTATGTAATTTACTTTTGAGATACATAGTTGTTAGGCAAGGCTGAATCTATAAATCTTTATGTTACTGTAAATTAAAGTTGTTTCGTGTTGGTCATGTTTTCTGTTGTTCAATTGGTATTGTTGCGGTTGTTATCATAATTTTGAGAATTTATTACGGAAGGTATAGGTGCATGTATTAATACAGAACTTGCATGATAAAAGAAATAATTCTTAATGTTTCAAGTTGTAAAAACCACGCTATCTGAGTTGTGCTCCTTCCAAGCTTCATAAAATTAATAAAATAGTTACATAGATTGTTAAGGCTTATAAAGCGATACTAGCTTTTAACTAAGTTACTTTTAAATAAATACGCTTTTGTTTTCAACATACGAGTATTATCCAGACGCGGTCTTTTTGTGATCCCCGGGCGCAATCCTTTGAGAATGTGTATGTTGTATTTGTTTAGCGAAACTATTCCTTTATCCAGCGTAGAGCAAGACATTTAGTACGTGAATAAATTATTATATTCACTCTGAAATAGAAATACACTAGGAGTTTTTGTACTCTGGGAATACATCGTAAACGGTTACGGATTTGGAGAAATAAAAGAGTAATGTCCTGAAATTAGTAATTCTGTTTTTCGGTAGTATTGTTGAACAACGACACTAAAGTAAATGGCGGTATATGGATACATCCATTCGGAAAATTTTATTGTCTATATTCCTCCCGAGGCGTGGGTTGCAAACCACATTGCCCGTAACATAATTGGACAAGAACTGACAACTCAGTATTATACTAAAGTAAATACGAAGAAACATGGACAGGAGAATAACAAGATGATACTTTTATTCCTTTATTTAAATATTTATGATTGGATCAACAAGAATTCAGTGGAACTGGAAACAAGTCCGTTGCCCCAGGCTTTAAATCCTGTGCGCAAAAGATTCTAAGTAAGGTTGAAACATAAATTCATAACCTACAATGTATAGCGGACGGTGTTTCCGCTGCGATCGGAAAAATACCATTGGATCGGAAAGATTCGAATATTGATTCGGTTGAATTTGAGGAGAAACCTGTGCAAACACAAATATTATTGGAACTATTTAAATAGGGTGGCTCAAGGAGTGTGGAGTTACAAGTTGGTGTCTGACTTCCGAAATCGGAAGAGTAAATATTTTCTCAACAGTCTAAGGAAGGGTTGTCAGATTTGGGCGATCTGCAAAACATTACAAGAGCAATGATTTTGAAACTTGCCATTTATTTAGGTCAACGCCCTATAAATGTTCTTTCATTCAAAGATCAAAAACTAAGTAACAATTCAGCATCTGAAGGCAACATTACAAACAATGAACCTTTCTTTTCCAAGGGCCTCGTGGTTCCCCCGAGATCGTCACAGAAGAACGGCCGTACAAATTGCGAGCAAAGCAAATATTTATTTCGCCACAATACCTCTTTACAGCGGCCTGTTTGCACGTAGTTGCGAACTTATGATACGGGCTCTTGTGTTTATCATGCGTCGTTAAAACGCCCGGTTTCACGTTAATTGCCAGTTAGGTCTGTGTTGACGCTGCTTCGTTACCAACCAACCCTCTCGTTTAAAAGCTAAGTGAAGCATTCGAGATCTTCAAGTTTTGAGGCATCCTGGATCTAGGAAATTAAGTCGGTTTTTGGGTTTCCGAAACCGCAACCGTTCGGAATTTCGGAACGTGCGGTTTTACCTTACCCCCGATCCGGATGTCGATGTTCATAATCCGGAAATACGGATGCCTTGTGCATTTGGATTTAAATAACTTTGGACTACATAATAGATGGCTTGCTGGATGGGATCCCTATTGATGGCATTTATGGAGTTTGCGTGAATACCATAAAACCGCCATCAAACGTATAATAAAAACTTAAAAGTATACTTAGTCAAAGTTGGAAGTTTGAACACATCGTTAATTTTTGCGAAGGGATAAATAACATTTTTGGCGTTTCTGTACGCACGAAAGACTGAAAAAAGTTTTCAAGAACAACTTCACGTAGGTTTTAGAAAACTCAAGGGTATTTCAAACCCCGGGAAAATCACCCATCACAAAATTTATTAATTTACATTTTCATTAAAAATACTTTACTTACTCCATAGGGTAATACAAAATGTTTATTAAGGACTAGGTACTTTGATGCGGGTCAAATGTTGGGTGTCCCAAGGGAACGGCATCCGATTTTGGCCACCTCACTAGGATAATGGTCACCGGTCGTTGTATGCGGAGAGCTGAAGTAATATACAGTTACGGGAATGTAAAATTATTCTGAAATAGACCGTATAATCAAATTATTTATGTTCCGGTAAATCACCAACGTTTTCGCTACGATTGAAAAAATATGTAAACAGTATCTGACAACATTTGGACAGATATTAAATACGCCTGCCTAATCGTTATTTATTCTGATCGGCTCCAAATGCTATCTTATTTATTTTACGCACGTCTAATAAATAGATATTCATGTCAAATCATTGCAGCTACGCGTCTACGGCTATCTAAGCGTGTAGTGATTAATTAATTGTGCAACCAAAAAGGTTACAATTCCCTTGACATTTAGTATGTGTGGTTACCTCGGCCGCTGCCGACATACCGCGCGGGAAGTGCGGTAATGATGTGCGTTGTGGCGAGCGCATTAGTTTCATAACATTAATTAATAGAGTATCATTAGCGCACATTAAAAGCGAGCTAATTAAAGGTGCTTGTGAACGGGATGGGCTGCGCGCTCCATTTTAGTTTATTGTTTACTTAAATAAAACGAATTTATGAAGCAAATGGCGTTTTGCACTGCACATTTGAGTACCTACAGAAGGTACTGAAAGAGTTAGAAATAGGATAGTTTAATAAATACTAAAGCCAAACCTTCTCTACCACTCTCTGAAGCCATCAAATGAAGCGTATGTACCCACACCATCGTCCTACCAAAGCATTTAGTTCAAGTAACCAGTCTACACGATCTAAACCAACACGCTACACTGCGTAAACAGTTCACACGTAACCCAAGAGACAACACTTGACAAATTCCTGCCAACCTTCAGGCCAATCAAACGCCCCACGATAGACAATAGACTCTAACACGAAGCCATTCAACTTAGAATCAAATAGCGAGACAGAATGTGCAGTCAGTACCGGTAATGACCTTGCCAGTCATGAATCTGGTGTCAGCAAGACCTTCACATAGTTACTAAACTTATTGCTTTTAATTCTCGATTGTAGCAATAAGATTCTTCTAAGATTACATTACGTAATTCTTTGTATAATTCATAAAGATTTCCTTTGTAAAATCTATTGGACAAGGAAGGCTGAAATGAGATTGGGTATCGAAAGTTACTAATTTGATACAAATTTGGGGAAAGTTTCGTAATATTTTCTCACAAATATTATGAAGTCTATATTGAAGTTTGTTTATCGTGGTATTTTATAAGAATATAATATCCTAGCAAGTAGTGTAATTAATAACATGACAGTTACTTTATCAGTAAGTGCACGCTATCGTAATTTTCCCTGTAGTAGAGTCGTACTTCCGCTTAGTTTGAAGTGCGGAAGATTTTATATAATCCGTGCTATAATTCGTGGGTTAAACAGGTCTTGAGAAGTCGCCGGGCGGCACGATGGGCCGAGCTTGCTGACCGGGGCAATACCGCCGCTCGTAATTAAGAGCAAGGGCACAAATGTCACCCCTTCCTACAAACTAACACTGCGGAATGGAAGAGGGGCACGTTTTTGCGTCCCTCAGTGTCCGTGGAATGTGTTCTGAAAATCTCCCCTAACCGAGCGAATACCTCGCGACAATGATAACGAGAGGGGTGTTTTTACATTTAATCTCTGTTGCTATTGTGCATACCAGCAGAATACAGTTTCTAAATAAAAAGAACATTGCTATATTTGTAACAATGATCACGGCGACTTTTTACCATCAAATATTATAACAGATGCTCAAAGTAGCAATAGATCACATTTACTGCAATAAGCAACTCACTGATAAACAATTTACAGCCTTGCTGTTCCAGATAGCAAGATACTCATAATCATTAACTTATGCTAATTACACTTCTTTAATGATGGTGATACAGTGCCAATCTATATTACTTGTGTATCATTTTATAATGATTAGATAATGCAAAATAAATAATGTTAATTATTCCAATTGTTAGTTTTCAGTTAAGCCAATAAAATCAAAGCGGAAAAATAAACACTTTTTGTCAAAGAAGAAGTAGAATGAGAAGACTACACCAAAATAATAAATGGTAGAAATTCTGTACATTGAAGTGGATGTTCACACCAACGATGCAACGACTAAGCCATGGGTGGATCGGTGTGAGGCTAAGTACGACATGGCTCACAACAACGAGGCGATGTATACTGTGCACAATGGACGATTTAACGATTGACGCTAACACCTACGCTGCCCAATCACCCTCTGCTGATGTTTTTCTATGAAGCACACATTAATATTTCATAATTCACATTTATGTAATTTCAATTGATCAAAATCTTACAAATTGAGAAGCTTACAATCTTTTAATATTTAATTTATGATTAATGATTTTGCACAATAATATACACAAGCATGATTTATTAATATCTTTTGCATCTCTCTCTATGCAAAAAATAGAATAGTTTATTAGTTGATTAGGCAATGACCTGCATTGCTCAATATTGTAACTACAGTTGTTAATGTGGCCTCTAGGGTCTACTTTACTGTTCGAGGTCTAATCAAATTGGTGTGGCCTTTATAACTATCAATTAAAATGTTTAGTGAGAGTAGCTACAGAATAGGTCAATCGGTTGGTTTATTGGTGACTAATAAGATTCTTATATGAATGGTTAGGAAATCTATTAGAGGTGATGTGAAGTGATCGTGTACATGAAGGCGGTGGACATCAGCAGAGGTGATGAGCGCGAGAGAGTGCGCGCGTGAGGCATGCGCGCCGCAACAACCACAAAGCCGATGAGGGAACATTATGCGTTGACTGTCGACTCACCGAAATGAGACGTAATATTGCCATGGCCGTTGGCCAGAGGCAACGCGGTCACCAAGTCTTGCACTAAAAAACAACGACTATCTTTTAACATTGCATAAATTCATACTATACACGAGGCGACCGGCCCGGCCGTCCCCCTGTCTTATCAAACGTACGGCGAAATTACTCTGATAATTTGTGCCTATAATTCTTCAACTTATCAACGGAATTATGCTCATTATATTACAGCAATAAAGAGGCATTAACTACACAGTACATTTTATCTAACAATACTTTTTTAAGTTTACAATTCGATACATTATGACCTCACAATCACAGAAAAATAGGTCAAAATGATAACAAGTGTGTACTGATAAGAATCTAGTTGGAGTCCAGCTGCGTGCGGCTGAATCGACCACAAGTTCGCTGTGTCAATGTTATGCCCGCCTTGCCAAGTACGCAATGAAGTAAAGACAACTACATAACTATGTATAGTGTGCAGGTAAATAGTGCGCTACTCACCCGAGCTAAAGTGTGATCTCTTTACGTCTCCATTCTCCGAGTCGCCGTCAAGCGGCCGTTTCCTCGAGTCCGTGATTTCCGGACTGGGGCAAGTATCCATCCCTGTGTCAGCGGCCATGTTGAATTTCAGGGCAAAACTTTAAACTTGTCTAGCATAATTCCCATTACGTAATTGCTTGAAAATATGTACGATTATGCGGCACTATATATTATCTTATCATAATAATGGTAACACTTAACACTTTTACAACTAGAAACGAAGGAAAATTGAAGTTTTGAATGGTGTAGTTAATGAAATAGGAAGAGAAGTGACACTATGGTTGTTACGTCTAAACGTTTTGTGAACGTTTGTCGATACTGCGGCTGTTTGTGGCGCCCGGACAACGCGAAGCTAGCTGCGAATGTTACGCCGATATGTTGGCCACACTGTATTATGACAGCAACCAGCTGATTGTGCTAATGCTGCGCGTAGATATTTATCGAAAACTGTCGATGGGATTCCGTAGTAAGTTAAAATAATTTATGCCAAAGTTGAAAGCTTTTCTTTTCTGAATCAGTGTATAATATTTTATCCAGTTCGACTCATTGTTTAAGTTTCATCTTTTTAAAACCACGTTTTCTAATATTTTTTTAAATTGGCTAAATATTTTAGAAACAGTTTATGTTTTCGTTAATGGTGATATTTAAAATTTACTGACGTTACAATAATTGTAATGGCTTTGTTTACCACTTTCTACGAGTAGAACAAACGGTTTGTGTATTTATCGATACATTTATCTTTCCAATCTGTTCAACACTATTAAAACATAATGCGCCAAGGTCGTTCAGTGACCAATCAGCACTCGTTCCTAACTTCATCACTGTTGGAAGATATGAGAGGTGCGCGACTTTCAAAAATATAAAAGGCTGGCAATAAAAATCGATTCCTATAACGAAAGGCCCATATTTATTACTTGTTGTAAAACATTTACTTTTGTCTTAAAGTTCAACACAATTTTCTCATATAGTGAGCCGTGATTTAGTATTTAAATGCAATTAATGTTTTTGGCTTCCACTACTCAAGTGTGTAGTGCCACTCAAGTAAGTAGTGAAAACCGATATCTAATAATATTTTCATTTCATTCATGTTTATTGTCTATTTCTGATCCTTGTTCACCCTTTGACTTCTCTTAACATTTTAAATATGGCGCCATTTATGGACCTAGCCAAATAGCTCAAAACTAGGTCAAGGACCATGGTAAGTATTTCTGTCTCATTTCTGCAACTAGATCAAGAGAATTTTAGGTCATCTAGGAATAGGAAACTTTCAGAAGCTTGATCAACCTACAAAATGAAACCTTTTCGGAGAGTTCGTCTATAAAATTCTGTGAAAACTCGGAAATGACGTCAAATTTAACTATTTTTCTAAACTGATGACTACTTTTTAATGTAAAATACAATTTTTTTGACAACTATCTTTCCACTTTGGATGATATTTATTTAGATTTCGATAGTCCCTAGTCTTGTATATTTTTTTACCGCATAGCTCTTATGTAGCGCATTGCGGGTAAACCTAGCGCCATCTTTTATTTAAAATGATTAACTAAAGTTAATTGTTTTCTTGTTCACTCGAGGCAAGAAGAAAAACGAATTGTAGTTGAGAATACTGGTGTTTGGATTGTATCTATGGAAATGGTAGTCTACCTTCGAATAACTTACGAGTGTAAGTACAATACTATATGAATGAACTTTGAAGTCTGTAGTAGGCGGCTCGTAGTCGGCTCGATTTTTACACCACTCGTAGGCTAGGTACTTCTCCTAAATTCATAAAAAAATACTGAACCTTTGTATTGCCTTTGGTTGAGAATAAGTAGGTAGGTAATTGTCTCCTTTTTAACCGACTTCCGAAAAGGAAGAGGTTATCAATTCGTCTGTACGTTTTTTTTTGTATGTTTGTTATCGGATATCTCCGTCATTAATGAACCGATTTTCAAAATTCTTTTTGTGTTTGAAAAGGTATACTCCCATGGTGGTCCCATTGTCACCAAATCAGGATCTGATGATGGGATCCCAGGGAAACCGAGGGCAACCCTCAAATTTTATAGGCACAAATGATGTTTTTCGTATATTTTCTAAACCTGTTCAAGTATTTGCGTGTGGTCATCACAATATCATGTGGATTCACTGATGATGATGAAAGGTACGACTCCTCAACGGTTAGGAGTTGATAGAAAATTCTTTCAGAACTATGCGTACTTATAAAGTGATAGTTGTATTCTTTCAGGGTATTAGGTTGCCCTGATGATAGAAGGTAAAACTCATTAACCGACTTTAAAAAGGAGGTTCTCAATCTTTTTTTAATGTACCTATATTCACCGATTACTCGGAGGCGCCTGAACCGATATAGAAAATTCTTTTTTTGTTGAAAAGGAGATATCCCAAGGGTGGTACCATGATAAGAAAATCAGGATCTGATGATGGCATCCCAGAGAAATCGAGGGCAACCCTCAAATTGTATAGGCATGTATCACGTGTTTCGTGGTTTTTCTAAAGTTTTTTAAGTAAGTATTTGCATCTAGCAGTCATCACTTCATGTTGATTAGTTGATGATGGAAGATATAACTCCTCAACGGTTAGGAGTTGGAGCATAATTCTTTAGTAAAATATTATGGGGACGTATATATGGTTGTAATCTTTCAGGTTCTTTAGGTGAGCTGATTATGGAAGGTACTACTCCTAAACGGTTAGGAGTTGAAAGCAATAATAAGGGAATCTTGGGTTCTTGGTTGAATGTTAAATGTATAGTAAATATTTGTAAGTATAGGATATTACAACTGAAGTCGGTGGCAAAAAAAACGAAATCAAACAGACAAAATGTCACCGACTTCAGAAGCTGCTTTTTCTTGTGAAGTTTATTTTTCACTTTTTTGTGTTTTTGAAGTCGGTTTTTTTTTGCCAAAAAGTTTTTTTCTACATTATACAAATATTTGTCTTCAGAAAGTTTGTTGACAAACACGAAAACAATGTTTAATATAGGTTCATTAGTAAATGAACTGTAATAAATACCAATTAGTACGGTCTATTATAAACAGTTAGCAATGCGATCGCAGTTATTTTACAAATTAACAAACAATACCATCATAACGCGTTAAATAAGTTCACTTCGCATTTTGGACATTCAAAAATAAATTATTATAATTTGTTTTTATTTGTATCCCACTGAATCGTAAGATATCGGTAGGTACGCTAAGATTATCAATCACGCAGTTTTAGAAAAGAAAACATAATTATCTAATAAATTAATAACGTTCTATCGAAATTAAAAACGAATTATATAAATCAGTCCCATAGCGTAGGATTTTGCAGCCAGAAAAAAGTTTTTTTTATTTTTAAAATCATTGCCCCACACTAGGAACTTCTCTTGTGTCGTGGGTGCGTTTACAAACATTTAAACTCACATACATAAACACCCATACCCGAAACAACTATCTGTAGGCCATACAAATATTTGTACCGTGCGGGGATCGAACCCGCGACACGCAGCGCAGCGCGGCAGTGGTCGAATCGCTCCGCCACTGCGCCAAACGTGTAACATGTAATTTGGCCCACTTCGCCCTCTATTTTCATCATTACCTAGTCAATCAAGCTAGCAAAAGTCATGACAGTTTTTTTAATATTTAAAAATGTTACACATCATCTTCTGCTTATCGTGTGGGCAGTAAGGTCTAACAACCCTATACAACCTAGTGTCAGAGCTTCTAAACCACCTC
The DNA here is from genome assembly GCA_949774965.1 of Diarsia brunnea. Lineage (NCBI taxonomy): Eukaryota > Metazoa > Arthropoda > Insecta > Lepidoptera > Noctuidae > Diarsia > Diarsia brunnea. Next base: position 17,553,979 of record OX459017.1, read on the forward strand.
AAGGGCCTCTAACATGAGGGCACGCCACGACAGTGGCGCCTCTTAAGCCACTCCTCGAGAGAAGAGGGGACCGGCTCTTTGAGGAGTGGCTTGAGAGGCGCCACGGCGCCCTCACCTTCCGTCTGACGCAAGTCCTCACCGGACACGGTTGTTTCGGGAGGTACCTAGCTTGCACCGCATCCGGCCCTGGTGCAAGCCATGGTTCAGGGCGAGAGGGAATGGGATGCCGTCGCCTCCTTCTGCGAAGCAGTGATGCTAGCGAAGGAGGTAGCGGAACGTGAGAGGAAGAGAACCTCTCGTCCCAGCTGCCGCGGGAGACGCTCCGGGCGTCGGGGGCCACGTGATGGCTTCCGGCCACCGAAGACGCGGGCCTGTGGACGTTGAGTAATGGGCTAGCTCGCCGTCCGCCCGTCTTATGTCGACCACAGGCCGTGTCGACAGCGCGTTCGTGTTCCACGCGCGCCTCATAGAAATGTCAAGGGCCGATCCCCGTCTGGGCTGCGGGTTGTTCAAAAGAAATACCGCGGTCTCGGCACAAAGGGCTAAAGAAGGAACATGGATAGTTTTTAGTAAATAGAACTCTGACACTCCCTACCGCTCTTCCCTGAGCTGGAGTCATTTGTTGATTTCTCACCCTACAAAAAAAAATGGCTAGTTTGAAAAGCCGCTCCAGAGCAGCGGCTTATAGTAAAGAATACCTATACGCCACTGCTTAGTTGTCCTTATTTGTACAACATAGTCCCGATGACAATAGTAATTATCTGATCTGATAAACACCACTGACTCCGCTTTTTGCCGCCCCCTAAAACGCGCCGCCCCGCGCCGCACCGCGCCTGGGACCATGGCCCCCTCCGGAGCCCACCTCGCTACGCTGTATCTTTTCCCTTGTTCACGAGAACCGTTTTCATTAGCATTTTTTTTTAATGTTTTCTCATACTTTGTAGTTAGGTACTGTTAGTTGTACTTTGTAGTTCTTACGGAACGAAAATGGTGGTAAATATAAGGTACCTAGGTAGGATAGAGTTGTAATAAGTACTAAGTTAGTTGACCCACGCAACTTCGTTTGCGTCATATAGGTAGGTATTATAAGTTTATAACATTTAAAACCTTCCTCGACTTCCTCTATAAATGGATTATCTAACAAAACAATATTTTTTCAATTCCAACCAGTAGGTACGACCTAGTTCCTGAGATTAGCGCGTTCAACAAAACAAAAGCTCTTTAGTTTTATAATATTGGTACCTATAGGGCATTTGTTCTCCCCACCACTCCTAGTTCCGGAGATATTGGGGGTCAAAGTTCCAAATTTTTCACAGCTGTTTTTGTAAATACTAGTATTTCAGGTTTTAACTTTACTTAAATTACCTCCATGACTCGTTTACTATTCAAAGCATCCACTAGCACAATGTTTTAAGAGTGCTACTTTGAGTTTTACCGTAAAATGTGATTTTTGACCCAAAAAAAAAAGTCATTTCCCATCAAAAAATTTTGCGTAGGGGTACTTGGTTTGATGTACAGAATGCTTGGTTGTCGGATGCGTGAAGGGTTCGTTTACACCCTGTATAGCACCTACTCGTTGGAAGCAAAAGGTGCATTACAACCAATGACTATATTATTATAGCCTTCTCTTTGATTACCTACAACGAATGCAACGCGGCAACGTATGCTGGCGGCAGTCCTAGTTCTTCATAATATAAATCAAAATTGCCCCGTTAGTCTAGTGCATGGTCGCGGTCGCAAGCGACGTCTGTGCATGACCATGAGGTTCTATTTTCTGGTCGGGCAAAGTGATATTGGGTAAATCCATCAGAATTTCTCAGTAGCAGCCACGGAGTCTAGATATGTGAGTGTACTAATAGGTACACCTCCGCCTAATCCTAAATAGCTCCCGCTTACGATCGAGGGAACCGTAGGAAGCCCAAAAACAAATAAGACATTGTAGTACTTGTCGCAGACACCTGGTACCAAAATGTATAATTATGTATCAAAAACAATTACACATCACGCATGCGGCTAGCCTATTTCTATGCAAATCTATTCTCATAACGTGTCATCGAGCAAGATTTAACAAAACAATCCCCAGAGCACAGCCATTAACCGAAATTGGTTTGATTGCGAAAATATTTGGCAAGTCAGCCCACCTGCCCACGGCATGGTTCGTGACTCGTTCAAACTCGCCTGACACGCACGGCGCGGCAGTTCGATGCTAGCTCTCCAGGCTGAAGGCGTGGCGGTAATCACCATCACGAGGTTACCTATAATGGCTTTATGAAATCTCGCATCAAATAAAATTGACAATCAAGTCAATTTTAGTTTGTTGGTACAGCTATTGCTATATTTTTCGGCGACATCTCAGTTTGACTGGGTTTAAGTGGCTATAGGATCAAATCATAACAGGCTGAGAATTAGCACTTTAATAACGTTAACGTTTATAGATGAGGTTTAACCCTTATACAGCACGGAATTGCAGTTTTCCATGCTACTATCCGAGAGACCGAGACAACGACAATGCGACGATGCGCTCGGCAGCACGCTCTCTGTGTTTCTCGCCCTACCAAAAACGGCGATGTAATTAGGTTCAACCATCATAGGGATGCATGTACACAAAAAATAAGTGACCGAACAAACACCATAGCAACACAACACATACTATACATAATAATATATTATGTATCTAAAAAACCGACTTCAAAAAGACAAAAAAAATTGCCACCGACTTCAGAAGCTGCTTTTTCTTGTGAAGTTTATTTTTCACTTTTTTGTGTTTTTCGTTTACCTATGTGTTTTTGAAGTCGTTTTTTTTTTGCAAAAATGTTTTTTTATTTTACGATTTTTAGTTGTAATATCCTATACAAATATTTACTATACATTTAACATTCAACCAAAAACCCTAACCCTTAATCTTCAAGAGTCCCTTATAATTGCTTTCAACTCCTAACCGTTTAGGAGTAGTACCTTCCATAATCATCTCACCTAGAGAACCTGAAAGAATACAACCATAATTATATACGTCCCCATAATATTTTACTAAAGAATTATGCTCAAACTCCTAACCGTTGAGGAGATACCTTCCATCATCAGCTCATCAACATGAAAATACTTAAAAAACTTATGAAAAAGCACGAAACTACGTGTTTCGTGCTTTACTTTCGATATTTACCTTCTATCATCAGGGCAAGCTAACCCTGAAAGAATAAAACTATTACTTCACAAGTACGTATAGTTTTGAAAGAATTTTCTATCAACTCCTAACCGTTGAGGAGTTGTACCTTCCATCATCATCAGTGAATCCACATGATATTATGATGACCACACGCAAATACTTGAACAGGTTTAGAAAATATATGGAAAACGTCATAAGTGCCTATAAAGATGGAGGGTTGCCCTCGATTTCCCTGGGATCCCATCATCAAATCCTGACTTGGTGACAATGGGACCACCTCGGGTCAACCTGATACCCTGAAAGAATACAATTATCGCTCCATAAGTGAATATAAATAAGAAAGAATTTTCTTTCAAATCCTAAACGTTGAGGAGTTGAACCTTCCATCATCATCAAATTGACATGGTTTATGATGGTCAGACGCAAATACTTTTAGAAATTATTTGAAAAACATCATATGTGCCTATAAAATTTGATCCTGATTTGGTGACAATTGGCACCTCGGGAGTATACCTTTTCGAACACAAAAAGAGTTTTGAAAATCGGTTCGGAGATATGCGATAAAAAACATAAAAAAAACATAGACGAATTGAGAACCTCCTCCTTTTTGGAAGTCGGTTAAAAAGGTGTACTAAGTTATTTGTTAAACTTAAAAGTGTCCATTACGTAGGTACCTATACCTTTTTATTGGATGTATGAATTTCAAGACTTCCCATGGATCTGAACCAAATCGTAAGTGTACCTACCTACGTAGTTGCGCAAATTACGTGTGATCGTTGTGCTGATGTGTTATACTCCGGACCTACCGCTCTGTAGCCACGCTGCTAACTGTATCTTCATAATTATCATTGGCCATAAACGTATATTTTTTACGAAGCTCTTATTATATTTAAATTTAAAACTTGTTTTTCTAGTGAATGTAGTAGGTACTTGTTAAATAAGTATTTAGGTATGTTTACTTGATTTTAATGAGTCTGCGATTTGGCTATTGCTCTTGCTGTCGTTTATTATGTACGTGTAAAGAATGTTCATGTATTTATAACCGGTTTATGCACTGCTGCAATAACAATACTACTGAGCTCCCATATTATTATTATATACTCTTGGCTACTGAGTGAGTACTGTCAATGCAATGCAGCCAAAAAAGGAGGCCCAGTATTTGGAGCCCTAACGACGCCCACCTGCTGCCGGGGCTGTTAATTGTGCCTAATACGTCTGTTGGAGTACCTAATACGAGTACACTTGTACAGTTACCATAAGTGACTGTGTCTTTGCTTCTTGTGTGGCTGTGTTTGACAAAGTTGAAATCCCAGGTAGTTTCAACAGGAGCTTGAATGCTCCTTAGAGGGAAGAAGGTGGCACTAATATTTAATTCAGAATGTTTTTTGGAAGACTATTTTGAAACTGTCTATTCTGAATAGAAACAGTATTTCTGGGTTCGATGCAGTCGGCCAGTGTTATTGGGTTTTTTCATCAGGTATTGCTCAGTAGCAACCCTTTTTTTTTTTTTGGGGGGTGGGAAATCATCAAATAACCCCTCCCGCTCTTGGGCAGAGCGAAAGGGAGTGTCAGACTTCTACTGACTAAAAACCACCCATGTTCCTTCTTCGCCCTTTATGTCGAGGCCGCGGTATCCCTTGCGAACAACCCGCAGCCTCTCAGTAGCAACCCTGGAATCTGAAATTCTGCCCTGCTGGTGGCAATAGACCTGCCCCCTATTACAACTTGCAAAAGGTAGGTGTATTGTTAGGTACACTTCTGCTGATGATATGTTATGTTAGTTCCGATTAAGGCCAAAAGATCCAAAGAAAGGAAAGACCAAAAGATACATATCATATAAATTAATGTTTATTTTGAAGGGATAATAACAAAATCCCATTCGATATAAAACTAGCTTTTAATATTGCATTGAATTAGTACAAAATACACGCTCATTGCACGCATACAGCTCGGCTGTAACAAGGAATAGTTCGTTGGAGGACGATCGTTTCAATTATAAGTTTCATCATTAAAAGCACTTTCATAAAGTAATATTTCTTAGGAGATTAATCGGTAGTTAGGGATATTTTTAATGTATTTAAACGTAGCTGCTATATGCTTGCCTAGGGAACAGTAGCTTATTGATATTTTTATATATTGAATGATTCCTTGAATGTGATCATCTTTGGATGAAATATTTATTATCTGTGCCTCTTACTATCTGTCATTTCTAGATCTGGCAGTCGTCTGGCACTTCTAGCAGTTTAAAAGATACTTTGGCACTAAAATACAAATATCTTGATCACTTATTTGTGTCACTAGGTGAGCAGGCAGCTACGTCCCTATTAACAAAACATCCCGGTGGATAAAGTACCCGGGTGTAAATACGTCATTATGAACATAAGAAAGATATGGTCACACGTCATATATATTTTTTCTTTCTTTCTTTTAAATGTATGAGTGACAGAGACAATGCTCTAGAAAAAGAAATGTCTATACAGAGTGGCATGATTCTTTGAAATACATAATAAGGAATAGGGTGTTGAAATGGGAGGATCCTCCGACCAAAGGAGTGTTGTGTCTGATGGGCAACTGCCCAAAGATTATAGTCTGTTATAGTCGAGAGTTTTATTTGTGGTCTTAACTCGCGGATAACTGTAATATCGTCGGACTAATCAGAATTCGTATCTACAAAAACGCCATTTTCCTGCGCCATCTTTTTAACGCTCTTTTTTTTATTCCACATTATAAAATTTAAAAAAAATATTAGGTAAATGTCAATCTAAACCCATTCTAAACTTAAATAATATAGAACGCCATTTTAAAAACCCCTCGAAATTTGTTAGAAGATCAGTTTTTTGTTACTCCTATAAAATTTGCTCAAATGTAAAACTTACGAATTCTGATATTTAGACCGACGATATCACGATTCAGGATTTTAGTTCTTCATTTTGCGTCATAGATTTCGCTAGCATCAAGTTAATTATGTCTGCTACACCATAAAGTCACCTCGTATTACCTCAAAGTGACATATTCACGGCCGGGTACTGTTGATATTGGTAATATTATTATATTGTGGTAATACCCAGGCGGTAGGTATGCTACGGATGCATCAGTATAACTTGGAAGTATTGCACTGAACTTTTTTTACTGCGCACTGCATTTTCAACTCTCAGCGTCGAGCCGACTGTTCAAAACTAAATAGTGCACTTTTTCAATACACAAGGGTTGCTCTCTGTTCAATTTTCAACGCTAGCATCAATGTCGAGAGTTAAAATTGCAGTGAGCGGTTAACTTCAAGTTATTCTGGACAGTCTATGTAAGGATCTGATTAGTTATAACATTTTCTACCCCTCAAAACTATATCTAGAGATTCCTATACATTATGATTCTTAGTATAAAACATTGTTTTTGCGACACCCCATTATTTTGTACTTTCGAATGAGAATTCTTTCTCGTAACTTTAGGGTCTAATTTAGGATGAGTATTTTAGCATTTTAGTTACTTTAAAACGTAACCAAGTGTTTTCCCATTTAGATTCTGCGTAAAATAAATTAATGTTACATAGTTTTCGTCTTTTAAGTTATGAAACCTTTTCCAAAAGTTGAGAGGTAGAAAACGCTACAAATCTTGTAAAACAAAGCAGTTATAAATTCAATAAAATATTCGTATTTACATAACTCTCACAATTTCTTTCAGACTAGATGCTGACACATGGGGCCACAGGTTCGTTCCCAGTCGAGTCAAATGGAAGTAACTGCGTGTCGAGTGTAACTCGATGTGTCAGCATTACTTCCCAAGCAACGGGTTCCAACTGTGCTGTAAACCTTTATTTATCTAAATAAAAATATTACTTTCATATTTTTTATCAAAAGCTAAATATACCTTAAATTCAGGCATGATTGTTAGTGTAATAAGCTGGTAACACTGGGAAATTTAATGTTGCCATTGCCTAAAGGTACAATCAAACCGACCGAACTTCGAAATGGCTTCGAACAGGATTTTGACAGACACTTTAAACATTTCATGACTAAAATCCAGTGTCCGTAGTGCGATCAAATCCGTAGCGGTTTGTCAGCACCTTAAAATAAACCAAAAAAAAAACCTTAACCACTATTATAGTCCATAAGCCACCACATCTGAACGAATGTTTACAAAGAACAGTAAGAACCCTTGCCGTCGGCTAAGTATGTAGGTGTCCGCCGTTACGCAGCCTTGGGCGCAGTGTCTGCGGGCAGCAGGTGGTGGGTGAGCCAGCAGGACAGCAGCGGCTGCGTGACGGCCACGAACAGCAGGAAGTACACGCGGCGCTTGGTGCCGCCCGCTGCCGGCTTGCTCCAGCTGTCCGTGTACGGGTTGGGGGTATACCCTGGGGTGTAGCCGTATGCTGTCGCTGCCTGCTGTTCTGGAGCTGGCGACCCGGATAGGAGTTGTAACCGGAGGGTTTTAACCTAGAAAGAAAGTTTAAAGTTATGTCAAAGTAGGTATGACAATTAGAGAATTCGATCCCGGGATCCCGGTCATATTTTAGTCCCGAAATTTTCGGGATCAAATTTAATGAATCCCGGGATTTTCGGGATTGATAGTTGATACATATTCATACATGTGCAACAAATTGAGAAGTATGCTTGCAGATGAGACGTCAGATGTGTTGTTATTCCTTAGATTTTATTTCCGTGGTTTAAAGTTTCTAGTCAATTTAATTTAAAAATATAAGTAGGTACATACTTGTAAACATTGATCTTTTTAGCATAATTATAGTCTTTTTTAGGGTTCCGTAGTCAACTAGGAACCCTTATAGTTTCGCCATGTCTGTCTGTCTGTCTGTCCGTCCTCGCTTAATCTCTGTGACCGTTAGCACTAGAAAGCTGAAATTTGGGACCAATATGTGTATCAATCACGCCGACAAAGTGCTAAAATAAAAATTGTAAAAAAATGTTTTATTAGGGTAGCCCCCCTATATGTAAAGTGGGAAGTGTTTTTTTTTTTAATTTTAACTCTAATGTGTGATATATTGTTGGAAAGGTATTTAAAAATGAATAGGGGTTTACTAAAATCATTTTTTGATAATGTCAATAATTTCGGAAATAATCGCTCCAAAAGTAAAAAACAAAGCGTCCCCCCCCCTCTAACTTTTGAACCATAAGTTTAGAAAATACGAAAAAAATCTGAAAAGTAGAACTTTATAAGGACTTTCTAGGAAAATTATTTTGAACTTGGATGGAAACAACAGATGGAAACTGCAGTTAACCAATATAATTTGGTCCCTGAATCGTATGAGCGCCTATACAATCCAGAGGTCAAGTTTCATTTGCCCGTATTTTTTTTTTAACTTCGTTTACATAATATTTTATTATCTACGGAACCCTACACTGAGCGTGGCCCGACACGCTCTTGGCCGGTTTTATAGTTTATCTAAATAAGTCTAAAGAAGTTGATTTTTAGAAGTTTATTGTTAGTTTCATAAATGATTTACAAAAGTGCCTAGTTTGTTTATTTTATAAGAAGAAAGTATAATTTTGTTTAACTGCTTTTATGAAGATTTAAAACTTTAATATTCTGTCGTCACAAAACTAAAATATCAATAAAAAATTGATTTCGATATGTTTTACTGTTTTTTCGTTACCACTTTCGATTACCAATACAATCCCGGGACTATCCCGGGATCAACTGTCGATAATCCCGAAATCCCGGGATCAGAAAAATCGACCGGGATTGAATCCTCTACGGACAATAGAACCAGGCGACGCGGTAGACCCAGAAGGAGATGGCGTAACGAGCTGAACTCTTATCGGAAGAGCGAAGGGAGGCCTTTACCTTGCAGTGGGACAGATTAGGCTCATAATAAAAATAACTAAGTAGGTTAATGTGTTTTTGAACTTTACACAGGTTCCAGCTCTATAAACTCTGAAAAAGTGTTAGTCAGCATTTTTATTGGAAGGAAAGAAATCGCAAAAATCTATGGATTAGCTAGTGACATAAATGCAGCGTGTGTGGAGTCTTGGATTCTACCCCGATAGAATCCGTATTTCCTAACGCTTAGTCCTTACTAAGTGTTAGGAAATACTCATCAGTAGTTTCTACGGTAAACGTATAATACTCCAAAAAATGCGGACATTATGTTATGTTTACATCATCAACAGCCTATTGTTGTTCCCACTGCTGGGACACAGGCCTCCTCTGTTTGAGAGGCAATGGGCTATAATCTACCACGCGGGCCCAGTGCGGATTGGTAGTATGTCACATGTCTTCGAATTTTTGGTTCTAGGACATGCCGGTTTCCTCACGATGTTTTCCTTCACCGTTTTAGAGAGCAGCGGTGATGAAATAAATTACACAAAGTAATGCGCCTGCCTGGTTTTGAACCCACGACTTACTGTTACTTACGGCCACCACTGCTCTCAACAATGTTTACAACCAAGAACCAAATTTAAAAATTACAGACCTCATGCTCTTTCACTCCCACATTATATTGTGCGAGTTATGTTTTTTTGTCTAGCTATCATTTTCAATTAATTACTGTAATGACGCTATAAAACCTATGCTAATAACTAAACATTAAAGCACTCACCAAAAAATAGGACAGCGCGAAGCTGGTATAGACGAGACTGCAGTAGTACGCTGTCTTGCCGAGCACCAGTCCAGCCAGCAGACTGCCGATCATGATGATGTACTTGTACCTGTAACGACATGAATATTACTCATTATCATTCTCTCGCCAATCATTTGGAATCGGTGCAGCATGTCTTCTTCTTCCATACTTCTGAAGTGAACCACACATCACAAATCTCAAACAAAGATTCAGAGAAAAAAGAGAAAAAAAAAGTTTTACAAAATCAATATAACTTACCCCGAGAAGGCCAGTAGATCCAAAGTCTTGAGATGCGTGCTGGTGTTGGTGATGTACAGTGTCACCAGGTACATGACCATCTCGAAGATGATGTAGGCCAGCGCGGACGACGCCTGCATGCCTATCTGTTCTGGAGAGAAGCGGTGTTGAAGTCCTGGGGAAGATGGATTTATTAAACGAGGTGTAGTCGCTTTGAGGCTGGGCGGAGTCCATCTTCGACGAGACTTGTACCGCCCAAGTGAATGAGAGTTGCCGATAATCGAGTTAAAGCGGAGCTCTCACAGAGAAGAAAATTGTACAGAGATATTTAAAAATTAACCAAAAATAGCTGTGGGAGAAAATAAACTAAAAATATTTATTGACATAAAAACAAGCTGTTGGTCCCGGCTGCCATATACAGGGTGTAAATCAACCCATCACACACCCGTCAACCAAGCATTCTGTATATCAAACTAAGTACCCCTACGCAAAAATTTTTGCTGCGAACGATTTTTTTTTTTGGTTCAAAAATCACATTTTGCGGTAAAACTCAATGTTGCACTGTTAAAACATTGTGCTAGTGGATGCTTTGAATAGTAAACGGGTCATGGAGGTAATTTAAGTAAAGTTATAACCTGAAAAACTAGTATTTACAAAAATAGCTGTGAAAAATTTGGAACTTTGACCCCCAATATCTCCGTAACTAGGGGGTTCCCAGGTATGGTCTAGAACAAAAATATGATCGCAGTGGTGGGGAGAACAAGTGCCCTTCGTTTGCGTAAAGGGTACTTTTACACCCTATATAGATCTTTGGCAGTCGTTACAGGTAGTCAGTGACCTGAAATTCTGACATCCAGTCTTACCAAAGAGTATCGTATTACCTAATATTAACTGGGTCGTGGAGGTCAGATAGGCAGTCACTCCATGTAAAATACTAGTATTCAGCTGCATCCGGTTAGACTGGAAGCCGACCCTAACTTAGTTGGGAAAAAAGGCTAGGCAGATGATGATGACATAAAAACATTATGTCTGACTCTTTGCGATAGTCAAAACTGTGTTGCAAAAGCCAGCGAAAATGATGATTTACTTTCTTGTCATAAAACTTCTACTTTTAATAAAAAAACTAAATGGAAAAAAGAACATTCTACATACATGTGTGTGCGTGACTTTCAACTTTTAAGGTAAGGTACGTATTTGCTTGCGGATGCAAGTTGAGAGTGTTGACCATAATGTTGATATTTAGACACATTCGGCTTGATTTTCACCTAATCATGACGATAACGACAGCAAATATCTTAAATGACCTTCCCATTTCTATAAGAAGCTTATGCAATCAATCCTTAGTGCAAGATAATGTAATTCCTGATAAGTGATAAGATAACAAAAGATCAATAACTTTTTGTTATGAAAAGCCACTAAGATTTGTCTTTAGTATATTGTGAACTTTGACTCTCTTCTATCAACTGGAGCGTTCCTTCCTGTGCTGATAACAATTATTTTTAGTTGAACAGTTAATGAAGTAACTCATTATTGATTTTGGTAATAAAATGCATAATATAGCAGATATAATGTTCAACTTCATCGTTTTCGGCTATGTCGGCCAACCTCAGGCTTTCTGCGGCGACTACCCAGGAAATATTATGGAGAAGCGTCAGGGTATTAAAGGGGATAGAACCGATGTGGCTTATCAACCTGCCCGCCATTTTGATTTTTTTATGAAATCGCGGCCCACGATGAAAGTTGTATGTATCTTTACCTTCAAATATCTCGATAACGTGACACTTTGTACCATATGACATTTTTTGTTCGTCTAAGTGTCCTCTACCCATACATACTAGTTTCATCGTGGGCTGTGATTTCTACAAAAAATCAAAATGGCTATGGGTCGATATGCCAGCTTCCATACAAAAAAGTTCAAACCCCTTTTTTAAAGTTTTTTTCCAATACTTTCAGGTTGTATGTTGATTAAAATATGATTCACGGCCGTAACATATAATATTTACAGAATTAACGACCCTTTTCAGTTCAAATGAACTTAGAAGGCTGTATTGGCTGGTCGCCTGTGATACAGGTTTAACCTAGTACAGGCATCGAACTTTCTTATACCTACATTATTTTTAAGATTTAAATTGTATTTACTGTGCCAACTCTAATTTTTGAATAAATATTATTATTATTTTCGGAATGTGTTTTTTCTTCTCAGCTCTTAGACTGGATTTTTACTACATTTACGGGTCGAAACCAAAGCAAATGTAGCGTGTGGTGTGTGTGTGTGTGTGTGTGTGTGTATGTGTGTGTATGTGTGTGTATGTGTGTGTGTGTGTGTGTGTTGCGTGTGAGATTTTTATGTGTTGTGATGAGGTCCTACTTCATTCTCTTCTATCTGCATAAACTTCCTAACTATTCTGCATGTGTTTAAAATCGCAGCTTTTTGTAGTGTAATGTAGAGGGTTTCTTTAAGGTCTAATAATTTTAAGCTATGGAGAAGATGATTCGGGATTACCCCTGTTGTGGAAAGGACTACTGGGACTACATATACTTTTTCTTGTTGCCAAATTCTCGTAGCTTCTTCTTTCAATTCTGCGTACTTACTTATTTTTTCAGTGATCGTTTTCTGTAAGTTGTGTGTGTTGGGGACCGCAATATCTATCAGGTAAGTAATTTTGTTTATTTTGTCCTGTAGGATTATATCCGGCCTGTTGTAGTGGATCGTCCTATCAGTGAGAATAGCGCGATCATAGAAGAGCTTATGTGTTTCATTTTCTAGGGTAGGCATTGGTTTGTAATTGTAGTAAGGAGTGTTGGTATTTTGAATGAGTGTATGTTTGAGTGCTAGTTTTTGGTGAATGACATTGGCCACTTGATTGTGCCTGTGTGTGTAGTCGGTTTGCGTGAGAGTTGTGCATGCTCCTGTTATGTGCTGAATAGTTTCTGGGATTATTATTATTATTATTATTGATGGTTTTAATTATTGTAATACTGTAAATACATGTATATTATGGCCGCAAATCATATTTTGTTCAGTATACAGCCTGACACTGGCTGGTAACTTGCAAAAAATATGGGCTACACTGGGGTCCCTGGCGCTTCCACCTTATATTCTATTTATTAGGGACAAAAAACAGTTACATGCCAAGCCTAACTAAATATTCTTAAATTAGCACTACTTGAAATACATTTATACACAATCTCACATATTATAGTGCACGTATGTGCGCAGAAACAGGTGCACTCTCTCTTCCCTCAATATCATAGCTCGATGGGACGGCAATCCGACACGACCGGAGAGGGAGCATAAAGGGGAGAATAAGGCGCAAGACGAGAAGGTTAACTCCCCTATTGGTTTCTTGGTCGTAAGCTGCCTTGGCTTCGATTCCCAACTTAGGCAAACTTATAGCATACCTTAAAGACTAGGTGTCGTCTGGTCATCACCACTCACCCAACATGAAGCCGGCGAGCAGCACATAGGTGACGTAGCCCATGGAGGGGATGTACAGGTCGGGCGCGTTGATGTCGTACCGCGGCTGCACCGGCGTGTCCTGGTCGTATTTCACCATCCATTCCTGGAACAGAGCAGCTTACGTTACGGAAAGAGAAAGAAATGTAGCGATAAACCAGCTTCAATGGGAGGGTACCTAAATAATTAGACAGATAAGAAGCATTTATTGGGAAGAATATGAAAAAAGTAAATAACGTTTTTTAAAGCGAACTGAATTTTCAGCACTTGGCTTAATGCTTCAAGTTGAAATCAAACAGGTCGCACTAGGCCAGGATTCACTTGTATTCTTCAGGCCTGACTCAATGCCAATAGTTAAAAGTTTAAAACGTTAAAAATGTAGTGCGCCGTGTAAGATGCAGCGGAAACAAATCGCATTGTAAAATCAAGCTTGCGCAACGACATTCTTAAGGTGACGAGGTGATGAGGTGCTTGACTTTGTTTTCACTTGCACCTTATTTATTTTGCCATTAAAACACTTCCTCAAAAAAGGTAACCTGCACTTGTTATGTGTTGCAGGGAAGTTTGTTCCACCTCTTCTCTTTAGCTAAAACTCTAAGACCAGGACCTCATGGTCCTGGGTCCGAATCCCAGGTCGGGCAAAGTGTTATTGGGTTTTTCTATCAGGAATTTCTCAGTAGCAGCTACTGACTCTGGATGGGTATACCTCTGCTTAACTAGATATTTATCTAGTGTGTATTAACCAACCTTATGCGTATAAGGGAACATGATGAGCAGCAGCTTCCGCAGCACATATCTGGTGTCCACCGCGAAGTAGTACCGCAGTCGGGACACGGGCACGTACTTGTTGAGCTCACGCTGGACTGCCTCCCGACCCTGGGACGCTAGCTGGTTGCCGTACTGCAGCGCCATGTCCTGCGAGAAAGGGACACTAATAGACTAGTGGGAGGGGTGGGGAGGGCGCATTTGTTTTATTTGTTTACTAGATTCAGTGGTTTGGCTTGCATGCAGGTTAAAAAATAGCACAATGTTCTAATGGTATAAGAAATAACCCTTTTTTTTTCCCGGTTGGAAAATTATCAAATAACCCCTCCCGCTCTTGGGCAGAGCGAAAGGAAGTATCAGACTTCTACTGACTAAAAACCACCCATGTTCCTTCTTAGCCCTTCATGTCGAGGCCGCGGTATCTCTTGCGAACAACCCGCAGCCCCGACGGGCGTTTAGTTTACCCTCACGGATAACTTGCGCGTTGTAAAAATTCGTTGGTTCATTGAAAGACATGATCCACTAAAGCATCATATGCCTAGCCTTTTCCAAACAGCTAAATATGATCAATAGGGATGTTTCCTGACTAAAACAAATATGATTCTAATAAGTCCGTCTATATTAGTGATCAGGTAATGTAATAATAAAAAAAAAAGTGTGTGTGTGATGAGAAGAGAGTGAGATGAATGAAATTAAACTGTGTGGTGTGCTCCAAATAAAAATAAGTAAAAGTGAAAATTCGGGCGCCTGGAGTACACACAAAACTATGCCAAGGATAGACTTACCTGCGGGAGCTTGAGACTTTTAATCTTCAAGCGGGAAGGCATCAATAAAAATCAATCATGAAAAGTAAGAACGACTTTATTACCCGAAGGCTGCTGGTTTGAAAATTCCTTTCTAATTCTAAAGCTAACAGCTCTAATGTGTAAAATTAAGATGACATCGCTGTTATTCTAAGACCTGTCATTATTGCACTTTTTAAAATAAATTGAAGTTATGTATCATAAACCATACCAAACTCCGTCGACTAAATTAGGAACCTGATGGATTATCCAAGAGCATCTTGGTGATATTCGCCGAGATTGCCAACGGCGGTCCAAGATATATGCATTTTGGTAGGCGTGCGTTCAAAAATTTAAGTAATATGGAAAAAAAACGCCTTGTGGCTGAAAACAAACATGAATAATCGTTAGCGGATAAAAAATGGCGATTCGACGCAGGAGTCGTTACGAACAAATACAATTAAACTCACCGTTTCTTCCAAAAATCAAAATGTGGTCATCAGTAGATGAATTAATCCAAGCAAATAATTATCAAATGAAGATAAAAGATCCTGAAACAATTAAATATCGGAAACTATTAGCGTCTGCTATCAAAATAGCCATGACAACGCGGAACGGACCGAAATCACAAAGAATTCGCTTACCTTAAAAAATAAAGGCTATCCAATTAGGATCATGACAAGGGCAATCGGCTACCACATAATTAGGGACTAGATGCCACCCATCTCAAGTTATATTTTGAGATTTTATTGGAGCGCTCAAAAATCACTCCATTGATTCCAGGCTGTAGGTCGAAAAGCAAGAAATGTCAAAGTCAATTTGACAGCATCGAAAATAAAAATCAGTGTGACCACTTCACGAATCCAAGTCAACAAAAAATGAATTTTCATAAGGCAACACCAACCAGAGCCTACAAATCAAAGCAAAGAATTCAATAGTATGTAACAGGCTTAAAAGACTCGTTACATTACATCCCTCCCCGAAAATAAAAGAAAGGAACTTTCTTTTATTAGAAAGAAATCTTCAACACAATAGACCAGTCTTAACAACTTTCTAAATCCAAAAAAAAGAAAAGAATCATAAAAGATTCGAAGTGTAAATGAATTCTGAACATGTCAAACGACAAGGTCTCAAGAATTTAATAAAAGTAAAAACATGCAAATGACAAAAAGTCAAAAATGAAATCTGTGAAAAACAGAAAAAAATATAAGTTATAAAAACTAGTTAAATGAAACGAAGAGAGAAATCTCTTAGCGCTTCTAAACTCCAAAACAGTGCAGTTAGGCACTATAGCCACTGACTACAAATTTCAAACGAATTCGAACAAATTACCAATACAAACTACAATTTTTAGTGCAGTTAGGCACCATCGCCACCGACTAAAAATTTCAAACCACTTGGAACAGTACAACTTTGAGTGCAGTTAGGCACTATCGCCACTGACTACTATGTCAACTGCTTCCAACTCTACCATCTCTATGAGTGCAGTTAGGCTCTTTTGCCACTGACTAACTCCGTATCCAACAATCCAAAAAAAATTGAAACTCCAAACAAAAGTTTTTAAATAAAGCTGAAAGACCTTATTTAAAATATTGTTACAGGCACAACCTGCAACGAAACAAAGGAAAGCGTACTGTGATCGGCTCATCACCACCGAATTCCCGAGCACAATAGCTGTAAAAGAATGTTGCTGTGACTGGCTCAACACTACCAATCTCCCAAACACAGACAAACACAAAAAATCATTGAGATCTCCAATGAGAAATCTCAATAACGAAAAGGCGAAAGCCAAAGTTTCACAATGCGATCGGCACATCACCACCGAACTTCCGAACGCAAAGAAAAAAGAATGACGAAAGTCAAAAAAAAAATCCCGCATTGTGATTGGAACAACAATGTCCAACACAATGGAAAAAGGAAAAAATATGGCCGGAGCCGAAATCCCACATCGTGATCGGCACAACACCACCGACTTTCCGAGCACAATGAAAAAAAGAGTCGAAATCAAGGTCAAAAGTTACACCAAGATTCAAAAAATAATAAGGCATTTTGTAACAAAGGTTACAGAATGACCCTATAAAAGGTTACCCTTAAAAAAATAAAATCTTATACAATCCAACAAAAACGAACAAAACATAAAATAAGATCCTCTGGTGTGAAAAACATTTAGTGTGGAAAAAATTGTATTTAATTAACAAAAATGGCCTAAGTTTTATTTTTAGAATGTTAAGAATTCAAATTCAATAAATTTATAAGAAGTTACCTAACATACATCTTTCAAATCGTTGATAACCTATCATCCATCCCCTCGTACATCACACTGTCAAAAACGACCTTCAAACAGAATTTATCAAAATCAAGACTAACACTTGGAAACCAAATTAAAATTTAATAATATCTTTAACATGATAACGTCCCACTGAACCTTTATTTAAATCTTTCAAAACATAAACGTTATCCGAAACCTTTTCAGTTATTTTACACTTTACAAACTTAGGTGCAAGCTTAGCTGAAAAATATGCAGGAGCATGAGATTGAACAAAACTTCTTCTCCACACCATATCACCCACACCAAAAGAAATGACTTTCCGACCTTTATTATAATAAGCGGCATTTCGCTTATACCCCTTTAACAAGTAAGCTTGAACTTTAACAAAAATATCACTAAGTGAATTAAGAGAAACTGCATAAGCATTCCTATTTGAAATTTCTAGTTGAGATAAGTTATCAACAGAACTACTAAAGTGATGTAATGACGCATCAAGAATAAGCTCCCTACCAAACATCAGAAAGTTAGGAGTAAACTCAGTAGCAAGGTTTACACTATTATTTAAAGCTAATTGAACATTGGGCAAAAAACTTGACCAAGTTCTATGATCATCTTTAACAAAACACGATATGCAGGTTTCGACCGTTTTATTATATCTCTCAACAGGGTTATTTTGAGGTGTATACAAAGTATTATAAAATATTTTGGTTATATTAAAACCTTTCAAAAAATCTACAAAATGTTTTGAAGTAAATTGAGTTCCATTGTCACAAACTACTATTTTTGGACAACCAAATTTGAGAAATATTTCCTTTTCAAAATGTTTACAAATTACTCTAGTGGTAGCATTGATCATTGGAAAGAACCAGCAATATTTAGTAAAAACGTCTACAACCGAAAGTATGTATCTATGACCAGAATAAGTTTTAGGTAGAATTCCTATGATATCAACTGAGAGCATAAGCATGGGACGATCAACTTTTTTAGGATTAATCATAATACCAAAAGGTGGAGATGTAGTATGTTTATAAGCTTTACAGGTATCGCAAGACAAAAGGTATTGATGAATATCATTAAACATTCCCTTCCAAAAATAATGTTGTTTTAATTTCTTTAAAGTTTTATGTATTCCTAAGTGTCCAGAATTCACATCATCGTGATTTGATCTAATAGTATCTAAAATATGCTCTTTGGGTATAACAATCTTCCAGTCTAAAAGACTGTGAGGATTATATTTATTTCTACAAAATTTATATAAAGTATTATTTTCAACTCTAAAATTCTTATACTTTCTAGGAGATTTTTGACAATGGATAAATATTTTTCTATACCAAGGGTCAGTAATTTCATCGTCAGGTAAGACTAAACTGTCCTGAGCGTTTATAGCGGCGACTTCTATGCGAGATAAAGCATCTGGAACTAAATGTAATGAACCTTTTTTATGAATAATATCGAATGTAAATTGAGAAATTCTAGCAGCCCAACGAGCCAAACGTCCACTAGGATTACTGAGACCTAAAAGCCATTTCAAACAAGCGTGGTCAGTGACAACTGCAAACTTCATTCCTTCAATATAAGGTCTAAAATGTTCTATGGAATCTAAAATAGCTAATAATTCACGTTCAGTGGTACTGTAATTTCTTTCACATTTAATAAGTGACCTAGAATAAAAAGCAATGGGATGTTGATCTCCCTTGTCCATGACTAACAAACAGCAAGGCGAATAGCAAACGAAAAGCAAAAACTAAATTTCAAAAAGTTAAAAGTTTGAAAATAAATTCTCAAGTTTGAGGTTAAGTATTGAAGTCAATGTGGTATTCCCATGAAAAATTACTAAGTTAATTTTATCGTTTTAAAAGTGCAATAATCACTTACAAGCAGCTTAAATCTAGATAAATTAAATGTACAATATTGTACTTACAATTAGATTATATTATTTTCTTTAAAAGTTAAACTTAGTTTTTAAAATAACTTAACTGTTGAGAACAACAAAACACGGTCAATGCTATACATTTCTGTTGGTTTTGCTAAGAAAAAAACATGTTATTAAAACAAACAGGTCAATAAACAAAATTATCAATAAGTAAACACCAAATATTGTTTACAAAGATTCACCAAATTAAGTTAAGTACTACTTATGAGTCAAAAATTAAAATAAACACAAAGTTATTAAAGTAACAATGTAGAACAAACTAATGCAAACAATAGACTCATAAGTTAATTAATAATTGTGCAATAATGACAGTATTTAAGTACCAGACAAACCTACTTCAAGTCCCTGTTCGCTGAGCGACAATTGTAATAATAAAAAAAAAGGAGTGTGTGTGATGAGAAGAGAGTGAGATGAATGAAATTAAACTGTGTGGTGTGCTCCAAATAAAAATAAGTAAAAGTGAAAATTCGGGCGCCTGGAGTACACACAAAACTATGCCAAGGATAGACTTACCTGCGGGAGCTTGAGACTTTTAATCTTCAAGCGGGAAGGCATCAATAAAAATCAATCATGAAAAGTAAGAACGACTTTATTACCCGAAGGCTGCTGGTTTGAAAATTCCTTTCTAATTCTAAAGCTAACAGCTCTAATGTGTAAAATTAAGATGACATCGCTGTTATTCTAAGACCTGTCATTATTGCACTTTTTAAAATAAATTGAAGTTATGTATCATAAACCATACCAAACTCCGTCGACTAAATTAGGAACCTGATGGATTATCCAAGAGCATCTTGGTGATATTCGCCGAGATTGCCAACGGCGGTCCAAGATATATGCATTTTGGTAGGCGTGCGTTCAAAAATTTAAGTAATATGGAAAAAAAACGCCTTGTGGCTGAAAACAAACATGAATAATCGTTAGCGGATAAAAAATGGCGATTCGACGCAGGAGTCGTTACGAACAAATACAATTAAACTCACCGTTTCTTCCAAAAATCAAAATGTGGTCATCAGTAGATGAATTAATCCAAGCAAATAATTATCAAATGAAGATAAAAGATCCTGAAACAATTAAATATCGGAAACTATTAGCGTCTGCTATCAAAATAGCCATGACAACGCGGAACGGACCGAAATCACAAAGAATTCGCTTACCTTAAAAAATAAAGGCTATCCAATTAGGATCATGACAAGGGCAATCGGCTACCACATAATTAGGGACTAGATGCCACCCATCTCAAGTTATATTTTGAGATTTTATTGGAGCGCTCAAAAATCACTCCATTGATTCCAGGCTGTAGGTCGAAAAGCAAGAAATGTCAAAGTCAATTTGACAGCATCGAAAATAAAAATCAGTGTGACCACTTCACGAATCCAAGTCAACAAAAAATGAATTTTCATAAGGCAACACCAACCAGAGCCTACAAATCAAAGCAAAGAATTCAATAGTATGTAACAGGCTTAAAAGACTCGTTACAGTAATACTTGGAACAGACTTTATTGACAATGTTAGTTACGCGGAATTGAACTATCAACGACGATATGGAATTTGTCAAGTGCAGTGACGATTTATAGAAATAAGGTCCTTGTAATTGGGTCCTGAGAGCTTATTCAAGCACAAGGAGGGACTCCTCTTTCCAAGTAGATTTTTCGTGAATCAAGTAATTTTTGCTATTTTTCTGCCTTAGGTTAATGATACTCTTACTGAAACACGCAGGTTACCTGTACTATGGGCTGATGTAGCATGGAACCTAGTTGTGCTGGGTTTGGGATCGGAGACTGCGGGTAACCACCCATGTAACCAAAATCTGAAACACAAAATATTTGCTAATTTATATTGATGTTAACAGAATTTATTATTTTATTTAATTATATAAATACACTAAACAAATTGATTTCATTTTAAAGTTATTATCAAAACTTAACCCAGTCAAAATTTTCTAACCTTTAAAACTGTTGGCAATTAAAAGGAATGTACTCTACATTGCTAGCACGATTTAAGTTAGAAATTGGGTAATTAGTGATTTTTTATATTTACAGGTTTTAAGATATTTTGTAATAAATAATAACGAAAAAAACTTACTTCCGGATGGTCCAGCAGGTGGAACAAAGTCCTGGGAGGTGTCTAACTGGATTCCTTCTTGATAAGGAGGTGCGGGTCCGGCGGGTTGGAACCCAGCAGTGTATGGTGGAGGAGCAGGGCTGAACGCGGGGCTCGGCGAAGGCGCCCCCATCGCCGAAACGTCACTCACACGCTTCGCCTTGCGAATTCCGCCCGCCTGACCCACTGTTAACAAACATTGTGAAATTATTTATTGGAACGCTTTATTTTAATGGCTCACTCAGAGATTTCGGCTATGCTATTGGTTAGGAAGTTACAAGAACTACAACTATGTACATAGCTGGATCTAATTGGCTGTTTTAACGACTGTTGTTACTCAGCAACAATTCATAACAAGGCTTGTCATGTATCGGCAATTTTTAAATATAAGAAGATTTAGGTCACCTGGGAATATTAATGTGTAGAAGGTGTTAGGAACGACATGGTGTGATCAGTTCATTTGAATGTAATAAGAACTTTATGAGCAATTGTTAGATACAGCCTGACCAAGTCGGTAACAGGTGACTACGCTGTTTACATAGAAAAAACCACTTACCATTTCTGGAAGCATTGAAATTCATTGTTTTAGTTTGCTATCAGTCTAATGAGAAGGCAATGACATAGTATATTGTTTAATTAATTCGATTTATTTCTAATTCCACTGATTGAAACACATCACCAACGTCCAATCTGTCGCAATTTGACATTTGATGATGACAAAAGTGACAGGATTCTGTTTTTACGTTTCTTTACGGAGTGAGAGAAGTTTCATCATTTTGTGGTTTTGAAATGAAAAACTTTAACTTCAAATGCAAGAAGAAATATGATAATTTGAAATAAACTAATATGAAAATTAAATTTTTTTTTTTTTTTTTAATTAAAAATTAAAAAAGCAATTCAAAGGTAAACTTGAAGAAAAATCTGCGTGTGATGAAACGAATGAAAACGCGTTTCTTTCAACGTTGTATTTGTTACACTTATCATGGTATTTAAAGTATTCTGAAAAGCAGTAGTACTTTATAGTTTTTTTTTATAATGCTGCTGAAAGAATAAAATAATATCCAATTGGCTATACCAATTCCATTTAATAATATGGTTTCGTGCGATTCCTTGATGAGTGATCGTCATTCATTTATCACATCACTCATCAAAATAACAATGTCAATCACAGTCAAACAAATGTCATTTCATTTTGCGCGAAGGTCATGGTGTCATAACTTCAAAGAACCTGATAGAATCGTCAAAAAGTTTCTTTGCACAGATCAATAGATGGCGCTACTTAAACATTAAAATATAAATATTTTTATTACACTGGTATTACTGGTTTTTTTTTTGTTATGGCTACAACACACTATCGTTGTCATGTGTTTATTTCTTTTCACGCAGATGACGCAGACACGTATTTCCATTATCTTTGGCAGAAAAAAAAACTTCTCAAAGAAAAGCAGACAAAAAAAATACTTTTAAATTTTGTAGTTTATTTACAAAAAATTAATAATAAAATAACTACTAATAACAGAAAATGTTAATTATTTATTGAAATAAATTTCAGTTACAGTGATTCATCTGGGAATGGAATGGAACGTGTTATTGACATTGACTGTTTGTTTTCCAATCCGTATTTACTTTTGAGGTGAATGGATTCTTTAAATTCTTTTCTTATGTTTTGTAAATTTTTAATGACGATCCGGCTATACCGCTATCATCGACTGACCTGTGGCTAACAATTTGGACTCACTGTTTTGCTTTGTGAATTAAATTGTCGACCATGCCTATGAAAAGATGTTGTGCCTGCAGCAAAACACGTAAGTGCATTTAATATTACAACCAATATATTATGATTAGTTAATTTTGGTTTTCTAAGTACATAATAAAATGACTGGATGATAAATTAAAAATATTTGTTACAGGTAAATTGAAGAGGACTACTTTGTTTAATCGTGAGGTGGTTGCATTGAATAAGGAAATATAAAATCTTCAAAGTCGAAAGTGACAATGGCAGAAAAGTAAAAAATAAAACAGATTTTTGTATTATCTATTTCGTTTTATTTAATTTACAATCACAATGCCATTTTTTTAAAAATCGTACAAGTACTAAAAGTGCCTACTGCCTAGTGCGAAAGTACCTTGCACAAAGCACCAGATGGCGCCACACGCCATACATTCCGCAAATGACATGAGTGACGACTCTATACCCTATATCAAATGTACTCTGTGGCGAAGGTCCCGAACGTCAGCTTTGTTTTGTGTTTTCCTCAATTTTATCAAATTCATACTTGAGACTATTGTAAATAAGTCGTAATAATTTTATTGTGCAAAATCTGTGAGTGTCAAAGTTATCGTGATGGCGCTGACGAACGTATTGCTGCTGAGTCAAATAGCTGGCTATGTGATTGGTCTGATATTGTCCCTATGCATCATAGCGCCGATGGGCATGCATGTGCATGAATTCAAGTAAGTTAAGCATGTGGATTGCATTACAATAACTTCAAAATATAAATAAGTTTGTCCTATCCCACTGTTGAGCAAGGGTCTACCCCAATTCCTTCTAAAAGCTCTTTTCCGGTGCCTCCTCAAACCAGCCTTAACTAAAGTCCCCTTTAAAAAAATGGACGAATGAAGGAAAATATGGTAAAATGTTAAAATATTTATAGAAACAAAAAGAACTTAGATACACTTCTCAATCATAGCAATCACTACTAGATATTTTATGAGATTATTACTGTATTCAAGATTTTTATCAGCCCTTGCTGCTTGTGTTCAACACACACAGCACATCTTCTGTTTCCATTTGCCCCTATTAACCGTCACTCTAACATTTGATTGGCTCCCAATGCTATATAATAGGCATACATACCAGCACTTCTGTTATTGTTACAAATCTATATTAATGCTATGTTTGTACTGCTGTTGGTGTACCAAATAAATAAATAAACTCTCCTACCTCTAGTCTAGTGTGTCATAGTTGGGTGCTTCAAACTGGATGCACAAAAGTATGAGATTTCATGCAGAACTTTTTTGTGGTGGTTGTTTTTTGTCGTACTCTTACAAGTGTCTGAACCCAATGACCTACCGTAACAGGTTATTTAAAGAACCGTGTCCGGTGATGGCGGCTGTGTGTACACAGCTGTAGTTTTGTCAGCCGAAGCTTCCTTCAATGAATCAGCTGGCAATAGTAGAAAGTGCTTTGGCCTGCCTGCACTCACCATGGTAAATCCACAGTTTGTAGAATGCCCTGTGGTGGGTTTCTGTACCTATATGCCTAGGTACCTAAAAGGGAATGGCACGATGGCTGCGGATCCCCTTGCAGAGGTGTTTTCCACATTATTCGCGAGTTTCATTCTTGGTTTAGGAAAGAGTTCATTTAGAAATCTATTTAAATGCAGTTGTAATTATTTTTAAATCATAATTGTCTTTTTTCTGTTCATATTCCTTTATATAATATTTAAGCTACTTTCCTTCTGTGTAGCATAGCTGTTTAATAACCTGCATTTATCCTCCTTTGCAGTTTTTTCTGACCAGGGCCAGGGATTGAACCCAGGAACTCTTTCAGGCAGTCGCTTTTATAAACATTTATAGTAATCATAAATTATAATTTTCCAGCGGCCACTGCTTGCTGTTCTCTTACGGTTCTTGGGAGAACGACGGCCAGCTGGCTGTGTCCTGGGCGTATCGGGCGTACTGCGACTATGTCATTGTGGTTGGAGTACTCATGTTCCTGACATGCAGCATTCAGATCTACAGGTATGTCCATTTGTCTAGCTAACACAGTATATTTTATTGGGAAAGGGGGCTTGCTCTTGACCTGATGGAATGAGCGTGCCTGTTCACTCTTGCTTCGAAGATAGGCTGGTTAAATGTGGTAGGGAACACTGATTACATGAAGCAACAGCAATTGCTTCATGTTATCAGTGTTCCAGCATGCAACTGGTTATGATGACCTGATGTGTATGCTGCCAGCAGCTTAAGTATCTGCCAAGAGAGTGCTAAATTATTTAAATATATGGTAGTTGTTTGTGCAGGTTTACTACAAGATGCTTTTTGTAAGAACAACAACGAAATAGTTCAATGAAGAGTAGAACAATAAGAGAGTTTATTGAGATGGATTTTATAAATAACATTTTGCAACTTTGTATATAAATAAAACAGGCATGTTTTGTATACAACTCATAATATTTGTTGTAATGTAAGTACATGATATTGAATCATGCTCCATACAAGTGTTGACATTGTAATGTCTGTCTCTAGCTACATTATAGATAACGCTAGTGTGAATCACTTGGTATCTATCATATTATTTTCATTCATGTAAAGTACCTACTTATTGTTATTCAATTATTAGGTATTTTAGCCATAAAGTCATGAAATCACTGTGAAAGTTACGGCAAAATCTTTGATTTGCGCCCTGAAAGTGAAGTCAAAATGACATCTCAGTGACAGCCTCATCATCTGCCTAGCCTTTTCCCAACTATGTTGGTGTCAGCTTCCAGTCTAACCGGATGCAGCTGAATATTATTATACATGGAGCGACTGCCTATCTGACCTCCACAACCCAGTTAATATTGGGTAATACAATATAATATACCTTTTGGTAAGACTGGTTGTCAGACTTTCAGGTCACTGACTACCTGTAATGACTGCCAAAGATCTATACGGATGGTGCCGACAATACGACAATAAATGAAACCACTGGTAGTTCTAGTTCATAGGAACATTTCAAACTATCAAATAAATCCTAACACCGTCGTGATGCCGACGATATGACAATAACCTACCTAAATATCTTTGCCAAATTCGTTTGTTACATTTTATTTCCACATGTTAATCGGTGCAAATTATTCCTAAGGTTAGTAAACCAATATTTGTTTGTAAATTGTAATGTGTTTCGTTTACAGTTTTAAGCTACTTAGTTTTATTGTTTTTTTTTTCAACTTTTTTATTTTGGTGTTAAGATTAATTTGATAGTTTAATAATGTTCCTACGAACTAGAACTACCAGTGGTTTCATTTATTGTCGTATTGTCGGCACCACCCTGTATATGGCAGCACGGACCAACAGCTTGACGTGCTTTCCGAGGCCTGAGCCACTAAATGTATTTTGATCTAATCCATACTGAGAAGAACTTTTCGGATAGCGGCCTGCAATGGGACACTCTAAAAACTATAACTGGTATAATTTGATTTCATAATGGGCTTCCGACCGCGCGAGGGGGGTTTACCGGACAAACCTAAAAGTGTATCATTATTATCCGGGTAGAACTAGCCAGATTTTACAGGTTTAAGCATTTGTTAAACGTTTTTATATGTTCGGTTTCCTCTTATATATGTATTTTTCCTGGAAACGACATAAAATATCTGTTCTATTTTTACCCGAAAGTGTGATAGCAAAAGCAGGGTTATGATTTCACGCGACATGCTGGCAGGTATGGCCACGAAGCATAATACCTACAAAGATTTTTTTTTATTAAAGTATAATCCAATCTAATTTAATTTGGAAATTCAGGACCATGACGAAAAAATAAATAATCTTACTACACACCCCTCCCCCTTGTGATATTTGCCAAACACCCTCACCCCCTTTCGAGCCTCACGTGATTAGTAAATGGCCCCATAGTCGGAGGCTACCACTTAGGTACTGCTTGGTTTTTATAAGACTAGCTGATGCCTGCGGCTTTGCCCGCGTGGATGTCGGTCAAATTATATACTAAAACCTTACTCGAGAACCACTCTATCCATTGGTAAAAACAGCATGAAATCGGTGCAGTAGTTTTTGAATTTATCGCGAACAGACAGACAGACGCGGCGGAGTACTTTGTTTTATAACTAGCTGATGTCCGCGGCTTCACCCGCGTGGATGTCGGTCAAATTATATACTAAAACCTTCCTCTTGAATCACTCTATCTATTAAAAAAAACTGCTTCAAAATCCGTTGCGAAGTTTTAAAGATTTAAGCATACATAGGGATATAGGGACAGAGAAAGCGACTTTGTTTTATACTATGTAGTGATATGTAGTGATGTATAGTCATGAGGACTTAAGTCCTCATGACTATACATCACATTAATGTATACACCGTTATACGCGCAGCAAATGCCACCGTACACTGATGATTGTATGTTAATTTGTCCGTAGACTGTCCATCTTCATGTACAAGGGTCTGGACAGCTCGTTCCTGTCAGCGTTCCTAGAGGCCGTGGGCTGCATGCTGCTGTGTGGGTTCGCCGTGTCGGCCGCAGTCATCGTCACGCTGGGCTTCATGACCTGGTGCCAGATCATCGTGGAGAGGTTCCCCAGGTGTGTAGCGAAAATGAAATAAAAGTAGATCACTGTCCCAGTATGTACTCATCTATGTGCCTCATCATCGGCTTCCATTCCAACCCGATGCAGCTGAATACCAGTAGGTACTTTACATGGAGCGACTGCCTATCTGACCTCCACAACCCAGTTAGTACTGGGTAATACGATACTCCTTGGTAAGACTGGTTGTTAGACTTTCAGGTCACTGACTACCTGAAGATATATATATTGCTTTCCGTTGCACGGATCTTTGTTTATGACAACTTTTAACAAATATTTTTTGGCAATGGAATCCGAACTTTGCCGTGTATGGAATGAGTTTGTATTTACATTACTTGATAATGATCAGTTTCGTAGTTCGTTTTCGCAGTTCTTTATAAATTAATGACATAACATAACATAACATCACGCCTGCAATCCCCGAAGGGTTAGGCATAGGTGTACCTAATAGTACACCCATCCCAGTGTATAAATTAATGATAACTTTTTATTTTCAGTTGCGAAGCCGCGGCCGGTCAGAATATAGACAGCAAGGAAAACATTACCACCAACAACTTCTACATGCAAATCGGCACATCACAGGTAAGAACTAAGTCATGTGGGGTTACCATGAAGTTTTAAATTAGGATTGTTTAAATCTTATTATAGTGTGGGAAAGTGACAGAGCTATACAGAGTGCCTATAGCCATCTCTTTTTCACACTGGAATTAGAATAAATTAATCCTGCTTTAAGACGACCAGTCTATCTGCTTAATTAACCTAGAGATCATAACGAAAATGTTGTAATTTAGGGTCAATTTATTATTTTAGGAAATACTGCTCGGTTTTCCTGTAGGATAATTTTAAAGGCATAACGATACGTAAAGTTGTTGCGTTTTAGAAGGACAATAGCAGATATTTATAACATCACACTTGAAAGGCGTGAGGATACATTTATGTCCAATAAATGTAACCTCAATGTTTTTTTACGAATTCAAAATGATATTTAGTTTAATGTTTTGTTTCGTACGAAGCGATATTAGGAGAAGAGCAATGATCGCTATTGCCATACCAAAACGCAACATTTCTAGAGGTAATACTTATCCTCATGAATTAATGTTTCATCCACCAGTTTGGCGCCTGGGCCGCGTTCGCGACATGGGTCGGTCTGGCCGTGTTCTCCACCATCAAAGTGTGTCGGTACCATCAGCTGGAGAACATCCAGGTGTCGATGTACCGTGAGCGCCAGCGGTTGGTCAACGAGACCGGCTCGCCCACCACGCAGGACGGGAGGTCAACACCCCCCATCGACATCGCGCATTAGAACCACAACAGCATGAGGAAATTGGTTAGGTTGTATGTTATGTAATTTATCTTAGCAATGTATCGTATCGTCTAAAACGAAGAAAACCGCTCTATTTTACAACGAAATAAGGGCGCTATCGCAGTCAAATGTGCAGTATATATCATTAATATGCAGTATAGGTACTGTGCAATTTTTGAAACTAAATTTATTTGACCGTCAGATGAGATAAAATCAAATCTTAATTAGCGGTACCTTGTCTATTATTGTTTTTATATGGAAATGTATATAAAAAGAGTAAGCCTCCTATCGGACCTGCATTTAAACCAGGATTAATGTCAGAGGCTGATGAAATGAACTGATTGTTATGTATTAGAAATGAGGTATTTTTACTTGCCTTTAGTTGAGTAAGTTAAATTATCATGTGAGAGGCAGAGCCAACTGTTGATACAATTAAACATAGTACCTAACGTTTTGATTTTCTGTATTGAGGCCCGCTTGCATCACTTTATCATTATTAAACGTTTGTCGAACGTATTTCTGTTTCTAAATAAATATGAAAATCCCAATAATACTTTTCCCGACCTAGGAATCGAATTCAAACCTCTTGCTCAGCATTACACCTATGGGGCGATTTGAAATTCTATTTTCTATTTAAATCTCAGCATTGCATCCGGTTCGACTGGAAGCTGGCTTAGCTGACTACTATGCAGCGATGCGCTAAGATACATTAATGAGTTGTGACGCAACTGGGTCTAATTCCTGTTATAAAATTATGAAATAAACAGGAAAACATACATTGTACCGTTAGAAACAAAATAATGAAAGGGGGAAAATGTAATTGACATTTGTCTAACATTTTATTTATTGGCCCACCCGCCCATAGTTGGGCAGCTTGGGCTGAAGACGATGTGGAGAAAGACAATTATCGTTTTAATTAATAAATTAGTAATAGCAACATTATGTTCAGTTATTTTGTACAAACTAATGCTTTTAGACATTGCTCACAAGTCACAACCTATGTAATAAATATAATCCATTTGTAATATTTAAATCTGAGATTACATTTACGAGTATAAATTAAGTACTAATCATGTCTTATAATCTTTCGGAAAACAAACAAACTTCTCGGGTTTTCTTGTTTTTGGACACATAATAAGAGTATTTTGCGGGGTAACATGGAATCGCCGCGCCTAGAGCGGTATTATCAAGATTTTATATCCAAGCATGTCCCCGTTTACTTGCACAACGACTTCAATGTGTACAAAATGACGGCTTTGAAGGCTGTCCCATTCAGTTCCGTCGGTCGCTACGAAATTTCTCAGTAATAGCCATCTCTAGACGCTGTGGGCGCGGTTATTTACCGTGATTTTGGGATACAACTGCACGTGAAAAATTGAATTTATTGGACTTGGGAATGTGTGGTTTTACTCTCTTAACAACAAAGAAAGAATTTTACTTCACTTCTTGAATTAACACTTCCTAACTAAATCTGAATGTGTAAGTAAATACGTAATAACATGATGTGTCTACTTTACTAATGTATTGTCCGTCTCAGTAGATTATTGTTGATTTGTGTAATGTTATCGTACTAAATAGTTTTATATTTACCATAAGATATCATTAGAACAAATAAAGGAATTAAGAATTTGGTGTCGTTTTTATTCGATCTCGAAAATTACAAGTTATTTTAAATGGCAACTATACAGTTGTTCAACTTAAGCACTAAACATTTTTGACCCATTTTTTTGAAGCTACACATGAACATAAAAAGGATTTTCTCATATTAAAACATGAAATACATAAAAATACTTTTGTATCGTAATACACAACTATTTCTTATGACAAAAACATAACCCTTCCTTGGCAGTCGGGTAAAAATGACTTCCTACTTAAACTAAGTCTTTTTACTCCTTTGATGCACATTTCATGTGATTTATAAGAAACTTGATAATAATATTACAAGTTCCCGCGGGCCCTGTCGGGCACCATCATTAAATAACATAACCCTTCCTTGGCAGTCAGATAATAAAATATGTAGACTAGCCGTTAGATATAAATTATTTGTATATCTTAATTTATTAATACTATTTAATTTTTAAGGAATAAAGGTACTAAACTCAATTCATTTAGATTTCGCCAGGTACGAAGTACTTGGAAGAATAGGGGGTGACCCTATTGCCAACGTGACATTTAAATAACTATTTACAAAGTCTGTAGGTACCTATTGTTCTCAGTGTTAACGCCTACACGATGGCGGCAGCAATTTGTTTTATATGCCGCTGGTATAGTTACGTCTGCAGCGGCCTTTCATGTAACCTATTACTACGACTTGCGTGCTGTTTCGCGATGTGCACTTTCAAGTAGCGCAGCTGAGCAAAGTGCTGCCCACACTTATCGCAGGAGAAGCAGTTAGCGACGTGCGTGCGCGCGTGTCGCAGCAGGTCGTAGCGCACGCTGAACCCGCGGCCGCACGTGCCGCACGTGTGCGCGCGTGCCGCCACGTGCCGGGCCATGTGGCGCCTGAGGTGCGTGCTCCACCGGAACGATGTGTCGCACTGGTCGCACGAGAACGACTTCGTGCCGGCGTGTGTTTCTTCATGGATGTAGAGGCCCGCTTTAGATTTGAATCGTTTCTTGCACTGTGAGCATTCGTAGTCGTAGCACCCGGTGTGTAAGGTCATGTGCTGCTTTAAGATGGATTTCGAGGACACCTTCGTCCCGCACACTTCACACTCGTGCTGTTCCTTTGTTCTGTGAGAATGTTTCAAGTGATAGAAGTAGCTGGAATGCGCTCTGTATTCTTTACCGCAAAAGCGACACTTGTGTGTCTTCTGGATCTTCCCGTTGTCCTCTGTCGATTGCTTATTATCAACTTTTATAGTTTTTGGGAGAGTTTTATTTTCTGGTGGTACTGGTATGTTGATTACAACCCTATGTTTAGTTGCGCTATTGAGTTGGGGACGGTTGTCTATTTTCATAGGTTCAGTAACTACTGAGCAGTTGTTAATGTTATTATTATTTAGTAGTGCATCAGAACATTCAGGACTGGTGGACTCCCGTTGGGACCGCTCAGCGCCAGGTGCGTGGCTTGTGGTATCTACCGGCTGTGTTGACTCCTGGCCGTCCTGCGAGTCCTCAATAGCTTCGAACACGGACTCAGGCAATGGTCCGAAGCCCTCCGTATCGCTGTGATCTGAAAACTCATTTTCTTGGGCTCTCACTTTGTCTATTTTAGCCCGTACGGAGGTGTTTATTTTACCCGTTACCGGGGTGTTCATTTTAATCGGTACCGGCTTGTTTAAGTTATCCTGTACCGGAGTGTTTATTTTAGCCGTTACCGAGGTGTTAATTTTAATCGGTACCGGCTTGTTTAAGTTAACCTGTACCGGAGTGTTTATTTTAGCCGTTACCGGGGTGTTGTTTTTAGACGGTATCGGGATGTTAATTTTAGCTGGTATCGGGGTGTTTAGTTTAGGCCGTACGACGGGATTTATTTTAGCCGATACGGAGGGATTTATTCTAACCGGTACAGGTCTGAATACTTTTGCCGATAAGGGGGAGTTTTTTCTAACCGGTACTGGGGTGAATATTTTAGCCGGTACAGCGGTGTTTATGTTAGTTGGCACCGGGGTGTTTCTGTCTCCAATTGTCGGTGAGCAATTTGGAACAATGTTTGAGGCAGGCGCTGGCGTAAGATCCCGATTATCATTTTGTGCGTTATTTCTCTTGTGTTTCAAGCTTATGACACTTTCTGAGGCGTGCTGGCCGGCGTGGGACACGTGATGCATAAACACCGACGGGGAGAACTCGAGAATGTACCTGGAACAATAGACCTGTATTGGATCGTGTGCACATGATAGTTTGACACATCAATGAACTATTTAATAGCAGATAGTTTTGAAAATGTACCTTTTTCTGTGGGCCTCGTTTAAAAGAGTTTTTGATATCATCATAGCCTTTTGTATCTTCAAGTAGGGTAAGGTTCCTGCTCTAGTAATCATCTTTGTTTTATGGCAGATCAAAATGAAGCTATATCAATCTCATTTCTTTTTAATCTTTTTGAAAAGAAATGAGACGAAGGCGTGGATTGGTCAAGTTCAGATGGCTGAGCAACCGTATTCAAATCCCCCACACAACATAGCTCTGTTATTCTACTGGTAAGCATACTTTCTATACTTCATTTCTTTTTGCTTGCTTCATTTTGACGTGTCCGTTTTGAACGAACCTAATAAACACGGATTTTACTATATCTCCTCTACTTCGGGCAACCTTAGTACGTCTCCTGCACTGGTTTCATCTTCCATGTCTTGTTCCTGTGTCTTCTGATGCACTCTACTATGCGCAGTCAGTTGACTTCGCAGCCGGAATGTCTTCCCGCAGTGACATGCATGTGCCTTCTCCCCGGTGTGCACGGACATGTGCGCGGACAACTCACCGCGCCGCTTGAACCTTGCGCCGCATTGCACGCACGGGAACCTGCACGCATCGTGCGTGCGCGCATGCATGCGTAACGCCGCGCTAGACTTGGAGCCCTTCCCGCATATGTCACAAACAAATGTTCTATTCTCAGAGTGAGATTTCACATGGTCTTCTAGATGGGATTTCCGTGAGAACGTCTTGGAGCAGGTGGGGCAGCCGTGCGGGCGTTGCTGGGTGTGTACGGCCCGCACGTGGCGCGCCAGGTTGCCGCCGTCGCTGAAGGCCAGCCCGCACGCGTGGCAGCTGTGGCGGCGCTCCCCGCCGTGCGCGCGCGCGTGGCGCGGCCACCCGCGCACCGACACGCACTTGCGGCACACGCCACACATAGCGTATCGCTTGCCATTCTCGCTTATTGTAAACTCCGGTTTCTCGATAACCTCGAGTTTCGTTTTGTCGTCTTCGTGGCGGGTTTCTTCGTCTGGCACTACCGCTCTGGAAAGGTAAAGGATGGGATCGGTGTAATGATACTGTGATGTAAGTTGGTTGGTTGGATGGTTGGATTTGTGGAATGCAAATAAAGTTTGAGTATTGAGTATTGTTAACGTATATTAGTAACACTAGTAGGGCGTGACGTGTGCGACGTGTGTGTAGGCCAGGTCGGGCGGCTCCACCTCGTGCACACGTTTGACGTGGTGCCGCAGCGCGCGTCGCTGGCGGAATGCGCGCGGGCAGGCCGCGCAGACGTGCGGCGCGGTGCCGCTGTGCGCTGCGGCGTGCGCACGCAGCTCGTGACGTTGCCGGAAGCCGGCGCCGCACGTGACGCACGCGTGCGGCCGCTCGCCCGTGTGCTTCAGCCGGTGCCGCACCAGCCCCGAGCGCAGCCGGAACTTGGCCCCGCACTCCGCGCACTCGTACGGGAACTGTTCACTGTGAGTCTTCAGATGCACGTGTAGCGAACCGCTCTGCGTGAACCTCTTCCCGCAGTGAGAGCACACGAAAGGCTTCTCTCCGGTGTGTATCCGTATGTGCTGCTTGAGGTTCTGCGAGTTGGCGAAATTCTTGGTACAGAGGTTGCAGTTGTACCGGCGCAGGCGCTCGTGTGTCTCCGTGAGGTGGCGCTGCAGGCCGTTGGGCGCGCGGAACTGCTTGCCGCACACGTGGCACACGCACGGCCGCTCGCCAGTGTGGATACGCTTGTGGAACAGGTAGGTGTGTACCGAGCTCAGGTTCTTGTTGCAGATCTTGCACGTGTAGTAGGTCTTGTTGTCGATCTTGTTCTGCACCTCCCGCAGCTCCAGCCGGGCCTGCTCGTCCTGCCGGTCTCGCCGCTTGTTGCACTGCGACAGGTCGTCGAACCTGTCCACATCCTTGTCCTCGGCATCCGACACACTCGAGTCGGTGAAGTCAGGGTAATCCTCGTGATGTTGATCGTTCACAAAATGATCTCTAAAGTTCACAAGGGCATTGTAGAAGTTGGTATAGAGATTTGTGGGCTTTCTAGTAGCGAACGTGGCCAGCGGCACGTCATCGGACAGCTCGGAGCCTTCAGAGAGCGCACTGCAGGGCTCCTCGGGCGAGTCACAGGGGCTCCTGCAACAAATAATGCCCGTCGTTACTTCATGTGCGTCTTTATGTGGTAGTCCAGGTGAGTTTTCCTCCGGAACTTTTTGGAGCAGATCTCGCACTCGTGTTTGCGTATATCTGCGTGTATCTCGAGGTGTTTGGTGAGCGAGTTCTTGGCGCGGAACGCCTTGCCGCAGTGCGGACAGCGGTGCGGCGTCTCGCCGGAGTGCAGGCGCGCGTGCGTGTCGCGCTCCGAGCGGCGCGGGAACGCGTCGCCGCACTCCGCGCAGATGTACTTGAGGATCCCCTCGTGCGCCAGCTTCTGGTGCTGCGTGAGGTTGCCCTGGTTGCTGTAGCTGCGCGTGCACTTGTCGCACGGATACACCGCGGTGTGTGAGTGACTGCGCATGTGCGCGAACATGTTGTACTTGTTGGAGAACGTCTTGTTGCACTCGGGACACACCGCCGGGATGTACTTTTGGTTGTTAGGGCTTTCAACTTGCTTCTCTTTCGTGCTTTTCACATCGCTGTGAGCATCTATATAGTGCTGTTTCAACTCGTCGATAGTGTCAGTCGTGAAGCCACAGCTGACGCATACTGGCTCCTCCGATGTCCTGTCGACGTGTGCCTCTTGCAAGTGCTGTACGAAGAGCTTCTTGTCGTTGCAGACAAGGTCGCAACATACGATGACACCGTCAGCCATGCTCACTTCGACGTGCTTGTTGAGATGGTACAGTAACCGAGTGGTCGAAGAGAACACACTCGCGCAGAACGGACAGTGCAGGCTCGGCACAACAACCTGGGGCTTCTCTTTAGTCTCAGATTGTGTTTCTCTGTCAGAGTCCTCAGCTAGCACTTGTTCGAACGTTACATGGTTGGTGATGTATGTTTTGACACCGTTGTCGAGTACGTCGACAGAGTGCGCGTGGCGGATATGTTCAGCGAGGATCTGTGAAGTGGTCAGAGCTGGCTTCTCAGCACACTTTTGGCAAACAAATTCTACATCTGTGTCATCTTCGTCCAGATTAAATTCAGTAAGAGCATTTCTGACACTCGTGTAATACAACCTGAAATAGGAACATGTTTGCATTTTCTGCAGATTCAACAATACTAAGATAATGTCGTATACTTACTTGCCCTGTGGTTGATCTTGAATGATTTCATTTGATATAACGGTAATGTTGTTAGGTGGATTGGATTTCTGAAAAAAAAAAGAAAACAAGCCTAAATTATTGCAAAGTTCCAAAGGGCGTCGCCAGCTGTTGGCCAGGGCAAGCTGGTGACGCCCTTTAGAATATGCAAAAGGGGTTAAGTATACTATTATCGGATGATGCTGAAGTTCTTCTAATAATTATTACAATAATGTTAGCACCTCGCAGACCACGGGTTGGTTAGTTTCCATACTTTTTTATATACAATAGAAGTAGATGTTACAAATTTTTAACAGAACTATAAGAAAATATTGATTCTCCACTTTCAGAATGCTGTGGTTCTGCTTAGCCTTGAACCTTCTTAGCATGCTGCTGGAGGATTCGGGTCTAGGACTACAGGTTGAAGAGAGGTGTTCAGTGCTCTCGTTAGGTAGCTGGATCAAGGGCTTGATTCAGACAGCGATACTTAGACACAGCTCATATTGATAGGAGGTTCCTCTCTCTAGAGCCCTGACAGCCGGTGGCTTGGTTCCTGTTCCCGATACTGGTGGACTACAATTTTTGAAATGATTTTTGTAAGGAATATTTAAAAATGTACAGAATTTGTGAATAAATGGTAAGGAACAGTTACCCGCTTGCTATAGGCAATCTTGGCGTGCAGCGCGAGGTTGGTCTGCACGCAGCACTTGACCAGCTCGTGCCACGCCAGAAGTGTGTTCGCGCACTGGTAGCATATTACCAGCGGCAGCTCATCTCTCTCGCCTACCTGGGAACAAAACACAACACCTACTTCAGACACAGACCCGTGAAGTACTGGGTCACAACTCCATTCATTTACAAACAGTTTTGTGGTTTGGCTTCTAGCCGAGTAAGGAGTATCGTAATACTCAGTATTAACTGGGTTGTGGAGGTCAGACAGGCATTTCCTCCATCTTAAGTTTTAGTATTCAGCTGCCTCAGGTTAGACTCGAAGTTGACCCCGACAAAAGGCTATGCAAGTGATGATAATTAAGTGGTATATATTTGACATGTGCTGAACAAAACAATTATGTCAAAAACAGACAGCCGACAGGCTAATGAACCATTTGTAATTAAGAAACACAGCTCAAACCTCACAGAGGGCCCTTGTCCTATTTATTGTAAGCTGTGTTCTGAGACAGTAGATAATGGGAGGAGGGAATGTGTTGCACCGTACTGTACAAAACAAGATTAGACGAGGGCACATAAAGGGGAACAAAATACGCATTGGGACATTGAGAATGACAACTTCTTCTACAAAAAAATCAAAATATTTTATTTCACATTCACGTTTTACAAGTGCCCATGTAGGCCACATGGGCATTTGTAAAAACTCGACAAAAAGGTGCACATCAGCTACAAGCTGTATAAGCAATGAAGACACATAATATTATATTAATATTTGATTGCTGGGGAAAACTCAGCCAGAAAAACCAACTCATTTCTAGTTCACCAGCACAACAGCTCCAGCCTGCTCTACCCACTAGCTACAGCATTTGCGGAATGAATCTTCTGTTCTAATGTGTATTCTGGGCCCCAAGTAAGATGGGACAAGGACTGAAAAAAGATGTTAATACTTTTTCAGTCCAAGTTCGCATTGTCCATTTTTATTTACATGCCATGTGAGTATACATAGCTATGTATAGAAATGACTCGAAGGCGGGTTATGGGCAAACAAACAAATGTTTGTTCAACCCATATGCTGGGTGCTCGGTTTTGAGTGTTAATGATGATTATTATTTACATTAATTTAATAACTTACCTTTATGGGTAAGTACTTGTTTATTTTACTAGCCAGTTTGTTCTGCAGCCCCTCTTCAGACAATATAGGCATAACAAGCTCTGTGATGGTGGCACATATCCGACAAACTTGTGACAAGTCTTGGACATCTGAAAATAATAGTACAAGTTAATTCATGTTTATTTTCATTCAATATTTTACATATAAATCCTATCCCTACATACTGCATTGATTCCTGAAATGTAGAAAATAAACGTTTGTTGCGATCGTGCCAAAGAACCGAATATTGGGGCAATACGTCGCGATAGGTGGCACGGTCTTGATTAGTGAAATTACAGATTTCATTTTTAGGTAGCGATTATAAAATGTAAACAATCCTTACCATATCGAGTTTCATAAAAAAGTAGTAACGAAAGCAGAGTATTTGTTTTCTAAAATATTTCACTAAACGCCCGCAATGTACATGTATAGTACACAATGTACAATTGTAACTATATCTATATGAAAACAAACAATATTGTATGTTACTTACTGTCAAGATTAACCGGTGTGCTGGGCGGCTGTGCCATGGTACTTATCCTCTGCGTAGGGGCCGAAGGCTGACTCGGGGCAGCATTTAGTAAAAATACTTGTTCAGTTTAATTAATTGATCATCGCGAAATTACAAAAGCCCATACAAATTACAAACAACAAGCCGCGTCTGACAACTCTGACATACGATACGAATCATACGTATGAATGAATTGACTGATTAAATGATGGAATGAAATTAATGTCATTCAATTTCGTTCTGAAACTTCTGCGCTTTTTTCAAACTATCATCATTATCTCTTGCCCTTAGCCAATTCATTTAAGGTCGGCGCAGCATGTGTAATATTCTTCCATATTTTTTATTACTCGTCATCTCATCAGACACCTCCTTTCTGGCCATGCTTTTTTTGATTCTAATTGTTCTTACACGTGGAGGGAGGCCTTTGCCCAGGTGTGGGACAGAGCAGGATAAAAAATCTTACAAACGGATCCATTCCCTGCGTTCCTCTCATTCTATCAATCATTCACTTGTTATTGAAGAGCGGGAATTTCAAAGAGCGTGTTTTGTTGATAATAATTTATTTCAAGGTTTTCCCCTTTTTAATACCTACAGCAAACGAGAATGTGTAAGTTTTTCGTAAATAATATTCAATCCATGAACATATACATAAACATAAACAGTAATCAAATACATGAACATTTAATAAATAATTTATTAAGAACCAAAAATGGAACCAAAGTATATTTTTCGTCAATGATGCCCTTGATGTGTGAACACGTTGCGTCCAGAGGCTACCATAAGTGGGGCCACCATCATGGCTTTCTGCTTGTACGTCTGGATCACTTGCTGGAAAACATCATGTAAATAATAATTATCTTAAATTGATCATTCCATTTATCGCTTTTTGTTATGTATTATCCCCAAAGATTCCTAAAATAAACTATAATTACACTTAGGTAATTTTTGTTTGTCAACTAGATGGACTAGATTAACAGACGAGGCTAAAAGCTAGAGAAGGTCAAAGGTAAGCTTTATCTAAAAAGTTTAGTGTAGAAAATTCTGTCAATATCTATCTTTAAAGATGGGCACAAAATAATATATCTAGCAATAGCATGGTTGGCTGCGTCTCGACGGCCGCTGCCAGGGCTGGTCACCCCTTTTTACTACATAAGTACAAAACTGGCGTAGAGAAATGCAGATTATAATTTTATTGCAATAGAAGTTACAATTCCCAAACCACCATAGGTTAATAATCCTTACCAGCACCAATTTGATGAGAAATACGGCGAAGGTGAGGAACGATATTGTCATGAGCGCGCTCTCCGAGGAGGGGAACTGCACGTGGCCGCGTGGCGACGCATGCGCAGAGCGCGAGCGACGCCGCGCGCCGGCACTGTCGTCATCTGGCCATGCTGCGTCTATGCGCTGCTCTGAAATTTAAGAAGGAACCTGCATAATATTTGAACTTAAAGTCATCTAGTAATCCTAAATGATTTCTGGGATAGTATTGATCGATTCCCGTTTTCTGATAGAGGTGTCATCCCTACGTGATCACTAAGGGCTAGGACAGACCAGGGCTGCTCCCTGCGCTGCATGTACCTAACCTATACAGGGTGTAAATCAACCCATCACACAGCCCGTCGACCAAGCATTCTGTACATCAAACTAAGTACCCCTTTTTGCTGGGGAACGATTTTTTTTTTTGGTCAAAAATCACATTTTACGGTAAAACTCAATGTAGCACTGTTAAAACATTGTGCTAGTGCATGCTTTGAATAGTAAATGGGTCATGGAGGTAATTTAAACGGTAAAACTCAATGTAGCACTGTTAAAACATTGTGCTAGTGCATGCTTTGAATAGTAAATGGGTCATGGAGGTAATTTAAGTAAAGTTATAACCTGAAAAACTGGTATTTACAAAAACAGCTGTGAAAAATTTGGAACTTTGATCCCCAATATCTCCGTAACTAGGAGGTTCCCAGGTATGGTCTAGAACAAAAAAAATATCGCAGTGGTGGGAAGAACAAGTGCACTTCGTTTGCGTTAAGGGTACTTTTACACTCTATATATGAAAAATGTACACGGTAATTATAGAATTGCGTTGTAGTGTTTCAAATCTATTTATAAGCAATCCGTCTATCTTTGGTAGAATGTAAACACTGGCGAATAGCACAGAACAGATAAAAGAGGTTAGAAAGGAAATAGTTCCTGATTTGTATTAGAACGGGTGTCGCCGCTTGTCTTCCACTCTCTATATCCACTACAAGCAAGCGGCTAATACGTACGCGCATTACGCACACAAATAAACCGCACTTACATAAATCGCGAGTTTGCTACTGGTTGTCACACTAGCGCAAACACTGCGTAAGACGTACACTCACACACGCTTTAATTTCTCATACATGTTACGGCGACCAAAAGGTCGATAATTTATGTCGATAAAATTACTTTAGTTTTGTAACTTTAAGTTTTGCAATATTTTGCTTTAATTTCGGAACGGGATAGAAAGAATGAAAAGGTCACACACAGATACAAAATTAAAGATTAAAAAAGTAAAATCAAAAGTAAACATACGAGAAACACTTAAAAATAAGACATACATTCAATTAATTACTACATTTAGTTAGTAGGTATCTATTCAATTCTACCGGTTGTCTCTAGCCATAGTGTTCTTGTATCTGGATCTGTTGGAAACCTAAAAACAAAACTTTGTTGTGTTATGTTTTCATTATAAATGACTAACCTCAAAACAAATTTTAGACGAAAACCAAAATTAATAACCCACAATAAACAATAATTGACAGTAATAAACAAAGTTATTTAATCATATTCATAATAAAATCATTTGAATACATTCACACATACAAAATATCGACATTGTTTACAACTTGGTACAACACAATCGACACGCATAGATTTTGCAGAACTCAAGCTTTGGCTCGTCGTACGCGACGTTCGCAGTGTACGAAATACATCGCGCAATCGCCCACGCAGTACAAGATGGTACTCACGTATTGCAAGCAATGTACATCATTTTTTAACTGCTTGCGACAGTATCATTTTTTCTACCAACTACATAATACTATTGTAATAATTACAAATATTAGTGATAAGAAATCCCTTCTCGAGGCACACTACACACCCTGGCTTCTTTTCCGACACATTATAATAGCGCAAGATGGCATAATACTTTTTTTTCGAGGAGCTTCGTACGCTATCACAATATGAGCGCGATTGTTGGCCGGTAAATCAAATTTTGTCGACATTTGAGCGTTTGCTCATATGTGCGGCGCGCCTGCCCCGCCCACAAGGCCCTTCTAACCTCTTTTATCTGTTCTGTGGCGAATAGACAGTGTTTGAGTAGGTAGGTACCTACCTAAACCTATGCAATTTCTTCTCGGTTCTGTATTTTTACTTTATCGGTCTAAATGACCTACTATTTCAAGTTCCACTTACCTATATTGGCCAGGATAGTCTCTTTCAGCTCGTGTAAGTATTGCATCTTGCCGCTGAAGGTCCTCCTCGAGTTCTTGGATATAGTCTCCGCGACCACTCTCATGAATTTGATCACATTCTCCATAGTGTTCACTTTATTCTTCTCTGCTTTGGTTGTGCCGTTACCTTTCTTGACTTTGATATTTTCCTTTTCTAGTTCTTGTTTTGGTTCATCGTTATTTCCTTTAGTTTTTGTTTTATGGTCATTGGCCATAGGATTTGCTGTTTTTTCGTCGTTTCTTGACACTTGAACCTTCTTCTCGTGTGATTCTGCTTTAAAATCATTCACGTTCTTATGAACATTATCAAGTGTATGTTTCGTTGGCACAGGTTTACTTTTTGAACTCATTTTCTTTTCATCATCGGTATCAACAATTTCTGTAGTAAAGATGTTCATTTGGTCTGTCACTTCGGATGATTTGCTGTTAGTAATCTTATATCTACTAAATCTATCTCGTTCACTTTCATAATTTGTGAAATCTCCAGATTCAGTAATAAAAGTTGGTTTCGTAGAATAAAAGTCCCTTACTTTAGTATGATTCTTGTATTGCTGTTTTGGTTTTTCTGTATTAAAAGTAGTTATTTCTTCAGTAAATGATGATTCTTCATCGTCTGGTGGAAATGTTGGCGTTCTTTCAGTTCCATGAGGGTGATTACCTTTATTCAGGTAAATTCTTTTAACTGCTTCTGTATTCTTTTTTTGTTCAAAATCATTTTCTTCATCATCATTATGGTTATCATGCGGGTTATTATCATGTCGATTGTGCGAGTACTGCTCTCTGTCACCCTTATAATTAACAATGGGTGATTTAACTGGGCTGTTGTTCAACTGAACGCGTTTAATATTACCAACATTGGGAACTCTTTCAATCATACCTTTTTGTGTGTCATGTTCTATAGCAGGTCTCGTCAGGCCGTTCGGTCTCAGTTCATAATCTCTAAAATCAACATGTAGATCAAGATCATCTTCTTCTTCTTGAACTCTGTCAATTGTTTTTGTGGTACTCCCAATTTGTTGCACTCGTTTTACTTTACCGATGTTTGTTGATCTGGTAGGGTTCCTGTTCCAGTTATACTCGGTGACACTGCGGTTGTTGTAGCTCCAGGGTTTTGTGGCATCCTCGACGTGGATGGCTTTGTCTGGTGTGGTGAAGGGGCTGTGTGTCCGGAGTGGTTTTCTGTAGTGCTGCTGTGAGATCTCGACCCACTCCGCGGTGACTTGTGTGATGAGGAGCAGTGTTAGTAGGCGTGCCATTGTCACGTGTGGGTGTTAGTCTGTGAAGCGTCGTGTGACGTGTGACGCGCTTCGGTTAGTGTACCGTACTGTTATGTCAGGGGTGCTCTACTGGAGTTTTTTTAAACATATTTATATACACTTTTACGTAAGTATAACAGAGATACTTACGTGATTAAAAAAAAAGTAGGTAGCGTCTTTGAATTTCGGATGAAAGAATCAGGGTAATTCATTTAAGAATTGCTGTAATAAATTCTAAAGACAATAGACATCATAAGGAAGCATTACCCTAAGATGAAATCACACATGCTTTTGCAAAAATTTT
The DNA here is from genome assembly GCA_949774965.1 of Diarsia brunnea. Classification (NCBI taxonomy): domain Eukaryota; kingdom Metazoa; phylum Arthropoda; class Insecta; order Lepidoptera; family Noctuidae; genus Diarsia; species Diarsia brunnea. The sequence goes on from OX459017.1 coordinate 17,597,315, forward strand.
AAAGTTGGTCAAAAACATTATAAAACGTCTCTAACGCGAAATGTTTGTACCAAATGTTGGCGCTAAATGCAGCTATTATCCGCTCCACGCGCTTGCTCTGCGAGGCACCCAACAAGCGAGCCGTGAAGTTTGTCTACCTCGCAGTCACAGGCGTGTAAGTTGAGAACATTTGGACTTGCTGTGTGGAAGTCATCCGTGGATGATTCTGTGTTACTGGGTGACGGGTTACTGTTCCCCTTATTTTGAGAGAAAATTGCAATTGATGATCAGCTTATCGTTTTAACTTCTTCTTATCGTGAGGGCAGTTAGGTCTAAAGACCCCACACACCCTAGTGTCAGGCGGTGTCCTAATTGGGAACGGTCGAAAGATCAAACGATGCGTTCATCGTCGTGCGATGAAAATGATCGTACGATGGTCCAACTGTATATGGCAACGATCGATCGTACGACCAAACGATGCGTTCTCTCTCATCTCGACTCACCTGTGCCGTCTCTCGCCCCCCGCGTTCTGCTCGCGCGATGACGCGTGACCAATCAGAAGAGATTTGTAGCTTTGATTGTACGATCTTTTTCAACATTTCTCTGTGATCGCATGATCACTTGCAAGCTCTATTAGGACACACTGAAGAAACTAGTGTGTTTAATCTCGTAGTGCGACGGGAACGCATCGTTTGGTCGTAGGTACGACCGTTGCCAACTTGCCAATTAGGACGCCGCATCAGTTTCTAAGCCGCCTCAAGGGCCTCTGACATAGGGCACGCCACGATAGTGGCGGTAAGTCCCCTCTTTGAGGAGTGGCTTGAGAGGCACCACGGCTCCCTCACCTTCCGTCTGACGCAGGTACTCACCAGACACGGATGTTTAGGGAGGTACCTGCACCGAATCAGGCGGGAGGCAACGCCGACAACGTGTCGACGGCGCATTCGTGTTCCACGCGCGCATCAAAGAGATGTCAGCAACATGGAAGGGCCGACGTCCGTCGGGGCTGCGGGTTGTTCGCAAAAGATACCGCGGCCTCGACATGAAGGGCTAAGAAGGAATGTCGGCGCATCGCCTACGTGCGGCCAACCACGGGGGAGGGCGCGGGGCGCGGCGTGCCGAGCGCGGGCCGCCGATCGTCGCTGCACCCGCTCCCACTCACTCAGCTCACCGACACAGGCCACTACGGGCATTTCTTTGTACATTATTGTTGATAAGTTAATTATAGTATTAAACCTATTTTATATACAGTCCACTACTCTTATTATCTAATGCCCACTCGAGTCTATTCAAGGAACATGGGTGGTTTTTAGTCAGTAGAAGTCTGACACTCCCTTTCGCTCTGCCCAAGAGCGTGAGGGGTTATTTGATGATTAGGTAGGTACTCAGTAGGTGCTCAAAAGGTGTTACACCTTTTTCATACATTTTGACGTAAGTACGACATTTTCGGTAGGTTTAAATTGTGTATGGATACAAGAGCAAATAAAAAGCATATATTTATATTCAAAACGGCATTTATTATTTAAATAACTAATAATAACATAATTTGTAAATCGGTCTGTCACAATATTAATCTCGTATGTTAAAACATCAATATGTCGGAGACAGTGAGTTGTGCTCGCCACATTTCAACTATATTCCATAACACCTTCTCTTAAACACATTTCGTCGCTACTTTCAATATTTCGTTCAAATATACAACATGGTCAATTGTGCAATAGGTAATATTTTAAATGGAGCAACGACGAACATAATGTAAACTCAAGATCTGACCGCGGTTTTAAAACAAGGCTTAAGTCGAATACAGCCTTGGATCGAAAGCAATACGGATCAAAAAGAGAAGTACCCCTTTCAATATTCGGAAGTCAGTTAACAGAGGCGATATCAATTGCTTATCTTAAGAAATATTCTAGAATTCCGCTGCAATTGTTATACCTGCTAAATTGCCAACATGTCCTGTCAAGCAGTTTCTCCTTTCTGCGATTTCATTTATTCATGAACAACAAATTGTGTTTAAATTAATGAAATCATGCAGAATCTTATCAATACAGATAAAACCATGACCCACTCAGACTGCTCGACGAGCACAACACACGGGTCTCCTGCATTAAACAAGCACTCACTTACCTAAGTGTACTTATCATATCGTGATAGCCACGGCTTGGGTTCCAGTACACAATGGTCCACGCGCCTCCATCATGGATTTTGAGTTCACGATTTTTAGGTTTTTTGTTTTGGAGCGTGGGAAATCATCAAATTACTCCTCCCACTCTGGGTGGAGCGTTAGGGAGTGTCAGACTTCTACTGACTAAAAACCAAGCATGTTTCTTCTAGGCCCTTTGTGTCCGAGGCCGCGGTTTCTCTTTCGAACAACCCACAGCCCCGACAGGCAGGTTTTGTAGCTCAAGGATACTTGAGTTATGTATTTTGAATTTAGCGCCATTCACCTATAGTTCAAATCGAAATAACACAAGTTCCGTAATAAAAGACTCGAGTGTTTTGTTACTGTAATGCTGGTAGGCACCAAATACCATTGTGTACTTAGTCGTAACCCATCACAAACAACGATCATCACACTTTGACACCTGTTAGGTACTAAACTTACATTTGCCACCGATGCGACCAAATGTGTTAGGTAAACTTTTAATAAAAAAAGATGCATCTTAAGAACTGTTGTCCACTTTAACACTGTTTTTGAATATAATATATTAATTGCTAAGAAGCATTACTAGCTAAACCATTGTTTATTGTCAAGTCGTACAGTGCACTGGCTCTACACTACATGCAATCGATTGTGACAAAACGACTGTGAAAATATGTAATTTTTTAATTGGCACGAAATTGGCAACATTTTAGCTTCGCTTATTGCAAGTAACTTCTATTCTTCCCCTTTAAAAAAGTTCGTCCTAACACATTTGGGCGCTACACATATTTGGATGATATATTAATATGTTACAATTTTACATTATACCATTACAAACTTGGGTTTTGGTCCAAAATTCACCATTTATAACATAACATACATTTGAGTCAAGAATATTAAATAAAAAATATACAACGGTATTTATTTAGTTTGTCCGTCATTTTGAAATATTTTTTTTTTTTATAATTCAAATATCACTCTTAAATTATTGTTGTAATTTAATTTGATTACAAAAAGGAATAATTATTTCGTAAATATTATTGTCTCCCCTGGTAATAATCTTGTACCTCTAATTTTCAATTAATAATTTTAAAATAACGGACATCCAAACAAATAAAAGACACGACAATAATAATACTAATACAGTAAGCGTTTGCATTGAACACTTGATTAAAACAACCAGCACCTATAGAGTAATAGGCCAGAATTGACGATTGAAATGTATACAATAAGTATACAAACTTGCGTATGAATAGACGTATCTTTATATATCAAAATACACTTGTCAATACATAAAATGTGGCTGTAAATTCGCAAGTTTGCATAATCAAAAGTATAAATATAGATAAACGACAAAGATTAGCACATCAAACATTACACAGACAACATATACATACACCTAGATATTATATAAATAATATTTCATTAGTTAGCTGCGAGTAACATAACGCCATAAAGAGATCACAGAAAATGGAAGCTTGTATTGCAAAATGTAAAGTGTATAAAAATAAAAAATAAATGTATAAAATCACAGCTTCATTTATATGTGCAACCGGGGACGAGTCTGTTAGGCCATTTTAAATCATATTTTCTAAATATTTAGTTGCTGATATTATTAGGTTGAGAATATCAATGCAAGGATTTATTGATAATTCTTGTGATTGCAGTAAACCCATCAATCTCATCTTCGTGTAAGTAATTCAAACGATCCCAAGGCTTAATTTATACTATGTAGTTTAGTTTTAACAATAAAGTGGAAGCCAGTCAGACATGCCCCGGTACGCTTCTCTCTTGGAATGACGGCTCGAGACAAGAACAGTACAATAATTGTGACATATAGATACACACACACATCACGACGTATACTCTAAACTTAGGTCCCTTTCACGTATTTCTAACATTTACCTCTCGTTTCTCTCTCATCGTATCGCCCACAGTACACGCATCGCAGCGGCAAGACACATGTCATGGAATTTGTCAGATTTCGTGTGTAACGTGACGAAATTGTGATTGTGACACATGTCTTGTCACCTTTTAGTCTTCAGGACATATTATTATGACTCATTTAAACTACGTAGGTTGCTGATGATCGGTCCTTTTCTATGTTTACCAAATTTAAGTAACGTTTATTTTTTTAAATAAGGTTGTGAGAGCGATAAAACTATCGATATCATGTCGATAAAATATCATTCAGATAAATTAATTCTGAAAATTGTAAAGAATGGAGCGATATCAGCATTACAATTTTATTATTTTATAAATAAATGTACTTCTCATTGACTGTACTTATTGGTATAATAAAATCTGTATATGAAGTAACAAAATGGGAAGACTCAACTGCCATTTGAATATTAAAATGCATTTATAATTTTATTAAAATATTGATGCCTTATAATGATATAACGCTTGATGCATTTAGAGGTACTTTTTCATAACTAAAAAGGTTATAAATTATTTATTTCAACTGCATTTAACATGATTCAAGAGTAATTCGTAGATGCTGTGCCGGGATGGAAGGAAGACTTAGTTCCATGATTAAACGTCAAACTATAGTCAGCGAAAAACCATGATGACCAGTTTAACACGATTTACGCTTCCTCTCTCAATAAATTTATAACCAAAAACGTACCTCTAAGTGAATCACATTACATATCTCATATAAAATGGTATATATTTACAAAATGTTTATGCGTGTAGTAAATATGTAAAATGTTGGCACTACTGTAGTTTTTGTCACTCGAGTTGATAAAATAGAACTTAAAGTTATTTGTGTATCAATCTGTTTTTACGGCCACATTATGCGGGCGTACCCTAATATTAACACAATTAAAAGTGTCTACCACATGCCCCATTCATTTCGACAGTATTTAAACTAATTTAAAGTAGAGTATAACACTTAGGCCGCTGCGTTTTAGGCTCATACACACTAGATGGAATTTATTCCATTTAATAGACTGTGATAAAGTAATGTTACGATTATTGTTTTTTAAATTTATTTTGTATGAAACACACACCGTATTTTTGTCATTACATCTACAGGTTTACTGGTAATTCGACGTGTTCCTTGAAGGAAATCTTAGAACGGAAATCTTAAAATGCAACAAAATAAGCCACCAAATCTTGTACCGAAACTCAGTAGTTTTTAATAAGTTAGTTAGTTAGATTAAAAGAGAAAGGAATAAATGCCGCGGTGAGGTCTAACAGGGAAGAATGGAAAAAGAAAACGTGTTGCGTCGACCCCAAATAGAATGCGATAAGGGCAGGAAGATGATGAGTTACATTAAAAGCCATTTTTTTCTAAATTACTAAGCATTGTTAAATTTTTAAATATAAAGAAATATCTGCTACGGCATCAATTAACTTAAATTTCAGTACAGTTGTGCCGCAAATAGTTTTTAACGTCTCGGTTCCGGCGTACCGAAAACGGTACGGCGGGTACAATTAAGCTAACTTACTTACAACCCGGGATTAGAAGTGTTAAATTGACTTCCAAATGATTTAATTGGGGATTTTTCATCAACAACAAATAATCTAGCAACTCAAAAGCTACGGAACTTCGGTAAAACATTTGGTGGCTTTATGTGTTGCGTTTGAGCACTACTATGACTTTCTGGCAAGGGATACGTCGAGGTACCAGTAACTCTGTGTATGTCAGTAAGATTTTTCGATTAACACAAAAAATCAAGGTGTATTTGCTACAAGAAATCTTGGATTCTATACGTTTTTAATTTGTTCATTATTTCAAAAATACAGTTAAGAGATAAAATCTAGCGTTCAAATAGCAATTTGTTTGAGTTATTTCTACAAAATAAACTTTCTATATATTTTAGTTATTACTTAGATATTAGAGTTCAAATTCTTACAGACTAGGAGTTCTCTTAAGATTAGGAAGTGAGTTAGATACAGTTAAGTTTGAACTCTTTTTATTTCGTTGCAAGTTTAGCCCGAGTTACGGCTAAAACTAAATGTACGTACTTTAATACCAGATAAATATCTACTTATTTGTTACGAATTTGATTGGGCTGTACGGAAATACGATTTGTAAATCGGCTATAGGTAAACAAGTTTATTTAAAAATATTATGTACGTATTATGTATCTATTGATTTGTGACTTTTCGTAAAATAAAAGTATGTATTAACATTCTTACGAGTAATTAATGGACTACCGCGTAAGTAAAGTTCTCTAGCATATCTATTTGTAATATAAAAGTATTAGGCAAAAGCCATCTCCTCGTAACACTTAAAAATAATTAACTTAAAATAATATTTGTTCACAACATATAAACGCAAAATGTTAATATTAAAAAAAAAACTATATTACGTAAGAAAACCCTCCGCACTAATAAATAAAAAATAGCTAAAAACAATAAAAAATAGGTTAAAAACATTTTACTATGTAGGAATGCAGTTATTAGACAACCTTTGTAGGTACCTTTACGGTACGTTTTGTGACAGAACTAAGTTTGTCAAACATACCTTTCATAAAACTTGTTTAAAATATAAAATACATGTTAGCTTCAACATACTACATTTCACCTATTGTCAAGTCTATTTGATTGTCAGGAAAAGCTTCTTTATAAAACATATTTGTTACTATTACTATTAGAAGTAAACTTCGCTCTGTTCCATAAAAAAATACATCTTTGTGAATATTATAGTCTTATTATTCGATTCGTATTTTCTCCAACCGGCAAGACTTATTTTGCAATGTCTTGAAATACACGTCACTCACACATTTTAAGTAAGATTTGGACACTTTTTTGTCTATAAATTGTATTGTAAGCAGCCATTACACTTTTAATATCGTGTTTAATTTTGAGTATGTCGTAAGCGTTTGGTTCTACCATGATATAATTACATTACCACCAAGCTGCATTGAGGAGTTGTGATGAGGTGGCGCCACAGTATGAAATTGTACCTGACGCGAATGAGTAGCTTCTTCCATCGCAGTCGATAGCAGCGCACGCGCTGCAGGCCCGCGCGAGGTGCGGGAGACGTTCTGTACAACAGGACAATATTAGTTGAGACAAAGAAGAAGTCGGAAAGTGTGACACCTTGTCGAGCTGAGAGGCATCGTGTTAGCTTGGAGCTGGGGTGGGGGTGGGGGGGAGTAAGGTAGGCAGTTACGTCATTATTGTCTAATATTCGTACGAAGTGGGCAGGTCACATTGCTCGCAGAATGGATGGCCGATGGGGCCGAAAAGTTCTGGAGTGGCAATCGCGAAGAAAACTAAAATAATTAAGTTTGTGCACCTGGTGATGGTTGCGGGGATCCGCTGGATGCGAGACGCACGGGACCGGTCAATGTGGCGACACTTAGGGGAGGCCTATGTCCAGCAGTGGACGTCTTTCGGCTGAAATGATGATGATGATTCGTACGTATACACGTGTTGCGACTGCAGTCTCGGGCACCAGCCCGATGTCCAATATATTTAGCTGGTATTCAGGTGCACTCGGTTACACTGGAAGCCGATTCTAAAATAGTTGGTCGTGTCAGGTGCAGATGTGCATGTAGTGTACGTGTACTCACAGTCAGCGCTGCTGCCAGCGCGCGTCGTCGCTGGGGTGCGTGAGGTAGCGCTGCCCCACGCGAGCCTCCAGCGCGCGCAGGTCGTGCCAGGTGCAGATGTGCATGTAGTGTACGTGTACTCACAGTCAGCGCTGCTGCCAGCGCGCGTCGTCGCTGGGGTGCGTGAGGTAGCGCTGCCCCACGCGAGCCTCCAGCGCGCGCAGGTCGTGCCAGGTGCAGATGTGCATGTAGTGTACGTGTACTCACAGTCAGCGCTGCTGCCAGCGCGCGTCGTCGCTGGGGTGCGTGAGGTAGCGCTGCCCCACGCGAGCCTCCAGCGCGCGCAGGTCGTGCCAGGTGCAGATGTGCATGTAGTGTACGTGTACTCACAGTCAGCGCTGCTGCCAGCGCGCGTCGTCGCTGGGGTGCGTGAGGTAGCGCTGCCCCACGCGAGCCTCCAGCGCGCGCAGGTCGTGCCAGGTGCAGATGTGCATGTAGTGTACGTGTACTCACAGTCAGCGCTGCTGCCAGCGCGCGTCGTCGCTGGGGTGCGTGAGGTAGCGCTGCCCCACGCGAGCCTCCAGCGCGCGCAGGTCGTGCCAGGTGCAGATGTGCATGTAGTGTACGTGTACTCACAGTCAGCGCTGCTGCCAGCGCGCGTCGTCGCTGGGGTGCGTGAGGTAGCGCTGCCCCACGCGAGCCTCCAGCGCGCGCAGGTCGTGCCAGGTGCAGATGTGCATGTAGTGTACGTGTACTCACAGTCAGCGCTGCTGCCAGCGCGCGTCGTCGCTGGGGTGCGTGAGGTAGCGCTGCCCCACGCGAGCCTCCAGCGCGCGCAGGTCGTGCCAGGTGCAGATGTGCATGTAGTGTACGTGTACTCACAGTCAGCGCTGCTGCCAGCGCGCGTCGTCGCTGGGGTGCGTGAGGTAGCGCTGCCCCACGCGAGCCTCCAGCGCGCGCAGGTCGTGCCAGGTGCAGATGTGCATGTAGTGTACGTGTACTCACAGTCAGCGCTGCTGCCAGCGCGCGTCGTCGCTGGGGTGCGTGAGGTAGCGCTGCCCCACGCGAGCCTCCAGCGCGCGCAGGTCGTGCCAGGTGCAGATGTGCATGTAGTGTACGTGTACTCACAGTCAGCGCTGCTGCCAGCGCGCGTCGTCGCTGGGGTGCGTGAGGTAGCGCTGCCCCACGCGAGCCTCCAGCGCGCGCAGGTCGTGCCAGGTGCAGATGTGCATGTAGTGTACGTGTACTCACAGTCAGCGCTGCTGCCAGCGCGCGTCGTCGCTGGGGTGCGTGAGGTAGCGCTGCCCCACGCGAGCCTCCAGCGCGCGCAGGTCGTGCCAGGTGCAGATGTGCATGTAGTGTACGTGTACTCACAGTCAGCGCTGCTGCCAGCGCGCGTCGTCGCTGGGGTGCGTGAGGTAGCGCTGCCCCACGCGAGCCTCCAGCGCGCGCAGGTCGTGCCAGGTGCAGATGTGCATGTAGTGTACGTGTACTCACAGTCAGCGCTGCTGCCAGCGCGCGTCGTCGCTGGGGTGCGTGAGGTAGCGCTGCCCCACGCGAGCCTCCAGCGCGCGCAGGTCGTGCCAGGTGCAGATGTGCATGTAGTGTACGTGTACTCACAGTCAGCGCTGCTGCCAGCGCGCGTCGTCGCTGGGGTGCGTGAGGTAGCGCTGCCCCACGCGAGCCTCCAGCGCGCGCAGGTCGTGCCAGGTGCAGATGTGCATGTAGTGTACGTGTACTCACAGTCAGCGCTGCTGCCAGCGCGCGTCGTCGCTGGGGTGCGTGAGGTAGCGCTGCCCCACGCGAGCCTCCAGCGCGCGCAGGTCGTGCCAGGTGCAGATGTGCATGTAGTGTACGTGTACTCACAGTCAGCGCTGCTGCCAGCGCGCGTCGTCGCTGGGGTGCGTGAGGTAGCGCTGCCCCACGCGAGCCTCCAGCGCGCGCAGGTCGTGCCAGGTGCAGATGTGCATGTAGTGTACGTGTACTCACAGTCAGCGCTGCTGCCAGCGCGCGTCGTCGCTGGGGTGCGTGAGGTAGCGCTGCCCCACGCGAGCCTCCAGCGCGCGCAGGTCGTGCCAGGTGCAGATGTGCATGTAGTGTACGTGTACTCACAGTCAGCGCTGCTGCCAGCGCGCGTCGTCGCTGGGGTGCGTGAGGTAGCGCTGCCCCACGCGAGCCTCCAGCGCGCGCAGGTCGTGCCAGGTGCAGATGTGCATGTAGTGTACGTGTACTCACAGTCAGCGCTGCTGCCAGCGCGCGTCGTCGCTGGGGTGCGTGAGGTAGCGCTGCCCCACGCGAGCCTCCAGCGCGCGCAGGTCGTGCCAGGTGCAGATGCGCATGTAGTGTACGTGTACTCACAGTCAGCGCTGCTGCCAGCGCGCGTCGTCGCTGGGGTGCGTGAGGTAGCGCTGCCCCACGCGAGCCTCCAGCGCGCGCAGGTCGTGCCAGGTGCAGATGTGCATGTAGTGTACGTGTACTCACAGTCAGCGCTGCTGCCAGCGCGCGTCGTCGCTGGGGTGCGTGAGGTAGCGCTGCCCCACGCGAGCCTCCAGCGCGCGCAGGTCGTGCCAGGTGCAGATGTGCATGTAGTGTACGTGTACTCACAGTCAGCGCTGCTGCCAGCGCGCGTCGTCGCTGGGGTGCGTGAGGTAGCGCTGCCCCACGCGAGCCTCCAGCGCGCGCAGGTCGTGCCAGGTGCAGATGTGCATGTAGTGTACGTGTACTCACAGTCAGCGCTGCTGCCAGCGCGCGTCGTCGCTGGGGTGCGTGAGGTAGCGCTGCCCCACGCGAGCCTCCAGCGCGCGCAGGTCGTGCCAGGTGCAGATGTGCATGTAGTGTACGTGTACTCACAGTCAGCGCTGCTGCCAGCGCGCGTCGTCGCTGGGGTGCGTGAGGTAGCGCTGCCCCACGCGAGCCTCCAGCGCGCGCAGGTCGTGCCAGGTGCAGATGTGCATGTAGTGTACGTGTACTCACAGTCAGCGCTGCTGCCAGCGCGCGTCGTCGCTGGGGTGCGTGAGGTAGCGCTGCCCCACGCGAGCCTCCAGCGCGCGCAGGTCGTGCCAGGTGCAGATGTGCATGTAGTGTACGTGTACTCACAGTCAGCGCTGCTGCCAGCGCGCGTCGTCGCTGGGGTGCGTGAGGTAGCGCTGCCCCACGCGAGCCTCCAGCGCGCGCAGGTCGTGCCAGGTGCAGATGTGCATGTAGTGTACGTGTACTCACAGTCAGCGCTGCTGCCAGCGCGCGTCGTCGCTGGGGTGCGTGAGGTAGCGCTGCCCCACGCGAGCCTCCAGCGCGCGCAGGTCGTGCCAGGTGCAGATGTGCATGTAGTGTACGTGTACTCACAGTCAGCGCTGCTGCCAGCGCGCGTCGTCGCTGGGGTGCGTGAGGTAGCGCTGCCCCACGCGAGCCTCCAGCGCGCGCAGGTCGTGCCAGGTGCAGATGTGCATGTAGTGTACGTGTACTCACAGTCAGCGCTGCTGCCAGCGCGCGTCGTCGCTGGGGTGCGTGAGGTAGCGCTGCCCCACGCGAGCCTCCAGCGCGCGCAGGTCGTGCCAGGTGCAGATGTGCATGTAGTGTACGTGTACTCACAGTCAGCGCTGCTGCCAGCGCGCGTCGTCGCTGGGGTGCGTGAGGTAGCGCTGCCCCACGCGAGCCTCCAGCGCGCGCAGGTCGTGCCAGGTGCAGATGTGCATGTAGTGTACGTGTACTCACAGTCAGCGCTGCTGCCAGCGCGCGTCGTCGCTGGGGTGCGTGAGGTAGCGCTGCCCCACGCGAGCCTCCAGCGCGCGCAGGTCGTGCCAGGTGCAGATGTGCATGTAGTGTACGTGTACTCACAGTCAGCGCTGCTGCCAGCGCGCGTCGTCGCTGGGGTGCGTGAGGTAGCGCTGCCCCACGCGAGCCTCCAGCGCGCGCAGGTCGTGCCAGGTGCAGATGTGCATGTAGTGTACGTGTACTCACAGTCAGCGCTGCTGCCAGCGCGCGTCGTCGCTGGGGTGCGTGAGGTAGCGCTGCCCCACGCGAGCCTCCAGCGCGCGCAGGTCGTGCCAGGTGCAGATGTGCATGTAGTGTACGTGTACTCACAGTCAGCGCTGCTGCCAGCGCGCGTCGTCGCTGGGGTGCGTGAGGTAGCGCTGCCCCACGCGAGCCTCCAGCGCGCGCAGGTCGTGCCAGGTGCAGATGTGCATGTAGTGTACGTGTACTCACAGTCAGCGCTGCTGCCAGCGCGCGTCGTCGCTGGGGTGCGTGAGGTAGCGCTGCCCCACGCGAGCCTCCAGCGCGCGCAGGTCGTGCCAGGCGGAGCGTGTCTGCAGCCACACGTGCGCCACTGACTTGTCCACCGACAGCCGTTTGCGCTGCTTCACTTGCAGCAGGTTGTTGATTAAGTCGATCGCTGTGTACATACAGAAAAACAATCAACAAAATAATTAAATTCGAAACAAAATGGGTTCAACACATTTGTTCAGTTTCACCGTAAAATTGTGAATACCGTCAGATTATAATCTAACTCGTGAGATTGTAAACTGTCAAAACATTGTGAACCGTAAAACACTGCAATTTTTTTTTATTTTATTTTATTATTTTAGGAAAACTTACAGCTAGATAGACACAATAGTTAGGTGGTTAGTTAGTTATCAAATCAATAAAAATTGACGAAGATAAAACGCGTCAAAGATTTGAGTGGGGGGTTGTGACGTCACTCACCGGTAAAAAATGTCATACTAATGTCTTAGAATATGACGTCACACGAGTTTTCAAAGCTCTGTATCGTCTTCATTGTTTGTTTACGTGAAAAAAGAAAAGATACGTGTCCAATATTTTTTGAAAATCTATCTGACGGACTATTTACATTTTTTTAGTTAACTACCCTATTTAACGTTTTATTTTTCGGTAGATTATAATCTATTGAAGTAATAATATAATACCCAATCCATTGATATTCACTTCTTACGGAACACAATCGGAGGCTATACACTACATGACAATGCCCATCGTTATGCTCGTCGAAGGAAATAACAAGAGAGACAGTACTCACCCTCCGCGGAAATCTCTCTCCAAGGCGTGGGCGGGTACATGAAGGCGGCGTTCTGTATCTGCTCGTTGATATCTTCATCCTCGTTGAAAGGGAAGGTACCGGACAGCGACACGTAGATGATGACGCCCACTGACCACATGTCTAGCGAACGATTGTAGCCTTTGTTGCGAAGTACCTCAGGGGCTGGGGATAATATAATCACACTAATACTATAAAGGCGAAAGATTGTGAGTGTGTGAATGTGTATGTTTGTTACTCTTTCACGCAAAAATTACTGTACGGATTTGGATAAAATTTGATACAGAGATAATTTATAACCTGGATTAACACATAGGATAGTTTTTACCCCGATTTTACATTCCCGTGGGATAATTTTCGAGTTGTAGCGGGCGAAGCCGCTGGCAACACCTAGTCATGTCTAATTATATGGGTTTCCTTAATAATAATCCCGTGATCTCGATGGAATTTCAGCGAAGTTATGAATTTCCAAATCGATCTTTTATTTAACCCTTTTAGGAGATATTTTTCAAGAATCCTTCCCTTTCTTTCATATTGGATAGAAAATGAATACATAAGAAGTTTCTAGCACTGACAGATAACGCTCGATCTAAACGATGGTTGCGTTTATATTGAGCCACAGATAACCTCTAAATTCCGTATGGTAAGCAACTTATGCACACCCCTTTTTTTTTTTTTTGGGGGCTGGGAAATCATCAAATAACCCCTCCCGCTCTTGGGTAGAGAGAAAGGGAGTGTCAGACTTCTACTGACTAAAAACCACCCATGTTCCTTCTTAGTCCTTCATGTCGAGGCCGCGGTACCCCTCATCTATGAATTAGCACAAATATTACTCGATGCTCGTATTTATCTCTTCAGTGTTGACTATATCCGTGATAATGCTAGCAAATGAAAAAAGAAAGTGGTGTGGATAATTATCCAGAACCCTAGCTATAAAATATATGGGATTATATTTAACTGTTGAGTAAAATTATAAAAATCGACCATTTTAAATAGAGCTCCACTTATAGTAGCTGAGGTAGTGACCCTCGTTGATGTATTTCCCTTTCACTTATTAGCCACTTAAGAGCAGCACAACAAAGCTCTTGAGAACCTATAGAAAACTAGCGAATGCAGTCGCTGTGGCCCAAATCGGCTTGATGGCATCATCATCATCATCACTATTTGTCTTGCGGAAACATTTTTGTTTTTATGTGTTCGCAACGAATAAACTCAAAATAAAAGTAAAAAACAAAAACCCGACTGCGACAAAAAAGAAAGCCGCAGTCACACGTTATAGAGTACCAACCTAAACACTTTAATAACGTTAGACTGCGGCTTTTATTTTTGTTCTGTTCTTGTTTTATCAGTTACCTTGTTTATTCCAGCATCCTGACAATGTTGTTTCATACTTTTCAGCGTCTTTTTTTGTAGTAGTCGAGTTTAGTTTTTTACTTTTTTTTATTTAAACAATTTTGGTGTTACTTTAATCATTTTTTTAACGGGTAAGTACACTACAATGATACGAAAAACTTTATTCCGACATTCACAAGTACGAATTTCAAAATACCGATTTTCATAATTCTGAATGATTCAAAATTCCTAATTTAACAACTCCGATTTTTTTAATTTTATAATTCCGAAATTTCAATATTCCTAACGTTTATAATTACTATTCTCAAAATGCCGAGTTTCAATTGAGCGAATAACAAAAAATCCGACTTAATGATAATTCAAAACATCAAAAGTACGAATTCCGATTATTAAAGTACCGATTAATTAAAATCTAACTAATGATTCAATCACTGAATATGGCTAGTAGAGAAGTAGGTTTAGAGATGAACCTGGCGAAAACAATGTTAATGACAAACAGCACGGAAAAAACTAACAGTTGATAATGAAAAACTGAAGTACACGGCAAATTACGTTTATCTAGGAAAACAAATCAGCTTGGATAGAAAAAGTAATGAACTGGAAATTGAAATGCGAATACAACTCACCTGGAACAAATATTGGAGCCTCAAGGAGATCTTTAAAAGCAATGTCAACAAAAATTAAAAGCAGAGTCATGAATTCTTGTCTGCTGCCGTGCCTTACATACGCGTGTCAAACCTGGAGATATACTTCCAAAACCAAAAATAAAATTAACACACGCGGACTAGAGCGCAGTATGCTAAAAATTTGAAAAATTCGACACAAAAATCAGAAGCATATCAAAAATCACGATGCTCTAAATAAAATTATACTAAAAAGCTCAAATGGAAATGGGCGGGACACGCAGCAAGACTAAGAGATGACAGATGGACCGGAAGAGTCACATCATGGAATGGCCCAGTAGGGAAACGCCAAAAAGGTAGAGGCCGCACACAAGATGGGAAGACGATATAAGAGAAATCGTGGATGCAGAAAGCACAAGACAGATCCAAATGGAATTGGGGGTTGAAGAGGGGTTCTTGCAATGATTAACATTTTGAAAATAGTTTTTACCAAATTTCAATAATAGTAATAGAAAATTCGTTTATGTAAGTGATGTATTATGTGTAAAATGCAAGAAATAAAAGGCCTTTTTTAAATTTTATATTATTTATACAGTCAACTCACCAAGATACGCAGGCGTGCCGACAACCGACCGTCTGAAGGACTTCTCCCCGATGATCCTCGCGAAGCCGAAGTCGCAGAGCTTCACCTGCGGGAACTCCTCGTCGGTGGACAGCAACACGTTCTCCGGCTTCAGGTCGCAGTGCACGATGTTCTTCTCGTGCAGGTGCTTCAGGGCTACCAAAATCTGACGAAGACGATGTTCAAAAAGGTTTTATGTAAGTATTTTCATTCGTAGAGTCGTTTGTTTAGACGGGTTTCACTAGGGGGCCAGTGCCTGGCAGGGTTGCAGAATTTGTTCGAAAGAGTCACCGCGGCCCTGGAACTCAAAGGGCATAAGACGGAACACGGTTGGGTTTTAAGTCAGTAAGAGTCTGACACTACCTTCTGCTCCGGCCAGGGTGGGAGGAGTTATTTGATGATTTCCCACCCATAAAAAATTCGGTCGTTTGGTGCAAAGAATGACTGGCATGGCCGGCTAAACATGTTTTTAACATTCTTGTGAAAAAATATGTAGTTGAGGCTTTTTAGTTCTTGAAATAAGGATGATTTTTTATAATACCTGTGCCACCAAAAATTTGGTAATCCTTTCAGTCAGCCTTCCGTTCTCATGTGACAAGATCATCTCCAACATGTCTCCCTTAAGCTTCTCCATCACCACGAAGATCCTCTCAGGAGTCTCGAACATTCTCTCAAGGTTCACCACACCAGGGTGTGACAGGTTCTGCAGGATCGCTACTTCGTTCTTCAACTGGGCTTCTTGTTTGGTCGGGAAACGGAGTTTGTCTATCACCTAAAGATAGAATGGGAATTATGAGGTTTAACATATGAACTGATGCTTTTATGTTCGACCGGCTCACGTTGATTCCACGTTGAAGAGTGTCTAACTGACGCACTCAGAGAGCTTTAATGATTACTTAGGCCATCACTTAGTAAAGGTTTTGACAGTTTTGTCTTACAAAAGTATGTCAAATGTTTACTAAGTGACGGCTTAAGTAATCATTAAATATCTCTGAGTACCGCAGTAAGTGTCCGTTAGTGTCCTTAGGAAATATTCAGTAGTTATTGCCCAATGAGGGAGATCTTTTGTACTAAGCGGGTATCAAATTCATGTGTCATCTAATAACCAATTTCTTGTTATGTGTATAAAGTTCAAACATCAGATTCCATTTGATAGTGTTAGACAAAGAAAGTATTTCTGAGCGTGGACGTGGATCCCGATTCAGATAGCGTAGCCGATTTTTTCATTAGTGGGCACCTCAGAGGAGACGGTTTAACATACCTTGATGGCCGCGGGTCTCTTGGACCGTCGATGCAGGCCTCCGTACACGATGCCGAACTGGCCCGAGCCCAGCACCTCGTCAGGATAGATCTGGTACAACTGCGCCATGTCAGTCACTCTCTCTTCCGTGCTGCCTTCGCCTTCCGCTTCCGCTACCGCACACCCTCGGGCTTCTGCTAAAAAAGGTAATTAAAAGTTGTGGTGTAAAATTTTTGTAGGATTTTCACACAAAAAAAACAATGATTAAGATAGAGATTTATAAGCGATTTAGATACATCTGTTCGAATGAACTACGGGAACATCAGCTAAGCCAAAACAAGCATGATATTATAGATCGTATATTCTGCCCTCGCAATGTGAAATGTAGTGCCTGACATTGAAGCTATACGTAGTTTTTTTTTTCTTTTAAACGTGGTGGCTGGAACATGGTGAGCATATTATATATGGGTAAGGATATATATGGTATGGTAGGAAAAATGCAGCATTTGGTGTGAATTAATTAGGTACTAGAAATTGATAGAAGAATAAGCAACACCTGGAAACGGTACTGGTCGCTGAAAGAAATTGTGAAAAACGAAACAATACCTATGTCGTTGAAAAGCAAACTTTACAACACGTGTATCCTCCCATGTCTCACATATGGCTGCCAAACTTGGCCTGATACGAGGAAAAACAGCCAAAAACTTATAGTTTGCCAACGCAATATGGAGCGAAGCATGCTTAATATAAGACTACGTGATAGGTGGACGACTTCAAAAATAAGGAAAAGAACAAAAGTAAGTGATGTCTTACTAAAAATAAAAAGACTCAAATGGAACTGGACAGGCCACATTATGAGAACAATCAAAGATAAATGGACGAGAGACGTCATGGAATGGTATCCTAGAGATGGAAAGCGACAAAAGGGACGCCAAATCAAGAGATGGGAAGATGATTTACCAAAAGGATGGAGAAGATTAGCTCGGGACAGAGATGAGTGGAAGGAACTAGGGGAGGCCTATGTGGAAGGACAACCTGACCAACAAACTGGTTGCTGAAAATTATAATATTATTGTTTAAATAGATTTAAGTTACTTTTATTTAGCTATTTTACTAACTAGTTATATTTTTAATATTTTCATTTTATAAATTAGGAACTATATTTTTGTAAACTCAAAATGTACTGCACTTGGTCAGAGAATAAAGGCTTTTATTATTATTATTATTATTATAATTAGGTACTAAGCCGCGTTTTTCTCGAAACCGCCTTTTGCGAGTACTGTATTTGCTGTTACGAGGGCAGAATTCGTCTCGTCGGAATGTGAGTCAATAGTTACCTGAGTGATGCGTGACGGGCATGAGCGCCTGTCTGACGGCAGTCTCCCAGGACCTGGCGAGGTAGGCCCCCAGGCCGGAGTCGGGCGGGGGCGGCGCCCCCCCCGCCCAGGCCTCCTCCACCCCCACCAGGTAGTCCACGTTGGCCGTGCGCAACTCGAAGCAGTGCATCACGTCTGGGAAACCAAACTTGTGTAACATTGTTTCGGGAACGTGTTTTGTGTTGCAACATGTTTGTTGGAATGTTAGACGAGCTGCATATATGTATGTTCGAGCTGGCCTGATTGGGTAGATGGTCGATTCAAAATAAGTACATTCGGTATGATGGCCGCTTTGCTGGTACCGAATCAGACGGGAAAAGGGCGTGAGTTTATGAATCAGACGGATTCGAATATATATGTAGCAATCTTAAAAGTGTTTAAAGACAAAAAAAGTATAAATCAAACAAAAAAACACAACATTTACAAAAAACAAAACAATTATTAACAACAAACAAACATAAAAAATACAAAATGTCATTGCTTATATCAGTTGTGCCCTCAGGCCGGCTTACGCTTATAGTATATATAGGACACAAGTTTCTGTTTTTCTGAAACCAAAATCGTGTTGATTTCAGGAAAGTAGTAGACTTATCCTAGTTAATTTCTCGAAGAAATCTTTGGTCCGTGAATGTATTTAAAGAAAACCGGTTTTTGGTATCAATTCGATAATATTTCAGGACAAGTAACTTCAAATGTTCGTCAATGACATCGAATGAAAAATCAATGATCTAATCTGATCAGTATCAATCGGTCAAGTAGTTCTGAGACATACGGTGACAGACGTACACACAAACGCTCACACACGACCTCTTACCCCAAACGCATACCTATACCTCCATCCCGCCGCGGGAAACAGCAGCTTTCATTGATTACACCCTTACGAAATTGTGCTTTACAATTTTTGCAAGGAATCGGTTTGTCACGGCGTGCATCTGGCATAAGTAATGTCAAGTTAATTATTTCCCATATTATTAGTAACGTGTGTCTTCGTCGGCAACCAAAAAGCTTTCGACAAAGTCAACCTTTTCTGTGTAAATGGTAAAAAAAAAATACACAAAACGGCAGACTATAGTCTTCAGGTTCTTAAACAGACTGCGTGCTCATGTTGGCCGCTGCTGATCCAATTTAGCCAGCCGGGGTATATTCGACCCATCTCGGCCAGAATATGAGTGTGGTGCCCCAGCACAGGATATGCCACACCTGTTCTCGTGCCCGTCGTGCACAATGAACTGCACGCTCGAAGACTGATATAAAGCAAACGACAGAGCTGTCCAGGTTGCTACGTACTGGTTGGACCAAATTTAGTCATCGACTCGAAAATAAGAAGACCTACTCATGACATATAATTGAGTAGACGACAAAAAAATCTAATTAGTCCGTCACATAGATTTCCAAAAAATATTAGACACATATTTTTTCGTTTTTTCACGTTATCAAAAAAATAAAAACGATTAAGTGCTTCGAAAACTCGTGTGACGTCACATTTCAGTACATATTTTAGCTAAAAGTGACGTCACAAGCATCTTTGACGCGTTTTATCTTCATAATTTTTTATGAATTTGATAAAACAAAAAAAACGTAAGTTTCCAATATTTTTCGATAATCTAACTGACGGACCAAACAGAACCACATTTTTTTAGTCTGGCGACATCCCTATTATTGTGTATCACTAGATTTGTTCAGTGGATTAGATTGATTCAGTGTCAAATGCACTCATTAAATTAATTTATTATTATATTCTGACTGGTCGAGTTCAATCTACTGCAACCTTACGTGCACTTATCTATCAGGAAAGCCTACCTGTGCCTGCATGCGGCTGCCTCGCAGTGTCGATAGCTAGGATCTCGTTGAGCGGGATCTCTTTGTAGTACTTGCTGCCTTGCTCCGAAGTGAACAACGTGATGGACTTGCTGTCCAAACGCCAGTAGTGACGTTTTAACTGCAACATTCCAAGGAAACATTATTATAATTTTCATATAATTTCAGTCTTCTTGGGGATATGCTGACAGCCGTTTTCTAGAGCAAAATCTATTTTTATGTTATTGGGTGGCGAACCTGGAAAAAAATGGTCCTTACCTTCTGAATACTTCTGATGGTTAATGCTCATTGTCGCCTAAGGATATATTTTATACTAAAGGCACGAGATAAACCGGAACATAGTAAGGTTGTCTTGACTGTGTCGTTGGTGTAGTGGTTGCAAGCGCAATGGCTGTGCATGATGAGGTCCTGGGTTCTTTTCCTAGGTTCCAGGGAAAGTGTTATTGGGTTTATCCATCAGAAATTCTGAATTTGTGCCCGGTTGATTGGTAGTAAGGTTATTATTAATACTGAAAACGGGATATTTACCATGTTAGGTGGTAGTAAGGTTGTTTGACGTTTGTACTCACAGTTTTATCCTTATTAGTGAAGTGCACGAGCCAGCCCTCCTTGAGCCACTGTCCCTCCCGCTTCTTGGTGTGCTTGACGGACTGCACGATGCGCATGAGTGGGATGTTGGCGCTGGGGGACGAGGACGAGCTGTAACGTGCACACGAGTCAGATCTACTAGGGCGGGCCGTTGGGGGGACGTCGGGGGGGAGCGTGTGTGGTGGTGGGGGGTCTGTTCTAACGGTTGGCGAATTGATGGAAATACTATGTCACAGTATTTTCTGGTACTTTATCGTCCTATTATATAAGTTATTTGCTTCTGTCAGTTTGGTTTCTTGTTGGTCTAATTTATTAAGGTTGCACAAGCCGACGGCTCGAACTCGTTGCCGGGCGTGGCTAATATGCATGTTATTTGGTAATGTTTTTAATTTATCTAGTTTTATTCATTTAGTATTCATTTATCTAGTTTTTCTCTATTTATTTACATATTTATTTATTTAGTGAACTATACGACGATTTATAACGAAAATGAGCGCGTGAAATTTCATAAATTGACCTTTGGGCGTATAGATATTATGGAAAAACTACTGGATGTATCCACTTGAAACAATTTATTTGTACTTTTGAATAAATTATCTATCCCTGTATGGTTTCACTTTTTCCATTTTCATTATACATAAGTTATTTATTTACGCTGAAAGATGAGTTCAAATAAGTGTTAAAATATGGAAGTTTCGACGCTCATAACTTCTAAACCAATGATTTTTTTCCAATTCTGCTTCCATACAGGGCTAGATAATGACAAAACCAGTTGATACAATTTTTAGTTTTGAATCTTCACCGTGAAACAGACGAGTAATCACCATACTACGTTTGTATGGAAGAATGACCGGCTAGTTCAACCTTAACAACAGGCTCTAGTTCCCGATTTATAGATGTAAATAATAAAAATGTGTTAAATGAAATGAATATGTAAATATTTCTTCAGCCGTTTTCGCAACTGCGATTCGCAACCAGTGGCGAACTTTATTCTTTGCTCAGCAGTCCAGAAGTGGCGGCTCCGCAGGAAGGCAGGCGGATTACTTTGTGTAATTTATTTCATCACCGCTGCTCTCAAAATGGTGAAGGAAAACATCGCGAGGAAACCGGCATGTTCAAGAACCAAAATATTCGAGGACATGTGACATTTTGGTAGATGTCACATGTCCTCGAATATTTTCGGCGTGCGGGTTGGTACCCGCACTGGGCCCGTGGTGGATGACATTCCTTCTCATAGAGAAGAGACCTGGAGTACCAGCAGTGGGAACATTAAGGATGATTATGCTATTCTTTGTTCGCAACCAGTTGCGAATCTAGGAAACTCTTTCCTTAACCGCAACTAAGCATCCCGGTGATTAATTGGTTACGCCAAAGGGTTTTTTCCTTATTCGCACCATCGGCATCGTTGTCTACCTGTTTGTTGGCACTTATATTTTGTTGATTTGGCATACAAACTTTGCAAGAGGTTTCGGCAACTACAATATCTAATATTGATTTTCTTTAAAAAAAGTTTTCTACATTCGCAACTGGTTGCTAACAAGGAATAAAAATTCAGAACAACGCCATTGGTTGTGAATCGCAGTTGCGAACACGGCCGGAGGGGTCGTTGGGGCTGCGGGTTGTTCGGAAGAGATACCGCGGCCTCGACATAAAGGGCTAAGAAGGCCACTCCTTACCGCTCTGCTCAGAGCGGGAGGAGCCATTTGATGAAGTTCCCACACTCCAAAAAAAAAAGGCATAAGGAGAGTAAATAACAGTCCTTTAAATTCTAGACTCCTCTATACTGTAATATTCTGTATATGTTTTTAATTATAGGTATATATTCATAATACTAGTGTTTATTTTTATATGTGTATATATTTGTATGTATGTTTATTTTATATCGTTACAATTTTGTTCTAAATTCTAATTAAAATTTTCCTGTTTGTTTTTTCTACGCACTGTGTCTATATTTCTTATCCAACTTTCCTTTCGTAGGTCTGCTGGAAGAAATTTCTTATGAAATAAGCAATACGTTTGTGCTCTTCAATTTTTTATGTTTTTTTTTTCCTTTTTTGTATTTTGTGTGTAGGTACATAAATAAATAAACTTTGGTACCTTTCTTTAACCATGATATGACGGTAAGTGCTTAGACTTGTGCATCTTCAATTCGTCATCTTTCCTTTTTCAATACATTTCATAAATGACTACACTAATTATCAAATCTGTCAAAAGATCCTTGTGTTTAGTTATGTACGTTAGTAATACTGTACTCCTTAGTACTGCTGAGTTCATCAACATTAAAAGCAAGACAAGCACTATAACCAAGAGTTTAGAAGTGTTAAGATTATGTAAGTAAAGAAGTGTGTTGTGATTACTTTCATAACACGTCGAAAACAATACTAACACCATTTTAGTGACGAACGACTTTAGAGACGAAACAGAAACGTTATTAGACATTAATAAAGCACAAAGCAGCGAAGTTTTAGGCAGGAAATTACATTAACATAAAGCATTTTCTATTAACCAGTAACCCTTAAACCGTTAGTAACCCTTTAATTAAAGCTCCTTACATAAAGTTGTCAGATTCTATAAGAAGTACTGAGCTTAGACCTACACAAATATAAGCAACATTGGACACGTCTGTCAGATAACACAAGCCCGCCACAGATCACCTGACAGTTACAAGCTCTGCACGGGAGCATCGCAGAGCCGCTCGGGATTCTTTCTCCGCAACTTCATAATAAGATTGCGTCGTAACTGAAGCAGCTAGTCAAAAAGACGTTAAGGTTGAGGCTTGAGGGTAGCCCGCGAAATTACAATTTTCATACGTTTTTTGCAATTAGCCGGTCAGTGACAGGTTGTATGTTAAATATAATAAGATTCGCAATCGTAACACATGTGACTTTACAGAGTAACAATGATTAAAATTACCAATACAACCCTCTCAGTTCTTAGAACTTTATTGAATGCTTTTTTCATTAAATTCTTCATTAAATTCAAAAACTTCCTTGAGTGACCTCAAGGAAGTTTAATGAACTGAGAGGGTTGTATTGGTGATTTTAATCATTATTAATCAGTAAAGTTACATTTATTACGGTCGCGAATCCTATTTTATTTAACATACAACCTGACACTGGCCGACAAATTAAAAATAATCGAAAAAAAAACTACCATGAATTATTCACCTTAAGTGTTGCAGATTCCCTACGTCATCGTCACAGAGACAATAATTATAAGCATACAAAGTTCAGACTTGATAGCGACAGTAGAACAGAGAGAGAGACAGACAAGAGGCCCTTGCCCACCACCACACAGTAGAGTTAGACAGGAGCGGGTCTCACCTGCTGGGGCGGCTGGCGGAGCGCTCGGGCTGCGAGTCGCGCTGGGGCTCGTCGCCGCGACGACGGAGCTCCACCTGATAATAACAAAAACAAAGAAAAATTTACATAAGCACATACCTATTTGTCTAAAGGACCTTAGTTAGTTTTAGTAGAATACATTTATATTTTAGTTGAAAGACGTCCACTGCTGGGCATAGGCTTTCCCCGCGCGTCGCCCCATTGACCGGTCTGTGCGTCCAGCTGATCCCCGTAACCTTCACCAGGTCATCAGTTCACGGTCAACGTCCTTCAGTTCGCGGTCGCCACTCCAGAACGTTTCGGCCCCATCGGCCATCTATTCTGCGACCTGTGTGCCCGCCCTGCCCTTTGCAACTTTTGCTGTAACGTCCAGTAATTTGTTGTTGCCCACAAAACAGTTACAGTAACTTAGGTGAGAATGCAACTTTAGAGTGTTGCGACACTCACTAGATCGAAGTCAACGACCACACAGCCACTAGACGCCTAATACTCGATCTAATGCACGTAACAAATTCTGTCAACTTGCTGAGGTGCGGGGGAACGGGGTACTGCGTTCTGATTGGCCCTTTCAAGATCATTTCATTTCACTAGGGATGGGACAGGTTTAAATCAAACAAGAAAGTATCGATATTTTTTTATTGTATTTAATAAAACATAACTTGCATTTAAGTACCTTCTTTATTCTGAATATGATTGAATCATGTAGGTACATTTAAAAATAAATAAAACAATATTTTAAAATTATTGCCGTAATTATTCCAAGCTATGTTCGAAGTCTTTGGTGAGGGAGGACTAACTTAATTGAATGCAGTGCGCAATGAGATAGAGTTGTGATCTAACTCGGGAGTTTCGGGACTCACGTGGCTTATTTTTTAGGTATTATTCAATTTTAGATGAGAAACAAGCCGAAATGTTTTGTTCACCAAAATATCTTGTTCACAATCACAAGCATTAGCAGATTATATAAATTCCGAAATAAGGTAGTATGTGGTGTCGGGTGCACAGTTATCGCACACACAGCATATTTATAAGAGATAATATATGTTCATGAGTATAAAATAAGTGAGAAGAAAGTAAAAAATGGCAAGACTGTCAAAAAACAATCTTCGCTAAAATGACGTGAACATTATTACACTATACGTAGATGGAATCCAGTTCTCTCGCTTGGTTGCAATTACCCATTTATTTTTTAAATCAGGGTCGTTTGGGTATCTAAAATTAATCGATAAAGTTTCACAATAATAATTTATTAGCTGTATGTCTTGTAATTTTTAATTATTAACAATATATTTTTTGCTTAAATAAATTTAGTTACAGGTTTTTGTTGCTTTATCGATAACAGAGGTAGTCATACGATTTGGAACATCACTAATTATGTTTGCTTAAAATCGAGGAAAAGAGATGGCGAAAAAAAATACTTTCAAACGAAAGAGACGCAATCATAAAATACATCAACGCGCGCTCCGCAAATGTGCACTGCATACAACTATGACCAGTATAAGATGAACTCCGAAAAATAATGTCAGAAAATTAATTTTATTTAGATTACGGAACTATTAACTTACCGATGAAATGTGATACCGTCTTTCAGGAAACTTGAAGTCCGGCTTTCTTTATCACACCAACGTACTGTACACGGGGCCATATTATGTCTATTTTCTCGAATTTTCAAAGGTGTAGTGCGGAAGTGTTTACGGCTCACAGAAGTGGTTGATACTAATTCGAACTTTGTGAGTGACGACATGCATTAAATTTTTACCCTAATGTGTTGACAGACATATAACGCCTGTTATTAGGCGTCTAGTGGCTGTATGGTCGTTGATCGAAGTAAATGTTCCTCATCGCTCTATCACCATCGACTGGTTGGTGACTACATAATCTCATTTTTTTTCCGTCAACTAACGAGTGTCGAATGGATATGGTAATACTCTAACTCATAAAGTACTGAATAACTGATATGTCAGCAAAGTAATCCATCTATAGTACTATAAGAGTACCATAGAGAACAGTGTAGTGGTACATTACCTCTCCGTCGTCCCCGGCGGCGCTCTCAGCGGCCTCGGTCCCTCCGTCGTCCGACTCGTCGTCCGGCAGTCGCGCCGACTCCGACAGCTCGCTGCCACCGCTGCTGTCCTGGTACTCACCTGGTCAGTTATATCATATTAGTATGTCGTTGTTACTAATTCTGTTGTTACTAATTGTTTCAACTCGCATACTGTTGATTTTTGAAATAGATATGGCAGGTCATACTAGCACTCCTAATACGTGTTCTTTTTAAGCGATTTCAATTAGAAAAACATTCAAAATTGACAAGACAGTCGTTTGGTCGGCATAATGCCGGGTACAAATTGGTGAAACGTAACGTGAAATGTAACATGTAGCACACACTGAAACAAATTCTTGTTGTTGGGTTACATTTCATGTTGCATTGCATAAGTTTGGACGCCTCATTAGTGTTGCCTTTCACGTTACGCTACACTAATGTTGTCACTCAAAGCAATACTCACTATGTTGATCCCGTATCTCTCCATTACAATCCTTCGGTATGAAGGGAATACACTTGCGATGCGCGTTATAGTGGCAGTCTTTGCACTGGAAGCCCTGCTTGAAGAGCCCGCGCAGCAGCTTCTTGCAGTGTCGGCACACGGTGGGCCTCGTGTAGGAGTGCACCTCGAAGGTGTGCGGTATGGCGGCGCCGCCACTGGCGGAGCCGGCGCTGGCCACGCTGGCCACGCTCCAGCCGCCCAGCGACCCCGTGCGGGACGGCGAGCGGGACTGCTTGCCGAACTGTAGGGGGGGCACGTCAGATATCTGTTTACATACAAACATACATATACATTCATTAATATTTTTTATTAGTATATCATTATTTATGTCTTTCTTTATTTATCTTTCAACACATTATTTATATATTTTAATTTACAAAAATATATATATTTATTATTATTTGCACGAATTGTTTTATTTCTCGTTAATAATATTGTTTCATAAATGTTTGTTAGGAGTTGTCTCATGAGATGACGAGTAATAGAGAAGTATGGAAGAAGAAGACATGCTGCGCCGTGCGCCGTCCTCAAGTGAATTGGGATAAGGGCTAGAGAATGATGATGATAATGTTTGTTTAAATGGCCTCGAAGGAGATGGTGGGACGAACTAAACAAGTGAACAGAGAGAAACAAGAGGACGCGCGGGATCGAGACAAATGGAAGGATTGGAGGGAGGCCTTTGCCCTGGCGTAGGACAGAGCCGGCTAGGATTTTTTTTTAAACTGGCATTGTGTAGTTTACACAACACCCTATAAAGGGATGAAGGTTGTCAATCAAGTTCTTCCTAGATGTCACTAATAGTTTGATATAGCGCTGCATAGTGCTCTGGTGCGTGGCCATAGTCGGAACTAACGAAACCATGCTGTCAAGTTAGTTCCATCTAGATGGCGCCACATGTTTGTTACTTTCGTTCTGCTGCTATGGAATTTTTAGCTGAAGGGAGGTGATGATGTCGATTGGTCGTTTTTATTTACTTTGATAAAATATGTTACACACAGTCAGCGCCCTCTCGCGGGGAAGTTTCGGCCAGCAACTCCAATGGTGGCAAAAATGACAGGAGATAAAAAAATCCTTAAATTTGAGGTTTTTCCAGTCAGCGGAAAGTACGATTTTATTGACTAGTGTTTAGTTATTATCAACCTTTTCCCATTCAAATACAGTTTGTTTTGGATCGATTGTTGATCTTGAATTAATGATGTAGTTAGGTAGGTAGGACGTAGTTTTGAATGTCAAAGAAAAACTGTGGTAGTTTTTATTTGTTTGGGTTTTAAATTAAATTAGCTAATGATACTCCACAGAAAAAATATTTTTGTTGGTTTGTAATAGGCCTAAGAGAAGACTCCGGAAGAACTAGATTTAACTGACCCACAAATCATTTCACTTTTTCGTTAAAAATTTGATGTAAAAGGCTTCTAACAGCCTCAGTTTTTTAGGGTCAACTTAGCCTTAACTTGGTCAGTTTCGAATTGGATGATGGGCAACATGGGAATTGTAAATAAAACGAAATATATTAAAATAAGTAATTTATTTAAAAACAAAAATATATTTTTCCACAAATGCTACCCACCACCCGATTCTTGTTAGTTTTACAAATTAAAGTAAACAATACTTCTTGTATCTAAACTTAATACTTTTAGTATTATAATTAATAAAATAGTAAAATTAAAAAATAGTAAATAAAAGAGAATACTTTTAGTATTGTGGACGAAACAAAATACACAATGTAAGTTACTCTCTGGTTAGTTTATCTCTAGTTGTCGTTACAGACAAAACAAACCGACTTTTGTGTGAATATTTTGAATTAAAATGAAGTTTTGATTCAGTTTATTATGATACTTATTTGTAAACATACACAAAATGTAATGCTAAAGAACATTCTATTCTTTCATCGTAAATAAATTTGAGATTTAAATAACAACAATTATTTCTTAGACCTATCTGGAATGTTTATATGTCAATAAAATAATATCAAAATATTTGAGATTCTTTACCGCTACATTGTGTTACGCTAGTTTGTTAAATGCTACAGTTTTTACATTGAAGTAAGATCTACAAAACAAAATGTTCTTGTGTACATAAGCTTGACTTCTTAAATATGGTTGTGCTTAATTAGACTTCTAACCTATGTCTATAATATAGAATGTAAATGCAAGAATATAACTATAAAATATAAGTAATTCTTTTGACACGTTTGTAATTAATTGTATACCTATTTGTTCGTATTTCAATTTTAAAATGCAAATTGTATTTAATACTGCAATTCTGTACCTAGACCGTCTTACAAGAAAGATTTATCTCTTCTAGTCAATAATAAGATTTTTCAAATCATTCAAAATTAAGTACATTGTAAGTTTCTACAATTCATAAATAATATTCAAAATTGATGAAACAGACAGAGATTCTACATTAGACCAGTTTCGACAAACTATTTGCAGTTTCAGAGATTCTTCCCTCCCTTAGTATTCGTTACTCCTACATGAAGTAATCGATGTATACGACTTGCATATACTTCTCGCGTCAAATAACTGCCCCTCTGAAGTTGGCTACGAGTGGCTGCGCAGCAGTCCAAATTACGAAACAAAAAGTCAAAAAGCAGTCAAAAATTATACAACATTTATACAAAACTATGTTATCTTTTAAAAATATGTATTTATTTTGTTCAAATAACTTGCGCGATCTTTGCAAATGGCTAACTTCAGACTAGGGGCAAAGTTATTTGACGCGAACTTATAGCATCAAACTCTTTGACAATTCTGCCACAAGGCAAAAATATTTTGAAATTGGTCCATATTAGGTTCTCCCTAATTTTGTATACAGTATGGAAGGGAACATGGACGCACAGTACACGTATTACCACGTATTAGTACTCTCATTATTCCGAACCGGGCATAGAAATTTTTAACCGGTAATTAAAAAAAAACTGTTCTTGCCTACAAAAGTGCAATACATAGACAGTCAAAATGTTTAGAACAGTTGTTTTTTTTTTAAATCAAAAACTCCGGATTCGGAATTGTGTACTGTACTGCGGTAATATAAAGGAAAAAGGAAAGAATGATAGCATGACGACTGACAGAGGAGAATAGAAGACCCGCCGAGGCTGCGGGTTGTTCGAAAGAGATACCGCGGCCTCGGCACAAGGGCTAAGAAGGAACATGGGTGGTTTTTTGGTCAGTAGAAGTCTGACACTCCCTACCGCTCTGCCCAGAGCGGGAGTCATTTGATGTTTCCCAACCCCCCAAAAAAAAAGGAGAATGGAAGAAGAAAACGTGTTGCGCCGACCCCAAAAAACATGGGAACGGCAGGAAAATGACTGCGGTAAACGTTTCTGCGTCGATGTCTCTTCCACGCTATATACTTTTATAACGTACTTGTATCATCGATAACTCTTGCCAACACGCGTAAAAACGTTCCTAAACTGTTGCATCACAGATTCCTCCCCCCCTTTTCGTACCCAACTCCCTTATTAACCCCCCTTTCCGTCCTAGTTATCTTTATCAGTGACGAGCCTGGCGAGGCGCCTTACCAGCGAGGTGGTGTCGTCGTGCGAGTGCGTGGAGCCGCGCGAGGGGCTGCGGCCGCCCGCACCGCCCGACACGCGGCGCGCGCCCGCAGCACCCGCAGCACCCGCAGCGCCCGCCAACAGCGGGGATGTGCAGTTTGACGGGACCTTCACGGCGCAGCGTTTGTGGTAGTTAAGGCCGCATCCTGGAACGATTGATGTAAGGTTAGTAAACGATACTGGAACTAGTTAGGAAAAGGTAAAGGAAGTGATGGACCGACACAATTTACGTCAAAAATCAAAATATTTTATTTCAGATAAGCCTACATGGCCACTTGTAATACGTGAACGAAATGGTGCACGGTTCGGGCTGGTCCTTTCCTATGGAGAAGAACCGGCAAGAAACTCCATAGTTATTTTTTTTAATGGTTTGGTTTTACAGACTGCCAATAACACGCTAAGAAAAATAAGTAAAAGATATAACAATCTTTTCATCGAAGTATCTCAAAAGTGTTCCTACACTCATTAAATTGATTTACCTCTGTAATTAAGAACAGAGTAACAAACGTTACACATCCCAAAAGTGGGCCACTGCATAGCCTAGTTGACTGAAGTAGTTATAAAGCACTTTATATTATGGTTTGATGATCTGTTCTGTTCTCCCAAATACCACTTATCAGCTTACCTTCACACTTGAGTCCTTGCCGCACGAGTCCGAACAGCATCTCCCCACAGAAGTCGCAGAAGGTGGGCGCCTTGTACGAGTGAACGGCAAGCACGTGCGGCCGCGGTGCCGGTGCAGCCTCCACGCCGCCGTCGCATAGCAACGCTGGAATAACAATAAATGTTTAAATGTAGATTACATACAGACCTGGAAGATATTATAGTCTCTAATTTAATAAGTATTTTTTAAACTCGGAAACTCGTTACTAAATGAATCAGCATAGGACACAGATTAGCTAAAAAATTATTAATAATTCATTTATACACGACAAGTAAACTCTCTATCTAATTGACTTGATTTTTTCCCTCATTGACTTGTATTTTAATTTGTTGTTGATGGATGGAGACCACCAAAGAGTATCGTATTACCTAGTATTAACTGGGTTGTGGAGGTCAGATAGGCAGTCGCTCCATGTGAAATACTGGTATTCAGCTGCATCCGGTTAGACTGGAAGCCGACCCCAACATAGTTGGGAAAAGGCTAGGCAGATGATGATGATGTTGATGAATGGAGAGGGAGAAAAAGGCCAAAGAAAAGTTGGATGAATGGTGTGAGAAATAATATGAAAGAGAAAGGAGTAAATGCCACTTTGACGTCTAACAGGGAAGAATGGAAAAAGAAAACGTGTTGCGTCGACCCCACATAGAATGCGATAAGTGCAGGAAGATGATGATGATTTTAATTTGTATGTCAGTAACGACAAAACATAGCAAAAACGTTCACTACTTATAACATCATTAATGTTGATACATATGTTCAACAAATTAATCCGTAAGTCCTCCATGTACCAACTAAATAAATAAACGTTCCGATCGCGTCAAAAGCAAATTGTTAAGTCCAATATGTGTATAATTTCTGAAGGACTAGCTATCTCATAGATATCGCAGACTTCAACTCTTCCATTTCATTAGGACACTGGCATCCATACTCACCGTTGGCAGTGAGCACGATCTCGACGAGGGTCTCGTCCGTGACGTCTGACGCCGAGTTGATGAGCTGCAGCACGTTGGGCGAGCAGTAGTCGTGCCGGAACAGCAGGATCCGGTCTGACAGCCGGTTCAGGCCGTTGTCCGGGATCTGAGCAGATGTTTACAATTAGCAATACGGTGGCACATACTGACTTAATGCGATACGTCGAAGATAATTAAGAGTTTTGAGTAAAAGATCTCTCGTATGTAGCTATTCTTTTCAGATTATCGTGGAGTAAAATGTATCCCTGTTTGATCTTGTTGGGAACTTATTTTTGGCCTGCTTTCGTTTCCTAAACCAAAGAGCTATAGCTTAAGGACACACAGGAGCTGCGAAAAACGAACATGGGTGGTTTTTAGTCAGTAGAAGTCTGACACTCACTTCCGCTCCACCCAGAGCACGATTCATTTGATGATTTCCTACCCACCAAAAGAAAGGACACACAGGACTCACCTTATCATGCACGAACTTGACGGCGAGCTCCTTGAGGTGCGCTAGTGTGAGCAGATGCGCAGGCGCCGCCACCGCGTCCCGCACCACGCCCAGTTGGAACAGGAACGTCACGTCGTCCTCCATGCCGCCGCCTCACCTACAGACAACAAACACAATGCTGTTAGAATGGCAAGAAATATCAGAACATATGCAAAGAAATACGAATAAGGGAGTGAAACCATCGTGTCTTGCCTGTCGTGTAGTTTGTACTTTACAGACTTGGATGGATGCTACAGAAAATGTCAAAGAAGAAGATGAAGAACACTGTAAAAGTGAATAGTCTGATGCGCTATCGTGTCGCATCGTCCGACCTGAAACGAAGCGAATGACGTAGTTTTCGGTTTTATTGCAAGGACATACCTGGAGCTTATTCTGACCAGTTCAATACTATCCTACGGTGGCATATGTGGCCTCACCCTAAGATAGAAAGACGGAATAGCAAGGTAGTGCAGATACTGAAGTATGCACAGACTATAATCGGTATTCCGACAATATCACTGCACCGTCTGAAGAGTTATCTTAGTTATCTATTGGTTGTACCTTCGGAGCTTCAATACCTTTTTTTTTTGACTGGGAAATCATCAAATAACCGCTTCCGCAGTTGGGCAGAGCGAAAGGGAGTGTCAGACTTCTACTGACTAAAAACCACTCATATTCCTTCTTAGCACTTTATTTCGAGGTCGAAGCCCTTTATCTTATGCGAACAACCCGTAGCCACGACGGGGAGCTTCAATAGCTCAGGTAATTTCTAAAATGTGTTGATAAGTTATGAATCATGTAAATCCAAAATCTTCAGAGGACGATTGAGGGCATACTGACATACATGTGAAAGTTTATCAATGACAGTGACATTGTATACACGTTGAAAAAACAAGTGATTTTCCTTATTATTATTTCACTTTATCACTAACGAAAATATATTTTTCGGGTGTTGTTTATTTTGGTCAACCGGACGTTCTGCGCTTGCACTGACCTTGCGCGGAGAAATTGCGACGTTGCTGCATCTTATGAATGTGATTGCGTTTAAGTGCACACGCACTCACGCTAAATCAAAATCATTTAATGAAAGGACAAAGGTTAACTGGCCAGGTTTAGTCAGTGTTTGTCTGTGGTGTTTTATCATGAACCCTTTAATTTTCTTATACACACGTGCACTTAAGGGTCTACGGAATCCCGTCAGGGCTGCGGGTCCCGTCGGGGCTGCGGGTTGTTCACATAAGGGCTAAGAAGGAACATGAATGGTTTTTAGTCAGTAGAAGTCTGACACTCCCTTCCGCTCTGCCCAAGAGCGGAGGGGTTATTTGATGATTTCCCACCACCAAAAAAAAAGTGTCTACGAAGGAATAGCTACGAAACTTCATAGCCACAGATAATTTAAACACATGTTACAAGCCGAAGTTTTAATAAAATAAACATCTTTAATGAACAAAGTAAAGCAATGCACACCTTGAAAATGTGTTAATGATTATTGATAACTGAGCCACACAAATAGACTATGACCTGGTTCAAGACAAAGAATACTTATAATTCCGAAGAACTACCGGATTTAAAAGTAGTTCCCATAAGATGATTCCTAACTTCCACGTGGACGAAGCAGCAAGCAAAGCCAGTAAGCCATAATTTTCATTAAATTATAGTACTTTATGGTATAAGTGTGTAACGTTGATGATTACCGCTGAGGCGCCATTGCGACCCGAGGACGGTAATAATCAATACACACGTGTATCATACGACGTTTTTCAACACACTTGTGAAGAAAATAATACAAAAAAATCATTTTCAACAGTTTTAAACGAGTTGTGAAAAAAAATTTACAATGGCGATCGGCCATAGACTAAAATAATGAGGTTTCTTTTTTTTGGCTTTTCGCGGATAGCGTTTTAGTCACGTACAAAATGGGGACTTCAAAGTTTTTTTTATTACAGAGAAAACCAAAGTTTTATTTATTAAAAACGTACATAGACAAGTTGAAATTATCTATTTAAATTCGAAGTTGCATGAAATGAGCAAGCAATAGGTACTTTAATTTATTTGTACTATTGAATGAACGCGATCTTTTTAGTATCGAAACTTTTTTAAGAACAAAGCAACTCAACTAATAAAAAAAAACCCATAACTCACTTGTGAATAATGGCAATGAAAAAGTCACAGTTGCTCATAAATGAGCAAGTTCGACGGCACGGTTGGCGCAGTGGCTGAGCGATTGGACTGCTGCGCTGCGTGTCGCGGGTTCGATCCCCGCACGGAACAAATATTTGTATGGCCTACAGATAGTTGTTTCGGGTCTGGGTATTTGTGTATGTGAGTTTAAATGTTTGTGAACGCACCCACGATACAGGAGAAATTCCTAGTGTGGGGCAACGTTATTAAAAAAAAAAAAAAAAAAAGTGTGTTGAAAATTAATTTTATTAAATTTCAGAAATGTCTGTTTACAACAGCCGATCATTTGGTCGACAAAACAAGATTTCGCTGGCTGTAGAGATTATGAGATCAGGGTCTATCCGGTAGCGGTCAGAGGATTATCTTTCGCTAATATTTCCATTTGCACACTGATTAATATATTATCTGCTCCGGTTACGGTTCAGTGAAGCTAAGTGGTAGAAAGCAGATAGGGTAAGGACACCATTGTTGGTACCCCAATTATCGACCCTCTAAATTTTTATTTAAAAAAACACAGTACTATTTATGTTAAATTTATTTGAGGTGGTGAGGAACGTTAACATGAAAAAAAAACAGGCCCACAGGGCAAGTGCGAGTAGGGCTCACGCACCGAGAGCTTCGTTTAAACTTGAAGGTATTTTTTTTTGTGGGCTGCGGGTTGTTTCAAAGAGATACCGCGGTCTCGACACAAAGGGCTAAGAAGGAACATGGGTGGTTTTTAGTCAGTAGAAGTCTGACACTCCCTTTCGGTCTGCCCAGAGCGGGAGTAATTGATGATTTCCCACCCCCCCAAAAAAAAAAGGTTTTTTTTTCTTTATAATTATGTGCTGCAAGACATTGCTTTTTGCCAAATATCATGATTCTAGGTCAAAGGGAAGTACCCTATACGTTTGATTCCCTTGTGAGATCGCAAAACATGAGACATAAATGGTCATATCATTTGATCGCGTTGACTTAGGTACAAGTTTTTTTTCAGCTTGATACATTCACGCATTCCTGAGAAAAAGGATCTTGCTTGACAGACGGACAACAACGTGATCCTATAAGTAGGGGACCCTAAAATGAAGTTGAATTACCGTTACAGATTCTAACAATGATATTGTATCCAAAGCCATGAATTAGGGATTTTTTTTGGATAGCAAGCTGTATTTTATAACATATGTTTGTAAGTCTGTAAGATATTATTTATCTAAGGGCCAAAGTAGCCTGAAAATAAATAAATGTTATGTTATGTTATATCGGCATCCCCGCGGGTGTATCTGCAGGACTGCATCCCCTGGCTTTTGAATTTTATAAAAAAAAGACGAAAAAGCAACAGAAAACCTAAACTTATTTCCGACCCTGGGATCTAAAGTGGCCACTTTAGCAGATCATAATAGGAAAATAATATGAATTGCGTTAAAATTTGTAAAATGGTCACAGATGCAGCTACTATTATGAGTCCATTTTACGAATTTCAACGTAATTCATATTAATATAACATAACATAACATCACGCCTGTAATCCCCGAAGGGTTAGGCAGTTAGCCAGTTATGTTTAAGTCTCATGTAATAGGAGGCGAGCCTATTGCCATCAACCTGGCACAAATCCAGACTCCGTGGCTGTTACTGATAAATTCCTGATGGAAAAAGCCAATAACACTTTGCCCGACCCGGGAATCGAACCCAGGACCTCATGCTCAGCAGTCGCGCTTGCAACTACTAGACCAACGAGGCAGTCTCAATTCATATTAATATGATCTACTAAAGTGGCCATTTTACAGAACTAGAACTAATTAAAAGAATGTATCTTTTCATTAGTTCTTAAACCTCTCTTAATTTCATAGGTATGATGTTTATTTTTTCTTAATTTATGATGTTCTGTAATCGATTCTGTTTTAAATAACATAATTATTTTTCAATACACTTCCTCGAAAACTGGCTCCTATTGCACTACGATTAGGTTCGACATGCAATGTATTTCACACGCGTGCGTTTTTCTTGTTTTTCCGCAACCAAGGGTGGAAAAGAAAATGACCACAGATAAGCATAATCTGCCTATCCTTTTTCCCAACTATGTTGGGGTCGGCTTCCAGTTTAAACGGATGCAGCTACCAGTATTTTTCATGGACCTTATACAAAGTCCAAATCGATTAAGACAAAGGAAAAAAAAAAACACCTACGACTATAAAGTAAGCGGTGGTTTTTTTTAAATCTCGTCATAGATTTGCGAGTTTACATGATTATTTTAAATAAATATTTATTTTTATAAACAAATTAACATTTATGTGTTCTTAATTATGTCCTGGTGAAGGTTGCGGGGATCCGTTGGATGTGAGACGCACGGGACGGATCAATGTGGCGACACTTGGGGGAGGCCTTTGTCCAGCAGTGGACGTCTTTCGGCTGAAATTATGATGATGATGATATTTTCATATGAGGCTGTTTAGCGGTTTCATGCCTTTGCTTCTCCGTCGACCTGGCGAAGTCAAACCGCAGAAATAAAGCAAATCCAATCATAGTCTCCCAATAATTGATGACAATAATACTTATCGTTTTAATTCTTCGAAAGTGTATTGAAAACCGTCGTTTGATACAAGTGGGAATTTGTTATTGCACTTCTCGGCCCCATAACACCCGTACTTATATAAGTCTGGTACAACAACGTAATCCGCTTACGTTATAGACTATTGTGCAATTCCTGCAACGATCGTGTCTACCCTTAAATAAGCGCGCCTTAATCCTACTTATAATAATACTAGCTGATGCCCGCGGCTTCACCTGTAGGGGAGAGCGGGGCTACAATTAACAGAGGTAGGTATTAACAGGCAAATTTCTCTAAAACTATACATACTATTCCTCCAGTAAGTGTCTTGACTTGTCATTTAGATCACGCCGCATGGCACAGTATCGTCCTGTTGTGCTCCGCGCGTCATTTGGGTGACTTATGTGCCGGTCGATATTTTTAAGCACTTAACGAACATTTCGTAGTTCACCATTTTTTGATTAGCGCAAGAATTATAAAGTGTTATGATTATGTTTTTTTTTTCCTAGTAGCATATTTTATACTTAACATTACTATGTTTCATATTTGACATAACTATTGACCAATATTTTCTTACGTAATTTAATAAATTATATGTACCTTTGGGGCTACAATTAACACAGTGAGGGGGTTTGTATTAACGTGTTAATACCTACCCCAGATATGGGAGCTAGTATTAACAGCGTAACTGAATGTTTGGAATGATTATTTTATAATTATGTGTTATCACAGCATGAGAACTCATAAACGGAAAACCACGCATGGCGTGGTACCACATAAATAGAGGTCTACGAGCTAGCTGCGCTAGGGCAAAAGAATTTGACCTCTGTTATATATGTTTCTCTTTATAATTTTGTGAAAAATATAAAACGGGTACCACAGCAGAAATGGGTTACAAAAAAACCCGGTTGGTCTTCAATGCTGAACAAGAAGCAATCATAGCAGAGTATTTGTTTTTACAACATTGAAAAGGTACCAGAAACCTGGAAAACTAATGAGATGGCGGGCAATGATTGAAGAACTGAAGTTTTAGACGATGTGCCTCATTTAGATATAAGAGTGACTGAAGTGATATCGCAAATGTCTAATGAACCAGTAGCTGGACCGTCAGGCATACAGAAAGGTGCTAGTGATTTTGCCAGAACACCACGAGTTTCGTCTAATAGAAAACACGCAAAAAAAGTCTGCCATTCTCACTGACACTGGAAAAAAATTCTCTAGAAGAAGAACATAAAAAAAAACTGTAAAATATTGAAATAATTTAACATATTTTGAGTTTTCGTTTATGTTAAGATATTTTGTGATTTTGTTATCATTAGTTTATAAGAAAACTTGTGTCATGCAAGGCTGTGTTAATTTCACTTTCATTAATAAAAAAATGAAGTCGTACATATATTTATTTTTCGTTATATCAGTCAGCATAACATTTGTTAATTTTTACCCCTTCTGTTAATACCTGCCCCACACCTGTTAATTCTAACCCCAAACGTGAGGTAACAATTAACAGCTGCCATTTTTAAGAAAAAGCGTTCTACCTACGGCATCGTTTTTATTATGTTTGTTTTGAGATAAGTACATAATACCTGAATGATTAAGCATCATGTATCCTAAGAATCAAGTCTAAATCTTGAATAGTTTCTTATCTACAACTAAAAATATATATTTTGTTAATTGTGGCCCCGGTCTCCCCTATGTATGTATGGATGGATGTTTGTTTGTTACTCTTTCACGCAAAAAGTACTGAACGGATGTGGATGAAATTTAGAACACACGATAGTTTATAGCCTGGATTAACACATAGGATACTTCTTATCCCGGTAGTATGATCCCGTAGGACAATTATCGAACTCCACGCGGGCGAAGCCGTGTGCACAAGCTAGTATTGTAATATGATCGTTGAGTTTCATATGGCTTCGTCTGGTCGGCGCACAGTGGAACGAATGTATGGGAGCGGTTGGACGTAGACATGTCCGAAAAAAAAGAGTAAAATTATGCCAAACTAATGATGCCATCTTATTCGATTACTTAATGCCTTCATAACTTGTGGTGATGAATTTCTTCATAACTCCCATATTTCGGGAGTAATTTGAGAAAATGTGAAATTTTACTATGAAAATGAGTGTATCGAGGTCTCTCCCTCCTGATTCCGGGCTTGTTTCAAGTAGCGGTCTCTAATATCATAATGCTAATACTAAGAGCTATATTTAATACTAAGACACATAGTGCGCCAAATGTGCACTTTCTGGGATAAAGAGTGATGTTTATTTTATAACACAATTTTTTTATTTTTTGTTTATTTTGTTGATTAAAACCGTTTTTCTAAAGGTTTACCTTATTACAATAACATTTCTGAGCAGCCAATTAGAGAAGATATAAGCTAATTAGGATATATAATTAGGGACTTAAGGTTTACATATAAAACTGATGCACTAATGATTACTGATAAGAACATTGCTATTATTTAATTACTAAATGGCTCTTAATACACTAATTTAGCATGCATCATTTACTAATTATCACAATAACTAATTACCTTGCAATATTTAACAAAGGATACCTGGGATACCTGGATTTTATATAAATAGGTCACTATTAGTAACTTTAAAATCAGTGTTGATTTACACCTCGTTGTATCCAAGCTAATCTCGCAATGTATTTTCCAAATTTTAATACAAATCTTGATATTCACGTTGCTTTATGCGCACGCGCACATAAAGATTTACGCGACTTTAACTATTTGTTCAGTGTTTTAAAAGATAACAGTTGTGTTCAGTTATGTGAAAGTGCTGAAACAAGTTTAAAAGACTGGTGTCGTCGATTTTGCTACCGCATTTATGCAAAATGGACACAGTCTGGAAGAAGCACAGATAAGTTTCGGAAGAAACATGAGATTTGGCTACAGGCTGCAATTCAATGGCCGGAATTACAGAATGAAAATATGGAACCTTCTACAGAAAATATAAGTGACGTCATCGAGCCCATAATTTCTCCTGCTAAATCTGATGCTTCAACTTGTACACATCCTAGTCCTCGTAAATCTTTTGAGGACCTTAGTAACCGGCAAAAAAGAAGACGCACTGAAGATAGTCTTTCATGCAGCAGTAGCAGCGCTGAAATTATGTTTTCGGCCGAAAGGGCGCTTCAAAAGGCAGGACAAAGCGATACAGCTTATGTTATGAAATACTTGACGGAGAATCCAGAAGAGGCCTCAAAAATCAAAGCCTTCATTGAAGGTAAATCAATTCAGGTACGGGAAATATCCCCTTTGAAGGCATTGGCTCTTTATGTATCGATGAACTTATCGAAATGGCGCTATAACACTCTTCGGGATTTCAACACTCAAGAAGGAGCTCTTCAATACCCGAGTTACTACATGTTGGTTAAAGAAAAAATTAAGTGCTATCCGGCCAAAGAAGATCTCACAGTTACAGAGAGCTCTGCAAAAATCAAATTACAAGCCTTGATGGATTTAACCTCAAGAAGACTTATTAGGTCGTTAGAAACCCCTGTTGATCCCAATCAACAGCTCGTATTGACCAGCAAATGGGGTTTTGACGGATCATCTAGCCAAAGCATTTATCATCAAAGGACGAGTGAAGATGAGCAAATCGATCTTGCTAGTAATTTTATGATTAGTCTTGTACCACTGCGGCTCGTCTCAAAAGGTGTAACAATTTGGGAAAACGAGCGACCATCTTCCACTTCATTTTGCCGGCCAATATTGTTTAAGTTTATAAAGGAAACCAAAGAAAATGTGCAGAGAGAGATGGCTGAAATCGAAGCAGAGATTGAAGCCTTAACTCCATCCACCATCACTGATGGAATTAGTGTCAAACACCAACTGCTGTTGACAATGATTGATGGTAAAATTCATTCCATTATATCCAATACAGCAGCTTCAGTGTGTGACATATGCAAGGCTTGTCCTAAAGAAATGAATAATTTAGAGTTAATCAAAGATAAACACGCAAACGAGGACATGTATAAATATAGCTTAAGCACCCTTCACGCTTGGATTCGCTCAATGGAATGCTTATTACACATTTCCTACAAATTAGACATAAAATCATGGCAAGTAAGGGGTGATATAGCAAAAAGGCAAGTTGATGACAGGAAGAAAAGAGTTCAAGAGGCTGTAAGAAGAGAAACGGGCTTACTTCTCGATGTTGTGAAACAAGGCAGTGGATCCACCAACAATGGCAACTCGGCAAGGAGATTTTTTGAAAACTACACTAAATCTGCTGAACTGACCGGAATAGATGCTATGCTTTTAAGAAAAATCTGTGTGATCTTGCAGTGTATTTCATCAGGAGAGAAGATCAACGTAACTAAATTCCGAGAGTTCTGCTTTGATACTGCTAAGCTTTACGTGGAGTTATACCCATGGTATTATATGCCTTCTTCACTTCATAAAATTTTAATGCATGGGCCAGACATAGTTCAGAACATGTCAATTGTGCCCATTGGTTTTCTATCCGAAGAGGCATCTGAGGCTAGAAATAAAGATTTTAGAAAATATAGAGAGGGGCATTCTCGAAAGCATAGCAGTATCTCATGCAATGAAGATATTATGCACAATCTTTTACTGTCTTCTGATCCACTTGTTACAAGTATCCGTCCAAAAGGAAATAAGTTTGTAAAAAAATCTTCTTTTAAGGAATTTTATGAGCTTACGGATTCTGAGAAAAGTGATATCGAATTTGTTAACATAAATGATTTAGCGGACATCGATTCTGAATTTGAATTAATTGATGATGATGATGATGACGAAGATAATTAAATGATGTTATTGTTTTAAAATGTGTAACTTAGTAAATTAGAGCTTACATCTTAATTATTTATTGTACTTTTAATGAAACTAGGTAATTTATTATCAACTTACTTAAAAGTCATACTCTCATCAGTTCTTGTGAATATTTTTGTTAATATATATTTCTGTATATATATAATATATTTATAGACCTCTTAATAAGTCTGTCTGCGGTTTAAAGTAAATACAAATGGGGAAAAAACGTTTTTTTTTTTAAATTTTCATTTCCTTTTATCCCAGAAAGTGCACATTTGGCGCACTATGTGTCTTAGTATTAAATATAGCTCTTAGTAATAGCATTACGATATTAGAGACCGCTACTTGAAACAAGCCCGGAATCAGGAGGGAGAGAGCTCGATACACTCATTTTCATAGTAAAATTTCACATTTTCTCAAATTACTCCCGAAATATGGGAGTTATGAAGAAATTCATCACCACAATTTATGAAGGCATTAAGTAATCGAATAAGATGGCATCATTAGTTTGTCATAATTTTACTCTTATTTTTCGGACATGTCTACGTCCAACCGCTCCCATACATTCGTTCCACTGTGCGGCGGTGGAATTTGAGATTTTTTTTTATACTAAGTACCTACGTATTTGTACGGATTTTGCCGGTTAAAAGTGATTTGCTTTCATATTTTATTTGTTTCGTAGTTTTGGAGTTCAGAATAATGTTCCAGGCATATCCATGCAGCAAACCGTAGTAATCTCGCAGCTAAACTGGAACTGCATTACTGAACATCAAGCTCTATGCAAGTCATAATTATTATGATCGTATTATTACTCGCTAATGAGCTCGTTTGAGCTACTAATGGCTGCTAATGGCGAAAGGTTAATCCAAAGGTAAGAGAAACAACAACCCTGATTGGTCGCCGCGTGGCATGAGTACGCTACTGCAATGTGATAAGGTTAAATGGTTGTTAAGATTAGCTGCGCCGGTATCAGATACCTTTGCTCTCTACTATTCGGTAGATTAAACATTCACTCTCATTATTAGTGACACGTTTCATAATGGTTTCCACGAGTGGCGGTACAATAGTTGTTGAAGCTCGTACGTATATTTCTGTACCATTTCTGAGCTCATACTTTTTTTAACCAGCTTCCAAAAGGGAGGCGGTTCTCTATTCGTGTGTATGTTTTTTTTTAATGTCCACGCATTTTCCGTCAATTAGGGACCGATTTTCAAAATTATTTTTGTGTTCGGTAAGGTATGCTCCCGAGGTGGTCCCATTGTCACCAAGTCAGGATCTGATGATGGGATCCCAGAGAAATCGAGGGCAACCCTCAAATTTTATAGGCACATATGATGTTTTTCATATCTATCTATACATATAATAAATCTGTAGAGAAATCGTTTTTGTACATCGAAAATATTTAAAAAAAAAATTGTCAGGGTATTAAAGTATAACCAACAGAACACATTTTAAGCATTTTTAGAATTTTTGTCTGTTTGTCTGTTTATCTGTTTGTCTGTTTCGATGACTAAGCATCACGTCAAATTTACGAAACGAATGTAGGTAACTTTTATACATAAATATTTTGCGTAACTTGGGCTATTACTTAGTCTTTGTTTCATCGTAATCGGTGCTCTCTATCAAAAGATATATGAATTTATAGTTTTCAAGAAGAACTTATCGTTATGGTCAAGAATGAGACAAGCAACGACATCTATTGAACGAATATGGTACTTATTACTAAATGCCTTCACAAGATAACTTTAAAAAAGTTATGATAGCAAAAGGTACGTAGATATAAGTCTAAATGACGCTGCTTTCAAAATCTACATAGCCTAAACCTTATAGTGTTTGATCGCTCTTTTTTAGCAGTTTATCTTCGTCTTCGA
The DNA here is from genome assembly GCA_949774965.1 of Diarsia brunnea. NCBI lineage: Eukaryota > Metazoa > Arthropoda > Insecta > Lepidoptera > Noctuidae > Diarsia > Diarsia brunnea. The sequence continues at coordinate 17,640,529 of OX459017.1, forward strand.
CAGATGGCGTTATTCATTTGATGTCATTTTCTGAACCGCGGTGATAGTAAACATACACACATTATGTTTCGTGAATAGTCAACAAATAAAAATTTACCAATTAGACAGTATTAAAATACAATTTTATTTTAAACTAAATTAAAATTAGATAAAACCCAAGACATATTTTTTTTTGTACCGTGTGGGAATCGAACCTGCGACACGCAGTGCTACTGTTAATCGTCCAGCCATTGCGCCAACCATGTCGTCATGTAGATGTGGTGTGTCGTTAGCCCTATGTGTCGAGGCCGCGGTATCTCTTTCGAACAACCCGCAGCCCCAACGGGTGTCGGTCCTTGGGGGCCCCTTCAATGTTGCTGACATCTCTTTGAGACGCGCGTGGAACACGAACGCGCCTCCATCGTCATAGGACGGACGAACGATTAACTAGCCCGTTACTCACCGTTCACAGGCCCGCGCCTACGGTGGACGGAAGCCATCACGTGGCCCCCGATGCCCGGAGCGTCTCCCGCGGCGGCTGGGACGAGAGGTTGTCTCCCTCTCACGTTCCGCCACCTCTTTCGCTAGCATTACTGCTTCGCAGAAGGAGGTGGCGGCCATTTCAGATTCGATGTCCCAGATTCGGTACAGGTACCCTCTCGAAACACCCTCTAATCCCCCCTTTTTTTTGTGGTTCGTAAATTATCAAATGACTCATCCCGCTCTGGGCGGAGCGGAAGAAAGTGTCAGACTTCTACTGACTAAAAACCACCCACGTTCCTTCTTAGCCCTTTGTGTTTCGGGGCCATGGTATCTCTTGCGGACAACCCTCAGCCCCGGCAGACGTCCCTTTGGGGCCCCTTAATTGTTGCTGACATATCTTTGAGGCGCGCGTGGAATACGAACGCGCCAACGACAATCTATCTGCCTGTCGACTATAATGTACCTGTTTCAAATTTCTTCAAGATCCGTTCGGTCGTTCTGAAGTGGTTGATTAACAAACACCCATCCATCTAAACTTTAGTATGAGACATAGTCAGTACTTTGCATTACTCTCTTCTTATTTTCTACAGCGTCAGTAAGTTAACGCAGGGCAATGATTAAATGTACTTTTATCTAAGCGACGCATTTTAGTTTCCGACAAGCACGCGAACGAAGTCGCGGGCACAGCTAGTATTTTCTAAAGCTGTTCAAGTATTTGCGTCTGATCATCATAATATGATGTGGATTTGCTGATGATGGAAGGTACAACTCCTCAACGGTTAGGAGTTGAAAGAAAATTCTTTCATAATTATGGAGCGATAACTGTATTCTCTCAGGGTATGAGGTTGACCCGAGGTGGTCCCTTTGTCACCAAGTCAGGATCTGATGATGGCATTCCAGAGAAATCGAGAGAAACCCTCAAGTTTAATAGGCACGTATTACGTGTTTTTTCTAAAGCTTTTCAAGTATTCGCGTATAGCAGTCATCCCTTCATGTTGATGAGCTGATGATGGAAGGTATAACTCCTCAACGGTTGTGAGCGAGGATAATTCTTTAATAACATATTATGGGAACGTATACAGGATGGTGCCGACAATACGACAATAAATGAAACCACTGGTAGTTCTAGTTCATAGGAACATTTTTAAACTATCAAATAAATCCTAACACCGTCGTGGTGCCGACGATACGACAATAACCTACCTAAATATCTTTGCCAAATTCGTTTGTTACATTTTATTTCCACACGTTAATCGGTGCAAATTATTCCTAAGGTTAGTAAACCAATATTTGTTTGTAAATTGTAATGTACACACATCAACACCGTCTAGGGATATTTTGTATAAAGTTCTTAAACTCAAAAAATACTGGCCACTTTTAAATTCTTTTGAAGAAAGTTTATTTTGTAAGCCTTTTTGAACGATTCTAAATTTGTATTTGAAAAAATACATTAAAAACAAAAGATTTACGCGGCATAATGGTAGCGAAGTCCGAAGGTTTCATTTACCTACAGTAGTTTGTGGCTATTTTTTTGTGTCCAATTTAAGTTTTATAACAAGTTATCGGTTAATTCCGAATTAATGTTATTGTGTGCATCATGCAGCGGCGCCATTTAACTAGAGAAGAAATGATAAGGGCAGTAGGCATGCTCCAAGCTGGGGCTACTCAACGGAGTATTGCTGAGGAGTTTGGACAAGACAAAACGTGATATCAAGGTTATGGTCACGTTATCGTGCTACTGGTGAAGTGGCTGAAAGACACCCAGGCGGGAAGCGCATAACCACGCAACGACAAGACCGATTTTTGCAAGTTGCCGCGAGAAGACAACCAAATGTTACGGCCATGCAGTTGGTTCAGAGGCTCTAGTCAGAGCACCAGTTGCTTGTGAGTAACCAAACTGTGAGGAGAAGGCTGCATGAAGCTAACCTTCATGCTCGCAGACCGCTTCGTACTCCAGCACTACGCCGAGGAAATCGTGGACGACGACTAGAGTGGGCTCGTGAACATTTGCTCTGGGAAGAAAACCAGTGGTCTGTAGTGTTGTTTACCGATGAGTCCCGGTTCGGTTTCCATCCCGATACACGTAGAGTGCGTGTTTGGCGAGTTCCTGGTCGTGAGAGCCGTCTGCAACATCCTCAGGAAGTCCATTCATACCACGGCGGGACAATTATGGTTTGGGCGGGAATTCGTGTTGGTGGAAGAACAGACCTCGTTTGGATCAGAAACACCATGACGGCTGAAAAATACCGTAACGAGGTGCTAGTACCAATAATCTACCCCCATCGACTACAAATGAGCGAAGAATTCACGCTCATGCACGATAACGCCCGTCCGCACACAGCGAGAGTGGTGACGAGCTGGTTGGAGGAGCACGACGTATCGGTCTTAGGCTGGCCCGCTCAATCGCCTGACCTAAACCCCATAGAACACGCGTGGGACATGCTCCAAAGAAAGGCTTTGAGGAATTTCCCTGCAAACGTTGCGACGGAAGAGCAACTTTTTTTGCATCTTAGCCGGACCTGGGACAATATACCGCAGCAAGACTTGGATAACTTAATCCAAAGCATGAAAAACCGTTGCAGGACCGTTATTAACGTCATGGGTGGTTTTACTGACTACTGATTTCTCACAGAACTGTTAAAAACAAATTATTTTTTCCTTATTTGTAAATTTTTCTTGAGAAACGCATTCGTTGTTAGTTTTACCATTATTTCATGTTTTTTCGTAATTTGAATAAAAATTTGTTTACGCAAAAAAACATTGTTTTCTTTTATTCTGGAGTGTAGTATGCTATTTTTAATACATTTTGAGTAAATTGAGTAAATCCAAAATATCCCTAGACAGTGTTGATGTGTGTATTTCGTTTATAGTTTTATGCTACTTAGTTTTATTGTTTTTTTTTTAATTTGGTTTTAAGATTTATTTGATAGTTTAATAATGTTTCTATGGACTAGAACTACCAGTGGTTTCATTTATTGTCGTATTGTCGGCACCACCCTGTATATGGTTGTATTATTTCAGGTTATCTAGGTGAGCTGATTATGGATAGTACTACCTACTCCTCAACGGTTGGGAGTTGAAAGCAGTAATAAAAAAAAAGGGAATCTTGAAGGTTAAGGGTTAGGTTTCTTGGTTGAATGTTAAATGTATAAGTAGTTTATATTTGTATAATTACGCTATTACAACTAAAAATGGAAAAAAATAAAAAAAGCGAAAAATAAGCTTTAGAAGAAAAATCTGCTTCTGAAGTCGGTGGCTAAAAAACGAAATTCAACCAACAAATGTCACCGACTTCAGAAGCAGATTTTTTTTCTGAAGCTTATTTTTTACTTTTTTGTGTTTTTGAGGTCGGTTTTTTTTTTGCAAAAAAGCTATTTTTAACACGGCATTATCTAGGCTCATATACGTTCTGCCAATACGAGATTAATATCAATCTATTAATCTCGTATCTTAATTTGAATTTGTCATTTTCCTACCCTTGGGCTATGTTACTACTGTTGCTATGTTACTCGGCGCAACTTGTTTTGCTCACTATTATCTCCCATAAAACGTAACTTTATCATTTAATCCTTTAACTCTCATATCATTCCTCACCTAAACTATCCTCTTCATCCATCATCTATTCTGTAGTCTTTTTTCCCTCACCATCCATCAAAGCTTATGAAGGCTGTAAAAGTACCCTTAACGCAAACGAAGGGCACTTGTTCTCCCCACCACTGCGATAATTTTTTTGTTCTAGACCATACCTGAACCCCTAGTTACGGAGATATTGGGGGTCAAAGTTCCAAATTTTTCACAGTTGTTTTTGTAAATACTAGTTCTTCAGGTTATAACTTTACTTAAATTACCTCCTTGACCCGTTTACTATTCAAAGCATCCACTAGCACAATGTTTTAAGAGTGCTACATTGAGTTTTACCGTAAAATGTGATTTTTTGACCCAAAAAAAAAGTCGGTTCCCAGCAAAAAATTTTGCGTAGGGGTTCTTAGTTTGATGTACAGAATGCTTGGTTGACGGCTGTGTGAAGGGTTAATTTACACCCTGTAAACATTGTAATATTACAGAAATGCTCTCAAAACGGTGAATGAAACCATCGTGAGGAAACTGGCATGTCTTAGAACCAAAAAATTCGAAGACATGTGACATCTACCAAACCGCACTGGGCCCGCGTGGTGGATTATAGCCCATCCCTCTCCTAGAGAGGAGGTAGTGGGACCATGATAGGCTGATGATGATGATTATTGATTACAGAAATTGTGCTACAATGTTATTTCCAAAAATATGAGATACAAAGACAACTCTGATGTAGCGCAAGTACAAATTTCAAAGGCGTCGTTGTTTTCAAAATGTGTTTAGATAACCCCTCGTATAAAGTGTTATGTATGTGACTTACGTCAATATTTTCACGACCGTGGCCCCATTGGGTACATATTGGTCCAGTAATATCAGAAGACAGTAGTTTCCGTCACGATTGATGCTACACGTGGCGCTTTCAGCCCTGAACTTGGCTCGAGTTGTGCAAGATAACCGCGTTACTAGCGACGACGGCTCGTAAACAAACGCATGCGTTAGGTTTACAGGCGTTTGTTTAGCTTATGAGAAAGGACAGAATAGTGATACCTAGCGTTGACTTAGGGGTTATATTTGGCAACGAAGAGTATTTCACTTTAGTCTTTGGTACATAAAAGGCAGACAGGGAACTTCCTAAGCCAGTTTCTAAGATATTCGAATAATATTAAATGTTCAAAACCACCACGCGCTACCTTTTCGGCTATCAAGTTTTCATGCTGACTATGCTTGCTGAAGAAGTCTCCGGGTTATCGTAGGTACCATTGTCATTGTTAATGTGAGCTTTTGCAATATCCATGTACTTTTTCCTATGACCATGACTTCATGAGCGACGCAACAGAAGTAGTACAATGTTGTCCAATTTTTAACCGACTTCAAAAAAGGAGGAGGTTATATGTTCGTGTGTATGTATTTTTTTTTTTTTATATTCAAATAATATAAATTATAGATTTGTTTACTGCTATGGGTCAGCTCATACGATCACAAGAATTAATAGTCTCGTTTCAGGTTCATTTCAGCACGTTACGCTAGCTTTCACCGCACACTGATAATATCTATTATTAAATGGTAATAATGTTCAATTATTACACGTTGTTATAAGTATCTGACATGCGTCAGTTAACGGATGACCCAGGACTGCACAAACACTTCACTCCTCATGCGCCCGCGCATGTCAACACGTCACGTCATCAAAAGATGGTGCTATTGTTTATCTTTGTCTGTTGACCGGGCTGACTTAGTTCAGGCCAGTTACTAAATAATCAGAAATGTTCTATTAAGGGAACGTCGTCTGAACGATTGTTCGAATGGAATTTATTGCGAAACAACCTTTTATCGCCATACGCTACTTCGACTGAACGATTCATCGAATATTTTTAATCGACGGACTGCAAAATATTATTACCAAAAAACGACTTTTTTTTGGGTGAAAAATCACATTTCACGATTAAACTCAATGTAGCATTTTTAAAACATAACACAAGCTTTGAATAAAATGAAAAATTAACTTCAGAAGAAAAATCAGCGTCTGAAATCGGTGACATTTGGTCGTTTGATATCTTTTTTCTTGCCACCGACTTCAGAAGCTGATTTTCCTTCTGAAGCTTATTTTTCACTTTTTTGTGATTTTGTTTTTTTCACTTTTTTGTTCTAGAGCGACCAACTCTAGAACCCTATATTTACGGAGATATTGGGGGTCAAAGTTCCAATTTTTTCACAGCTGTTTTATTGTAATAGGTACCTACTCGTTTCTCAGGTACTTTAGTTAAATTACCTCCATGACCCGTTTACTATTCAAAGCTGGCACAATGTTTTAAAAATGCTACATTGAGTTTAACAGTGAAATGTGATTTTTCACCCAAAAATACAATACACAATAGGCAATAATATTTTGCAGTCCGTCGATTAAAAAATATTCGATGAATCGTTCAGTCGAAGTAGCGTAAGGCGATAAAAGGTTGTTTCGCAATAAATTCCATTCGAACAATCGTTCAGACGACTTTCCATTAATCGAACATTTATGACTCCCGAAGTTAAGTTACGGACCCGAAATCAACAAAGAAAAGTAATTTAATTCTGATTTGTTTGAAGAAAGCTCTCTGCTTGCTTTGAAAGCTCTCTGAATGGTCAATACCTACATCAACAGAACGGTCAAGCAATGTTCTGTCTTAATCTCCTGACTGGCGTCGTGCTCTGACAGAGGTAGCTTACTCTCTATCTCTTCGTAGATCTATCTATGAAGGTTTCTACAAAATCATCATCATCAGTCTCCTGCCCTTATTCCAATTTATTTGGGACCGGCATAGCATATCATCTTCTTCCATACTGCTCTATTACTCGCATCTCAGTAGTCACCTCCTTTATAACCATATCATCCTTCACACAGTCCATCCATCGTTACTTTGGTCTTCCTCTACTCTTATAGCCATACATTCATACTCAATATTTTCATCACCAAATTTTCTACAAAAGAGAAGCCCTAAATAAAGACATTACAGATATTTCAGTAAAGGTAAAGTGATATCCCATCACAATACCTTTACTGAAATCAATTCTTAGAACTCGAAACCTTAGCAAAAGACTAGGTCTTAAAGTTATGAAATTAACCTAGCTATTACGTAAAGAGAGTATCTGTTTATTGTCTGTAAACAAAGAAACACGTAGCACATCGTGGATTTACAATAAATATGATTAAGTATCAGTTTTATTTATCCTCTAAATTGAAAACTTACATATTTGCCGATCAAATCATATTTACCCAATCGATTTCAAAATGATGGACAGATTATAATGATTAAAAAAAATGACCTGTGCAATTGAAATCAACGCCCTCTAGCCGTATTGCATATTAATCGATATAACATCAATTAAAACATTTACATACGTTGAAAGATATAAATAAACTTCTGATTCGGATAAAGTCCATTAAAACAAAAAAGTCCAACTTCAAAGTCCATTTAACATTTGTAAATCAGTCATACAATGTAACTACAGTACAATTAACAAAGCAAGATAAAGTAGCCAGGACATGTCCTCGCAAATGCATAGCAACAATAAAACAATACAGATAATATTTCACAACATGATTGACAGATAATGCATCACTGTTGTTTGTCGAGTGGCAACACTGATAGCTGCGCGGGCGCCGGCGCGCGGCGGTAACCGCGCAACACACTGACCCAGCCTGGCGGGATCACGGGAACAATACACACAACAAGTTACTTCAACAATAACGTTATTAAAGCAGATAATTTATGGTGACGCATTGTGTTGCATTCCACTTCCGCCAAACTGCAGAAAAAATGCCATGTGGTCAAAATCAAAATCAAAACTCATTTATTCAAATTAGGCTGATAATCAGCACTTTTCGAACGTCAAAATTTACTTTACTTTACTTATTTACAAGTGACAGTCCCCCAAAACGCCCACCCTTCGACACTTCCTAGTGTTTTTGCTGGAAAGAAGAAGTGGCGGAACAAACTCTCCAGCAACACATCTGTCTGTTTGGTTAGAAGAACCAGACTCGATACAATACTATGGTGTAAGTTAATATTACGATTGACTACAATCAATAATAAAAGGTATATAGGTGGAGGACGCCAATTCTTTGATGAGGGTCCTATGACGACTCGTTGATTTTGAGAACGAAAATTAAAGACTAATTTTGTCATCCAGCGTTCGTTCGTGTTTGTTTCAACCTTGTGCTCTCAAGCATTGGGGCAAGAACTTACGACCCATCAAGGTAGTTCTGTAGAGACAATAACCGCCTCTAAAAAGCTACGATCGCCACACAAAAGCTTTTAAGTCAAATAATACATATTTTACATACTATCACATAATTTTCCCACGAAAGTTGGCAGTAATGAAGGAAAGCTACCTGCTACAAATACTATCATAATTATGAACTTATTACATGCTTCTTTCTTCTTAATAGGCTATTGCTAGGCACAAAGGGCAAAGAAGGAACATGGGTGGTTTTTAGTCGGTAGAAGTCTGACACTCCCTACCGCTCTGCCCAGAGCGCACAGTGTTTCATGAAGCCATCATCATAAATCTTTATTTATCTCGACTGCACAAAATACAGCCGCTGGTTCACATGCACTATCCTCCCGCAGCGGGAGGAGTCATTTGATAATTTCCCAACCCCAAAAAAAATTACCTTCCTACTTCAGACATCTTTCTCTATATAAGATAGTGCATGTGAACCAGTGGCTGTATTTTCGAAAGTCGAGATAAATAAAGATTTATGCTGATGATTAATTATCCCTTTTCATAAATTCAGCTATTATTCGTAATCAGGGCACATACGATAAATAAAACAGTGGTGTAAGCAGCTCGTGTATTCTTCAAGTAACGTTGTTGTTATGTATGATTCAATACTTTCCATGCACGTGCCAGATACGTATACGATACGTAATACGTATTGTTTTACCCGTTTCCGAGATTCGCCTGTTTTTGCCGACATATCTGCTGAGCGTGTGTAGGCTATTAAAGTATAATGTATTTATTTACGTTATTTACGTAATCCATCGAGATACAAACAAATATTAGAAGAATATAGAAACAATAAGGTTGTCGTATTGTACTTTAGATCTTTTCGATTCCTGAAAACAAAAGCTTTTGCAAGGGGGTGGTTCCTGTCGAGGCTGCGGGATGTCCGCAAGGGATACCGAGGCCTCGACATGAAGGGCGAAGAAGGAACATTATTAGGTTATTTGATAATTTCCCACCCCCAAAAAAAAAAAAAGGGGGTGATTCGCGTGCCTGTTCAGTATATCGATTTTTTGCGTATTTTCAAGCTTCTGTTTTGTCTCATACTATGATGATCTTCTGAATCTATACTAATATTATAAAGCTGAAGAGTTTGTTTGTTTGTTTGAACGGGGTAAACTCTGGAACTACTGGTTGGAATTGAAAAATTCTTTTAGTGTTAGATAGTCCATTTATCGAGGAAGGCTTTAGGCTATATAACATCACGCCACAATCAATAGGAGCGGAGCATAAATGAAAAATGTTGCAAAAACGGGAAAAGATATTCCTTTTTGAGAGCTTCCGTTGCGTGCGCTGCGAAAACGGTTTAAGTTACGTAAATATCATGTATCAAGGAATTGTTCCTCTTTAAAAGTTCTAAAAAAAAGTCCGCGACAGCATATGTTTATCTTTTACGATTGACTCACTGTAACCATTTTTTTATATTAAAATGTTAGGTTAAAAAGAATTATATTTTGCGAAGCTTATTTAACCGATATGGTATTAATCTATATCTAAATAAATGTGTTTGCTAGCACGGAAATTTAATATAGAATATTTGTGCCTTTAACTCTAAACAGTTTAAACAAATATCTTAGAAGATATCGCAATGTAAAAATATACGGGCGACAAAATAATTAGCACGTGGCAGTCATTCGGTCTGGTGCGGTAGGTACGTGGGGATTCTGGCCTCTGGGGGCTCCGGAGAAATTCTAATTCAAAATTTTTACTGCACCATAATGTTTACAAGTACAAGGTGTAACTGTATATTAAACAGTAAGAGATACCTATAGTAATTGTTACTTTAATAATATAATCGAAGTCAATCTAAACTAATAGGTATTTTATAGAGGAAAGGTAAGATTTTTTGTTTGTTGCGAGTACGATATCGCTCAATTTAATAAGTTGGATAGTCGATTTATCTAGAAAGGTTATAAGCTATTATGTGTTGCAGACGAAGTTGCGTGGGTCAGCTAGTGATCTATATTTCAGCTTGTGAAAGTGCATTATTGACAATGGCGGTATGTTACTAGTGGGCGTAATAAATCCATCGATCAGCTTTCTTAAACCAGAAAATATGTTTAAAGGAAATTGCGTTCATATGGCTCCATACTTATTTGATTATTATTTAAAACTAGTACTTATGAGCTAATAAGTACAAAGGCAGATAACATAAAATCACGCCTGTAATCCCCGAAGGGTTAGGCAGAGGTGTACCTATTAGTACACCCACATTTCGCCAATTATGTTTAAGCCCCATGTAATAGGGGGCGAGCCTATTGCCATCAACCGGGCACAAATCCAGACTCCATAGCTGTTACTGATAAATTCCTGATGGAAAAAGCCAATAACAGTTTGCCCGGCCCGGGAATCGAACCCAGGACCTCATGCTCAGCAGTCGCGCTTGCGACCACTAGATCAACGAAAGGTAGATACTGTTTGTTTTTTCCAAGGTAACTTTTAGTAACAGTGCTACTTGGGATCGTAATATTTTACAAATCGATATGAAGCTTCCTACATGTCGGACCCAACACAGACTGGGACAAGGGCAGGGAGATGGTGATGATATGAAGATTCCTCGTGTGACCCACTTGATACGATGTCTTTCCACCTCTGACACAGGGCTAGGCATTGAACCGAACGTTAAGGGCGTTCTAACTTATATTTAAACTAGCTGATGCCCGCGGCTTCACCCGCGTGGATGTCGGTCAAATTATATACTAAAACCTTCCTTTTGAATCACTCTATCTATTAAAAAAACCGCATCAAAATCCGTTGCGTAGTTTTAAAGATTTAAGCATAAATAGGGATATAGGGACAGAGAAAGCGACTTTGTTTTATACTATGTAGTGATGTTACATTTAATTAACCTTTTTTTTTTTTTTTTTTTTTATTTATAATGGGCTTGCTCTTGACCTCAATCTTACCCTAAGGGCAAAGATGAGGTCGACGATGGCACGAGCTTACCCAGAAGAAGCCTATTTACTCGCGACTTAAATAGATTAGGGTTATATGAACTCGGGAAAACCGACGCAGGCAGGGAGTTCCAACCTAATTTAACTTATCAGTTGTAAAACTAAATGTTGCGGATGGTGCGATCGTGTTTGTTTTCATTGTTTATCATCGGCCTAGCCTTTTCCGAACTATGTTGGGGTCGGCTTCCAGTCTAACCGTATACAATATGTATCACTTTCCTTTGGTGGTGCATTCAGACTCAAAACCTTTATTTTACTTTAGCTAATCTGAATCCAGGCTGAACTAATTGATCTCTATTTTTAGTTTGTATTAGAATTGTGTGAGCTCTTTTTTCTGCCGTACTACATAGTATTTATTAATTTAACTATGTGAGACCGTACATTGTTTTGTTCGTCCAATAAAACTGTCGGAGGCTGTTGTTACGTAAGTTTGTGTGCACAACACTTGTTTCCGGATTTGTGCGAGACTACTACCTCCAGCAACAAGCCTTGCGCGTGCCTCCACGTGTAAATTAATGGAAATATTTTAATGAACGGATACACGTGCAACAACAACTTGACGAAACGAATAACTTGATTTCAAAAGTAGGTACCTACTTATGAAGATTATTTTTCAACCGATTTCCTAAAAGGAGGAGGTCCTCAATTCGACTGTAAAATCGGCACTAACTCCTTTGCTCGTGTCTGCCTCTGGGGTCAATACCATTTTGATAACGAAGAAAATCTATGAGGCAGACATCCAGGGCTCTGCATTTTCACAGTAGGTGGATGTAAAAATGTAAATAAAAGCTCTACTAAATCATTTGCTCGTACCTTTAATTAGGTCCATTCGATTTATTAGAACCCCCTGAATACAAAAAAAATTGGCAGATATTTTACATAATTATGATACGGCAATCTTGAGCCTTGAAAAAGCTGTTGGATGTTTGTGAGAGGTATGTTGTGGAACACGGTTTCAGATACAATGCCGATAAGAGCCATGCAGGTTCTTGTTTTTGGAGCAAAGTCCTCAGACAGTTTTACTCCGGTGAAGCTGACAGGTAGTATCTTGAAGCGTGTTCAACAATTTAAGTACCTCGGGCATATTGTTACGGCGGACATCAAAGATGACCTTGATGTGGAAAGGGAACGAAGAGCATTGGCGGTTCGATGCAACATGCTTGTGCGGAGGTTTGCTCGTTGTACGTGTGAAGTTAAAGTGACGCTTTTTAAACCGAATTGTCAAACTTTGTACACAAGTAGGCTCTGGACAAGCTATACGCAGAAAGCCATCAATGCTCTTCGAGTCCGGGGCAGCCCGAACAGTCTCCTGAGTGTCATTGCGGGCAAATTAGATTGCCCGATTATAAATTCTCTGTCAAGCGTACATGTGTTACTAACATAGTATTTAAGGTTTATGTTTTACTAACAATCTATGAATGTTTTAAGTCTGAAATAAATTATAATAATAATAATAATTTACTTACTGACTTTAAACATTACAGCTCGTTCTTTTTCGTACGTGAAAACATACCAGAAAGGGAAACAACGACCAGGGCACGCCACGATAGTGGCGGTAAGTCCCCTCTTCGAGGAGTGGCTTGAGAGGCGCCACGGCGCCCTCACCTTCCGTCTGACGCAGGTCCTCACCGGACACGGTTGTTTCGGGAGGTACTTGCACCGAATCAGGGGGTCTACTCTCTAAGCACGAAACCCGTAGTTTCGGCCAAAGATACGGGCGTTTCCTATCTGTATCACTTACAAACACAGATTTAGTTAGTTACCCGAACTAAAAAAAGAACGTCAACACGATTAGACAGTTGTCCATGCTCCGGGTGTATTTTCAAAACTCAAACTCATGAATCCGAATATTATAGGGAGTAGGGTTAATTTCAAAGTTACTTAGTTTTTTCGAATGGGCCCGTATTTTCGTTGACGGACATAGAGAGTAGCCCCCCAGGCGGGAGGAAACGCCCGGATGCCACCATTGTGAGGATCGGCCGGAGGACACGGTGGAGCACGATGGGGAGGTCTGCTCCGCTTGGGCGGAGCCCCACCGAGTTACAGTGGTTTGGGAATAGTGTGGCGGGCATGTCCCATTAAAAAAAAAAAAAAGACCCACCGTGTTCTCGTAGCGGCGACCTCTCGCGTCCGGCCCTGGTGCAAGCCATGGTCCGGGGCGAGATGGAATGGGACGCCATCGCCTCCTTCTGCGAAGCAGTGATGCTAGCGAGAAGGGGGCGGAACGTGAGAGGGAGAGAACCTCTCGTCCCAGCCGCCGCGGGAGACGCTATACGGACTATACTATACTAGGCATTTAACATTCAACCAAGAAACCTAACCTTTTTTCTTTTTTTGGGGGGTGGGAAATCATCAAATAACCCCTCCCGCTCTTGGGCAGAGCGAAAGGGAGTGTCAGACTTCTACTGACTAAAAACCACCCATGTTTCTTCTCAGCCCTTCATGTCGAGGCCGCGGTCTCTCTTGCGAACAACCCGCAGCCCCGACGGACCGGCAAGATTTCCGAGTGCACAACACCACGATAGTTATACACTTTTGCGATGTTAACTTCAGTTGCAGACGTTGATGGCCTACCAGAGCGAGGCAAATCTTCCATCACATCTTGACCGCTTTGGAACGCTTCGATTCACCGTAAGCCTTCTGTAACATTTTCAGTGACTCCGAACCATCTCCGAACACAAAATTCCATTGGCGATGCAAAATTTAGACAAACTCTTTGTTCGATGTTTTTGTCCATAATGAAATTCGCTATGCACACTAGATATGATATAACTAAAAACAGCACTGTATTTAATATAAATAACAGATGCAACTCAAACTCCGCGCCAAAATGGAAAACAGTTGTGCCAATCTAACAACAACAAAAAAAAAAAACAAAAATTTGAATTTGGAACCATAAACTAATCATCCATTCCCGATACTTTTTTGACTGAATGTATATTTCAATATTCTCCTAGCGGCTGACGAGACTTCACGAGACCGTGAACTTTTACACCACCACCACCACCTTTTTTGCTGCCTCTCACGTCACGAGTTCTGCTTATTCTATACACTATAGACATTGAAAATGTGATGTTTTCCCATAATTATTTACTTACGTATACTAAAACAAAAACTCGTTAATTATCTACAATGTATATCAAGAAACACGTGTTATTTAGCTTGTTCATAACAGCGAATAAATATTTATTTCAGATCGTTGATACCACTATTAGAAGAAAGTTGTTGGTGGTCTACAGCCGAGTGCAAACAATAACTCATTAGATACGCTTATGTTTCGAATATATTGCCATAGTTTGACACCGTTTTTATTATAAATACGAGAATTGAGGTCCGGTTAGTCATAGACATGTATCCGGGGTACAACAAAGTTAAGACCTGTCTACTGACTCATACTGAATGTTAGGCATTACTCTCAAATGGTGAGTTAACTTCGTTGTTATGTAATTCATATCTTAATGATCAATAAAAGTAATGCAACACTAATTGAATCAATGCATTTAAACCTAATGATACTCATATAGGGTGTATAAGTACCCTTAATGCAAACGAAGAGCATTTGTTCTCCCCACCACTGCGATATTTTTTTTGTTCTAGATCATACCTGGGAACCTCCTAGTTACGGAGATATTGGAGGTCAAAGATCTAAATTTTTCACAGCTTTTGTAAATACTAGTTATTCAGGTTATAACTTTACTTAAATTACCACCATGACCCGTTTACTATTCAAAGCATCTACTAGCACAATGTTTTAACAGTGCTACATTGACTTTTACAGTAAAATGTAATTTTTGACCCAAAAAAAAGGCGTTTCCCAGCAATTTTTTTTGCGTAGGGGTACTTAGTTTGATGTATAGAATGCTTGGTTGACGGCTGTGTGATGGGTTGATTTACACCCTGTATATGAAGAGACTGACAACCTACCCTGAAATAACACTTGTTTTTTTGGAGGTTGGGCATTTATTAAATAACAGGAGCATTTGATGATTCGTCCGGTCTGTTCTAGGTAGTGTCAGACTTCTACTGACAAAAAAACCACCCATGTTCCTTCTTGGCCCTTGGTGTCCGAGGCCGCGGTATCTCTTTCGAAAAATGACAGTACATTGTCATTCTTATTGGTCCAAGATCCCAGAGTCACCAGACATTACATATTTTCTCAGAAATAAAATGTATGGGATAATGTAGTGTTAGTATGGCTCTGGGATCTTGCTCTATATTGTTTTAAGGTTATTGTTGGGTAGCTAACGCCAGAGGTAAAAAAAAGATGTATTATGTGATCGCCCGGCAACACACGCGCATCCACAGCGCCAACCCATCAAGAATTCCAGACAAAACAAAATCTCACAAAATGATTGCGGCGTGTTCTCGCTTCCCACCATTGAAAGAATTCGTATCGATTATGATAACAGCACCATGAATTACGAGCTGATGATGATTCGTAATGCTTAGGAGTCACCGCCACGTGTCCCATTAGCAGATAACCTTCCTTTTGCAGCTGCACTAAACTTTACCCTTGGCGAGTCTATCGAAGACAGCAGATAAAATCTATTCAATGATGCGAACATGCCGATTTTTCTAAGAATCCTACCACTAATAGTATCATCAGCATCATTTACATCAGTATTATTATCGATAGGTGCAACTAAAAAAGATCGCCTACGAATTGAGAACCTCCTCCTTTTTGAAATCGGTTAAAAAGCTCAGCTTGTGCTATTAATAGCACTTTCAAATGTTTAAAACTTTGCCTCGATAACCATGTTTGTTTTTGGCAGAGATGGGTAAATACAAGGTTTCATAATCTTGTGAGTCCTAGAATGAAGTTTAGATCAAATCTTTTTCAAATTAATCAATGATTTTAATTTAATACCTTCTACACGCGAAGCTCTGTGTATAGCAGTAGTTGTAGCATATTGCTAGAAGCGTGACAGAGGTCACAGAGCTGTTTACTTCACTTTTCGTAATGCACCTTAATTAAGCATTGACTCCTGACCTGCTGATAAGCTATAATTAGCAGCCACTGCACTGATAGTCGGATAACTAAGAGTATAATATACCTTAGTGGTTCATATATAAAACACTACGTTTGCTGCTTAATATACAGACATACAGATAGTCAGACATAGATTGTACAGACAGCGAACTTCACTGACTCGGACACCATTCCCCTGGTGGGTCTTAGAGCGCAGTCCTGCTCCTGATTTCTTTCCGGTCGTGTCGGATTGGCGGCCTATCTAGTGGTGGTTAATATAACGAATAACACCAAAACATAACATGTTATTTGTTCATAACGAATAACATTTGTTATACCGACGACGCTGCCTACGTGTTATCATTATAATGTTTAACTCAACAACATGCTCAACGGCTAACAGCGGGGCCAGAACGGGATAGTAAGTATAACAAAATAACAACGTAGCGAGCGGCGCGCGGCGTTGCGGATCGCCGTCGAGTTAAGTAGGGACTTAGCGCAGCTATTTTTGTTCTGAGAAGCATGGTCCTACGATGCACCGTTTCCGAGTTATGGGCGTTAAAAATTAAAAAATAAATCAATTGAAATTAAAATATCTCGAAAAAGGAGCGTCTTAGGCAAAAAATGACCAAAATTTCACCCCCTCTGTATAACCGCGATATTTAAGTGACATTCACGACACAAAAAAATAATTAAAAAACTGACCCAACGTTACTAATAACATTTAATCAATTGTGTTGTGACTGTCTAATCATAAGGAGAGTAAGAAGGAAAGTTCATTGATCATTAAAACTATTAATATATTCGTTCTTAATATACCTAATAATAACGATATTATAATAATCGTTCGTAATTTCGTATACAGTCCACTACAAGATAACATTCACTGCGTATCATTGCGCACGTTTAGCGTGTTGCTGAATAAAATGATATCTTCGCCGCGTTCAGATTGCTGCAGAGTTTTGTTACAACTTGTTATAATGATAACGTATCAAATAACATGTTATAAAAATATATTCAATAGTATATGTTAATTATTTATAGCAGAATTGCACATCACTAGTCCCATCGGACCATGAGAGAGGGAAGAGCGGGTGCATGTATGTTTGCGGACACACTTGTGGTCGACTCCTTCGTCGATAGGTTAGACTCCGCTAAGATTAGCCATCTAGACTGAAATCGGCCAGGAGTATCGTGTGTTGGCAAAATTGGTTTCATTAGTTTCTAATTAAAATGATATGAGTACCGAGAAAAGGGACTTCGTATTTTTATCTGAGTTTTCATGAAGATATTATATGAGACAATAGTTATGTAACACCGAGAAGATTGTCTGTGCTCTGATTCTATAACAATAAAATTCGAAGTATGGTTTTGCAAACTCAAGTACGAAAAACATTAGGCAGATTATGTTTTACATTTTTCTTATATTGATTACGAATAGGCACATACTGGAAAATGTACAGAATAAAGAAAATTTTAAAGGAATGTGTTGTCCAACATTTATTCCTTGACCGTCTATTTGCTTACGGGATTATTTTTTTGGAGTCGCCATGTCTAATGTGAACTGATACAATAGTGATGGCGCCAAAGTCTGATAAATCAGATAGCTGTTTTCCGCATAGCAACGCGTCGGCAAGACTATCGGGTCATGAGCTACACGTTATCAGTACGTTATCGCAAGTGGGATATTTTTGCAGTGTTTAATTAGTCTGATCAATTGGTTATCGAAATGCATTGCATCGTTTGTTGCCAAAACACTGGGAAGATAATGAAACAGATGATAGCGGAATACCTATTCATTTCGGGGGTATTTTGTGAGAGGAAAACTTTTAAACATGGATAATAATAAGACTTCTTAAGGTAGATTATACGATCAGATTTATATCCAGGATACATCTGATCGTATTACCTATCCTAAGAAATGTTCAAAAAGCTACGATATCATGTTTCTCACCTGTTGTTAGAGAAATAGAAACTTAATCTTGACTTCGCAATAACGGTATATTTTTAGAAGTCATACCTGGACTCGTTATTTTTTGGTCTTAGAGAGATTCTACTTATATTTAAGTTTTCTGGTGTAATCTATGCCCTGAAACTTATCTTCACGTCATGTTAACATTGCATTATAATGCGAACTATTAAAATGAAAGCCATTACCATGGAAGTGTGTTATCCGCAGATTAATTTAATTAGAATTCAGGTTTTAGTAAACACAAAACAGATAAAGTAAATTGCGTGTCGCTATTAATTAAGAAGTGATAATATTTCGGGTATTCACGTCAATCTCCAGATGAAGGATTACAAAAATCAAATTGTAAATATATTATAAACAAACAAGAAATTATATTTCAAAACATATTTTAATGTTTTTCTCCTCCACTTAAAGTACAAATTGCTGCGTTTGAAGTAAAAGGTAGTGTTGTCAAAGTTATACAGGGTAGTAGAGACTTCGACGAACAAACGGTTACCACGTATTGCACTTTTGTAGGAGACAGACATTTTGTCAAGATAAGTAGTTGAACGTTGACACACCAATTTCGGCTACTCAAACTATGCTCAGTATTATTATCTAGTGATTTTGTAAGTGATTTTGATCGAAATGAGTTACGACGATACTTCCCTGTCATCTCTGGAGATGCCTCAACGCAGACAACCGCGCCTAAGAAGAATAGCAAGACATCGACAGACACCATGTTGCTGACATCTCTTTGAGGCGCGCGTGGAACACGAACGCGCCGTCGACACGGCCTGTCGTCGTCATAAGACGGACGGACGGCGAGCTTACCCATCACTCACCGTCCACAGGCCCGCGTCTACGGTGGCCGGAAGCCATCACGTGGCCCCCGACGCCCGGATCGCCTCCCGCGGCGGGTGGGACGAGAGGTTCTCTCCCTCTCATGTTCCGCCACCTCCTTCGCTAGCATAAGACATCGGCCTAACTTGTGCATCACGCTAAGCGATGAACAATTTAAGAGTCGGTTCCGCTTCACGAAGGGGTCGGTTAGGTTTATTTTTAACAAAATAAAGCCTAAACTGACCTGTCGTATTCAACGGCGAGACTGCATTTCTCCCATGTTGCAGTTGTTAATAGCTCTCAGATTTTACGCGACTGGTAGCTTTCAAGCTGTTGTGGGGGACACTGTGAATGTGAGCAAGGCGACGGTGTGCCGCGTGGTAGAGAGGGTAACTAGTGCGATAGCGTTATTGAGACGGCAATATGTTCGAATGCCCACTGCACAGGAGATACCATCAGTAGCGTCACGATTTTTTGACATTGCTGGATTCCCGAGAGTTATAGGTGCTGTTGACTGCACACATGTGAAAATAAATTCACCAGGAGGGAATAGAGCTGAACTGTATAGGAACAGGAAAGGTTATTTTTCTGTTAATGTTCAAGCCATCTGTGATGCCAACTTACAAATAACTAGTGTCATGGCACGTTGGCCAGGCTCCGTGCACGACACTACGATTTGGAATGACTCACCGCTTGCAGCTCAATTTGAAGCTGGCAGATTTGGGTCATACCTTACTCTCGGAGATAGTGGTTACCCATGCCTCAGATATCTACTGACACCCTTTTTGAACCCTGCCTCTCCATCCCAAGAAGCCTACAACAGAGCCCAGATATCAACACGGAACACAATTGAAAGGTGTTTTGGTGTTCTGAAAAGAAGATTTCCATGCCTACATTCAGGAATGCAACTGAAACTTCCGAAAGTGTTGAAGGTGATTGTGGCGTGTGTTGTCGTTTATGCTCACATTCTCATTTGCAGAACCTTTTCTTGCATGATGCTTAATATTATTATAAAAATGTTTAAGCATTGTTTCATCCCTAGGCCCAGTCATGAGCCACGAGACTATAATAATCTTTAGCAATGGACTTCCAGGCTTCCTGTTTCTTTTGAATATAGTAAGCCCCTGTCCTTTTGCACTCTATTACATTTTGGTATCTGAAGCAATAATAATCATAAAGATCTGAATACTTATATAATGTGTAACTGTACCCAATGATAAGCATAAAATTATAAAATAAGGTAGACATTATAAGCTAATAGGTACTGTTTACTTTGCTATTATTGAAAGAAGATTTTCTTTCTCCTCTAAAGTATAGTTTGGCGATCTCTTTTTCTTATCTTTATCCATTTTAATGAGTAGGTACAATGGGAAGTTTAAATAAAAATATTATCAGAATTCCAATAAAACTTGTGTCTATTTACTCACTAGCACTCTAGCAGTTGACTTGACAAATTGACAATGACATTCACCGATTCACGATTCGGTTCATGCAAAGACGTCAAATATGAAATTGCTAAAATGTCCATAATGCAGTTTTAATAACATAAATTTGTTAATGTTAACGCTGTTATTTAAAATTAGGTTACTATAAAAGTCTGTTTTAAATTTATAAGAATAAAATAATTTAATATTATGAGTTTTGGAAAAGCACCGGTTTTTTAATGGGAATTGGAACGTGTTAGCTTTGATCAGGAATACTTAAGTAAATGATCAGTTGATTAGGGTTTGACGACAATCGATTTTAACTTGTGAAACGTAAAAAACTTAAGCATATACTTGTCTATTTGAGAATACTCAGTTGAGATTTGCTACTTTTCTCAAATCAGAAACCGGCAGTTAGCCTTTCTCGATAAACCGACTATTCAACTTATTAACTTGAATTAAATCGTACTCGTAACAAACAAAAAATTTTACTTTTCCTCTTTATAATACCTATTAGTTTAGATTTTCTTCGATTATATTATTAAAGTGACAATTACTATAGGTATCTCTTACTGTTAAATATACAGTAATCCATTGTACTTGTAAACATTATGGTGCAGTAAATATTTTGAATTTGAATTTCTCCGGAGCCCCCGGAGACCAGAATCCCCACTTACCTACCGCACCGGACCGAATGACTGCCGCGCGCATAATTATTTTGTCGCGCGGATATTTTGATATTGCGATATCTTCTAAGATAATTGTTTAAACTGTATAGAGTAAAGGGCTCAAATATTCTATATTAAATTTCCGTGCTAACAAACATATTTATTTAGATATAGATTAATACCATATGGGTTAAATAAGCATCGCAAAATATCATTCTTTTTAACCTAACATTTTAATAGTAAAAAATGGTTACAGTGAGTCAATCTTAAAAGATAGACATATGCTGTCGCGGACTTTTTTTTAGAACTTTTAAAGAGGAACAATTCTTTCATACATGGTATTTGCGTAACTTAAACCGTTTTCGCAGCGCACGCAACGGAAGCTCTCAAAAAGGAATATCTTTTCCCGTTTTTGCAACATTTTTCATTTATGCACCGCTCCTATTGGTCGTAGCGTGATGTTATATAGCCTAAAGCCTTCCTCGATAAATGGACTATCCGACACAAAAAGAGTTTTTCTATTCCAACCAGTAGTCCCAGAGTTTACCGCGTTCAAACAAACAAACAAACAAACAAACAAACTCTTCAGCTTTATAATATTAGTATAGATATATAGTAACTAGCTGACCCATGCAACTTCGTCTGCGTCACTTATAGCTTAGAACAAATCATGTCAACATAAATTGAGTTAAATCGTAACAAATAAAAAATCTTATCTTTCCTCTTTATAAAATTAGTTTAGATTATATTAAAGTGTGAATTACTATAGGTATCTCTTACTGTTTAATATACAGTAACACCTTGTACTTGTAAACATTATGGTGTAGTAAATATTTTGAATTTGAATTTCTCCGGAGCCCCCAGAGGCCAGAATCCCCACGTAACTACCGCACCGGACCGAATGACTGCCACGCGCTTAATTATTTTGTCGCCCGTATATTTTTACATTGCGATATCTTCTAAGATATTTATTTAAACTGTATAGAGTAAAAGGCACAAATATTCTATATTAAATTTCCGTGCTAACAAACACATTTATTTAGATATAGATTAATACCATATGGGTTAAATAAGCTTCACAAAATATAATTCTTTTTAACCTAACATTTTAATATAAAAAAATGGTTACAGTGAGTCAATCGTAAAAGATAAACATATGCTGTCGCGGACTTTTTTTTAGAACTTTTAAAGAAAAACAATTCCTTCCTACATGATATTTACGTAACTTAAACCGTTTTCGCAGCGCACGCAACGGAAGCTCTCAAAAAGGAATGTCTTTACCCGTTTTTGCAACATTTTTCATTTATGCTTCGCTCCTATTGATTTTAGCGTGATGTTATATAGCCTAAAGCCTTCCTCGATAAATGGACTATCCAACAGTAAAAGAATTTTTCAATTCCAACCAGTAGTTCCAGAGTTTACCCCGTTCAAACAAACAAACAATCAAACAAACAAACAAACAAACAAACTCTTCAGCTTTATAATATTAGTATAGATATAGTATAGTATAGAAGAAGCAACGAGGTTAGGAGGTTCTATGAAACTTCGTGTGGTGATCTCACAATTTTGGTCCGTTCAGAACAGTTTACGCAGTTAATTAGATACTTACCTAACTTAATTAAGTCCTCGCCTCGTTGGTCTAGTGGTCGCAAGCGCGACTGCTGAGCATGAGGTCCTAGGTTCGATTACCGGGTCGGGCAAAGTGTTATTAGTTTTCCATCACGAATTTTTCAGTAGAAGCCACAGTCTGGATTTGTGCCCGGTTGATGGAAATATGGGACTTAACATAACTGGCGAAATGTAGGGGCACACCTCTGTCTGAGGCTGAAAGCACCACCCGTTACGAAATATCCGCACT
The DNA here is from genome assembly GCA_949774965.1 of Diarsia brunnea. Lineage (NCBI taxonomy): Eukaryota > Metazoa > Arthropoda > Insecta > Lepidoptera > Noctuidae > Diarsia > Diarsia brunnea. The sequence goes on from OX459017.1 coordinate 17,663,497, forward strand.
AGCTTTAAAGTTACCATTAGGAACTCTGACTTGATTAATATAAATCTTATGATTATTCTCTTTCTAGAAACTTTCAGTACACGAGGACCGACTAGGAGCGTGGTCGCTGAAAACATTTCCTTCGAGTAATCCCGGACAGACTAGCTGTTTAACATTTTTAAGTTGTTTTATGGTATCGTAACCTGTAAAAATATGTGTGTAGTATTTTTTTAGTGTGGGATAAGTAAACGAAACTTAGCATTAACTTACGCTTCGACAAGCCAAAATCTACAAATTTTGAATGTTATTGGAGCCTGGAGATTATGTTGAGATTCATCGTTTGGTTCCACTGACTTCTATTCCATGAAAAAGTTTTTTTTCGTGTAGGGTTGGTTTACTTGAAAGCTTTAGTTACCTAACAAAGCAGTGAGATTTGGATGGTGGCCGCAAAATGAGGGTTCTCATGCAAGCTCGTCAAATTCACTGGCGTTTTGGCATTACGCTGTAAAAACTCTCATTCAATGCGGCTGCCATTAAATATACAGTAGAGTCCGTTTATAATGACATCGAAAGGAATTGACAAACACGTCATAATAAGCGGACGTCATACAAAGCGTTATGTGAAATGAAAAACCTTTTTTATGTAAATATGTATGTACTTAAGTATTTTAATACAGTAACATAGTAATTACATATTATGTATACGTACATATTAAATCAAAATCAAAATTGCACGTAATCAGCACATTATTATAATAACACATACACAAGTGTATTTTTTACTGTAAGTAATCTGTAATTTTTGTCTGCTTTTGTTTTTCATTTTATTCTAAAAACAGTCTCTAATACTATTGTGTCAATATAACCGGACATAATTTATTAAAAATGGGTCATAATAAGCGACATGTCACTGTAAGGGAAGTCATTATATCCGACTTTTTTATAAAGAATTTTATATGAAAACCAAACTTCGTAGTGCAACTACGTCATAATAACCGGTTGGTCAATATAGGCGGAGTCATAATAAACGGATTCTACTGTACATAACTAGCTTGTGCCAGCGGCTTCGCCCACGTGGAGTTCGATAATTGTCCCACGGGATCATAGGAAAGTATCCTATGTGTTAATCCAGGTTATAAACTATCTGTGTTCTAAATTTCATCCACATCCGTTTAGTAGTTTTTGCGTGAAAGAGTAACAATAAAACATCCATCCATCCATACATACATCCTCACAAACTTTGGCATTTATAATATTAGTAGGATAATAAGGCAGTGCTTTTTTAGGAAGCTCAGTAGTAAAACGTTTAGTAGTAAAATGAGTAAATGGTAATTTTCCACACAACCTATAATTTTACTTACGAGCTCTTCAACTGAGCCAGTTTGTCCCACCCACCTTTTTTAGGTCGTCAGTCAATTTAGCCGAGGGACGTCCCACACGATACTTGCTACGCCTACTCTTGCCTAATCATATATCTGTACTAATATTATAAAGCTGAAGAGTTTGTTTGTTTGAACGCGCTAATCTCAGGAGCTGCTGGTTGGAATTAAAAAAATATTTTTGTGTTGGATAGTCCATTTATCGAGAAAGGTTATAGGCTATATAACATCACGCTACGACCAATAGGAACGAAGCATAATTGAGAAATGTTGCAAAAACGGGATTATTCCTTAAACCACTCTCTCTTAGGTGATGCAGACGAAGTTGCGCCGGTCAGCTAGTTTATTATATTGCTAGCGTTTGCCCGCGTGGATACAAAAATGGCGATTTTCCATACAAACTTTCATCCCCTACTTACCACCTTTAGGAGTTGTTTTTCTAAAAATCTTTCCTTATGCCTAGTCGACATTATAAAGGGAACATCTGTGCAAAATTTTCGCTTTCTAGGTCCAAGGGTTTGGGCTGGGCGTTGATAAGTCAGTTAGTCAGCACTTTTCTTTTTATTTATATACTTAGATATAATTCATCCATGGGTAAAATTCAGCATATCGCAGGCTTTCCTATCCTTGACCAGATATACTGAAATGTTTACTGGGTTGGTGATAAGTGTCAATGAGCTCACAATATTCTCAAATCTACTAAAGGGAGGGATCAGAGCGAAGGATTTAATAATTGTATTTTATTTGCTCCCCACTTACGTTTCGCCTCTTGTCGCAAAAGGCTCATATTTTGCGCCACACCTAAAGTGTTGCGCACTAAATAGCAAATTGAGTACTCGCGTTTTAGAGTCAAATGTCAACGGAATAACCGAAGTCAGTGACTTCGCTCCGGGTAACGATCCTGATATTGACCCACTTTTGTCGATTTATGATTTATAAATTGAAACGAGACAACGTGCTTGTCCGCACGTACGCACATCTTCTTGCCTCATCATAACAACATGATTCGATAGCCCAATAGCCTGTCAACTTAACTATGATGAGTCTTTGAGACGCGCGGCCCGCGTGTGGAACTTTGCGGATAAACACATCAAAACAACCGCAACGGGTGTAGTAGGATCACTATAAAGATATATTTATGAATTTGTTTACGCACAATTTATCCTTCAGAAAATTATGTTTTTTTTATAGTTGAATAGCCCGGCCATATAGCCCAAACACACATATTTAATTTGGTACGGCCAAGCATTTTCACGTATTACATACAGCCACATATTGCCGGGAAAGAATAACCCGTTTAGAAGCACCTTAAGGTGATTACCTACTGCATGCCTTCGGCACTGGTGGATTTAACCGCAAGCTTTCATTCATATTTACACTCATTCCTGTTACCACAAAATTATTGTTTCTCTTCTATTTTCTTTGTGTAGATATTTATTTGTTTTAACATAACATAACATCACGCCTGTAATCCCCAAAGGGTTAGGCAGAGGTGTATGTACCTAATAGTACACCCACATTTCGCCAGTTATGTTAAAGTCCCATGTAATAGGGGGCGAGCCTATTGCCATCAACCGGGCGCAAATCCAGACTCCGTAGCTGTTACTGATAAATTCCTGATGGAAAAAGTCAATAACACTTTGCCCGACCCGGGAATCGAACCCAGGACCTCATGCTCAGCAGTCGCGCTTGTGACTACTAGACCAACGAGGCAGTGTTTTATTGACCTATTAAACGTTGTGTTTTCTAACCACGAAAGATAATTAATTAATAAACAACAAACCTTAACAAAAAAGTTATTACTTAATTATAACTTTTTATCTAAAAACCGTAAACGTATAGTATGGTCGGACTTAACACTTTAGTTAGACACTTTTTGCCCGTTAACCTTTAGGTGGTGTAAAAACAAACAAGAGGTAGGCGTAAATGGATAATTATGCAATGAATAGGACTTATTTAAATATAAACACTATTATTACAACGAAAACGTCTTACAAAATACACCATCTGATTTACAGTAAAAAAAAAATGTAGATAAGTTGTGTGTGATTAAAGTTCCGGGGGTTAGTTATCAAGTGCATCTCATTTCGGCAGTGTTACGACTTATGAGTATATCTGCGTTCTGCGTCAATGCTCGACGGTCAAGGTAAAGATCGGCAGTAAACCCGCGTTTGTTTCACAACCTCGTGATCATTAATTATATGCAGCTTTTTTGTTGATATGATTATTTATCATAATAAACAAGAAGTCATCTTTATTTGACTATTTTATAGTCCAGTCAAATTAGGTAAGGATCTCGGAATTTGAGATACCCAGCTACAAACTCGTAACTTGTATTTTGACATCGTAAAAAATGTCTCAAAACCAACTTATGGTAGGGTGTCCGCGTCTTATACGAGTTTATAGGTGGGTATCTCAAATTCCGAGGTGAACTTATTAATTTGACTGGACTATTTAAGCCAAAAACGTTTTACAGTGAATAGTACAGTAAGATTAACTCACCTTGTCATTTCACTTTCATTTGTTAACAGTTATCATTTACAGTTAAATGTAAAACTCTTTGTTTTTGGATAATATTTACATCCTTTGTTTATAATTTTAATTATATTATTAAAATTGTTGCATAATAAGACAAAGAACTCGAAAGACGAGTACAAAATGCCTGGAAGACCTTCTGGGCCCTGAAACAACATATGAAGGGAAACCTTCCAGTATCACTGAAAAGAAAACTCGTTACCATGTGCATCCTGCCCGTCCTAACCTACGGTGCACAAAGTTGGTCACTTACTGAACAACAGAAGTCCAAACTCAAGATTTGCCAGCGAGCAATGGAGCGCAGAGGTGTTAAGCGAACAGATCGCGTTAGAAACACCACCCTGCGCTCCATAACTCAAATAGCTGATCATCATCTGCCTAGCCTTTTCCCAACTATGTTGGGGTCGGCTTCCAGTCTAACCAGATGCAGCTGAATACCAGTATTTTACATGGAGCGACTGCCTATCTGACCTCCACAACCCAGTTAATACTAGGTAATATGATACTCTTTGGTAAGACTGGATGTCAGAATTTCAGGTCGCTGACTACCTGTAACGACTGCCAAAGATCTATATATGGCAGCCGGGACCAACAGCTTAACGTGCTTTCCGAGGCACGGAGGAAACTCGGTATGTCGGGCGGTCACCCATCCACAGACCGACCTAGGCAAGCATAGCTTTACCTAAAGATCGACCCGAGTGGCAGTTCTTATTAAGCCACGAGCTCCAACTCAAATAGCTGATGTTGGAGAAAAAACAGCCAGGCTGAAGTGGGAGTGGGCAGGCCACGTAGCACGGATGCACCCGGAGAGATGGGCAAAGGTCGTCACACACTGGACGCCTGAGACAGGACAGCGCCGTCGAGGTCGACCGCGGCGAAGGTGGCGTGACGATCTGATCATGTTTGCGGGGCTAACATGGCCAGAGATCGCACGTGATAGAAAGGTATGGAAGGAGAAAGGGGAGGCCTTTGCTCAGCAGTGGGACACAACGTAGGCTAACAAAAAAAAAAAAAAAAAATAAGACCGGACCTAAGACACAACCTTGAGGTATTCTTTTAATTTCCATAATTTTGTAATAAAATTTAATTTTACGATAAAAAATATGTTAGCAAGCAATTTAGACAATTTGCGCTCGCCCACTCACCTTTATGTACCTATGTAAACTGTTTCAAAAGCTTAAGTCACTTCAAGAAATATTGTTTTGTTTTATTCGCGCAGTTTTTGTGACTAGACATCGATATTTCTGTACTTATGTCGGCTAAATATTAATGTACTAGCTTACAGTCGCGGCTTCGCGATAATTGTCCCATGCATTATGCTACCGAGATAAAAAGTAACCTATGTTTTAATCCAGGTAACAAATTAACTGTTTGCAAAATTTTATCCAAATCCGTTTATTGGTTTTTGTGTGAAAGAGTAACAAACATTCATCCATCCATGCTCACAAACTTTCCCATTTATAATATTAGTACATATTATACACTAAATCTTAGAGAATAAGTTCTGTATCTGAAGGCGAAGACTGTGTTTTGATCAGAATTTAGACGAAAAACGTGATCAAACAACCACCAAAAGAAAATCACGTTTATAATTCGTTCAGATTCTGTAGAACTGATAACAATTAGGAGTATGATATGAAACATCCAATGATTCTTGAATCAGCAGTTCATGTTACGTCTACACACAATACAAAATGTTCTAATGATCAGTAAATGTTACGTGTCCAATACAAGTATCTGGCGATACAAAATACGTGCTAAGCTGACGTTCACGCGAATTATTTTTACAACAATGTTGCCGATGGCACGACTACAGCTACGAGTATGTTACAAACCTATCTATCATTTACCACAGACCAGAGTATCTTGAGGCTTTAGACTATTACTAGTTAGCTCAGGTTTCAGGTCATGGACTGCACTACGGGCACGAGCGCGAAATCTTAGAAGATGCCCTTATTAAAATGCACAGATTTTATTTATTTTTGTTATATCATTAGTATCCGTTGGTTTTACCATACGTATAACTAAGAGATTTCACCTTCGATATTTACCTACACTCTCGTTACTCGTACACAGATAATAATGCTCGACCCTATGTTTTTTTAGGTCATTTGAAAATTGATTACTTCTTGTTTGTTTTTTTATTTATTTATATTGTTTTTATCTTTATCTTCGAAGAGGTAGTTTATATGCGGATTGCTAGCGAGGTGCAATGCTATCTATGTTTTGAAATCAATTGTTTATATTTAATTAAGATTAAATTTAAATTCAAGTGCAGAAATAAGCGCTGTGTCACTTGCTTTTGATATGTTGCTGCTAATTTTTAGTCATCATCATTAGGTGCTCTAATTGCATCACCATGCCGACATAATTTATGTTTATGTTTTTATTAAGATTTTGCTACGGAAACGCCATGAGACGAATTTGAAAGCTCTCCATGAAAGTGAATCTTTTGGAGTCTTGGTTCCTCATACCGCTAGGCATGGTTAAGTCCGTTAAACATATTAATATTATATGTTACCTTAATGTTACCTTAGTGCCTGCAGTTGGTTGGACTTCAAAGTAAAATGTTTCACCATTTACCTGTAAAAGAAAATTCTTGTATTAATAATTTGTTGCTATAAATTATTTTCTAAGATTAATGTGAAAGGCTTTATTTTAAGGTCCGTCCCCATCACCGGGAGCAATCGTCTGTCTGTAATGTAATTAAAAAGATTCAAACATTACATCAGTGAGTGAGCAGAACCGCGTAAAACGGTGCGCACCTATAATTTTCTAACTCTAATGATTGTTATTTGGAATTATATTAATTGATTATGTTTTGCATGCCTATGTGGCGGCAGAAAATGGAGAGCTTGCTTTTATCACAACATCTATGTAGCAATTATTTACCCATGCTTGCAAACAAATAAATGATTTGGTGATAAACAAACTTGTACCCATGATATTTGTATACGTAACAATCGCTTGCTTCTGTACACAATCTAGCCTTGGATTATTACATTACAGACGTATGCTCCGGTGAAGGATAGCTTAGATATATCAGTACTCTGAAGGAAAAAGATTAATAATCACATTTTTGGAATGACTCGTTCTTTGACAAAATATGGTTAGCAATATTTTCACAGTAAGAGGGCCGAATCCCTGGTGGGCACTGGCCACTCACTATCTCCCGTGACTTCGATTTTGGACGATGGTATTCGGACAATATGAATCAGTTTGAGTTTAGTTTACACTTTGACTCTTCGCAGGGGATGTACGGCGCTTTTAATGATCACAGCTGTGTTATTTATACAGGATGTTAGGTTAAACGAGGGAAGGTATTCAGTACCTATTCGATATTAAAAAAAACCCAAATATATAAAAAAAAACTATAACCTTAATTTGTGACGTAATTGTGCCATGCCCCGCACGATCTCCAGATGTCACTTTATTAGACGTTTCTATTTCGTCATTGTCCTACGCCAGTTTTAAAATATGAAGGTTAAATGGATTAAACCTTAAGTCATTGCAGTCATCCCGCGTACATTTTCTGTGATAAGCGCAAGGGTTGCGAGACTTTTCCCAAATATTCGGTATGGTTATGTCTGTTATTTATCAGTGCTTTTATTAGTTCATATTTTTATTAGTGTCATGTCATGTAAGCATGCCCTATTCCCTAAACAAATTGTATAGGTCTACCTTTTTAACCGACTTCCAAAAAGGAGGTCTCTATTCGTGTGTATGTATTTTTTTTTATAGTAGAACTTTTTATGTCCGAATTTTATTCTGCGTAGCAGTGGATGTCATAAACGTCATTGCGCCGAAAATCACTTGGCGTAATTTATTTATCATAAATTCAAAACGTATAATTTTGTAAGTCAGAATCATCTTTGAGCATAAACTTCGTCCAGAATCATTAAAAAAAGAACCATCATGTTGCCGAAAGTTCACAATCAGAATCGTCTTTTGGCATACATTTAATTTCATAATTCTATCATATAAAATTCTGCCATCTTAAAAGTATGACATTGTAAATTCGGACATTTAAACATTCGGCCAAACGATAATATTAAATATTTTATTTTAATAAAATTTTAAGGATTTGCCTTAAACACATTCGTTCAAAGAAGAATATTATTATGCCAAGTGTGTTATGCCGAATAAACGGAGCAACAAGTTTCTGCCAGATAGATGGTACCCATACTGTATTTATACTTAAACAGGATGTTTATAAATATCTAGTTACAACCAGTTACGCCTACCAAAAATAATACGCCTATTCATTTCCTAGTCTTTTTATGTCATTGACCTGTTTTCATAAAACAAGTTTGGGATTAAAAAAATATAATGTAACTTACGTGATACTCGTATTACCGGTTTATATTAGGCAACATAAGTGAATTTTAGACATTATTTTATAATTTAATTATAGCGCTAGTAGAAGCTAATGAGGGATGGCAGACATTGTACAAATAGCTTATTCACAAGAAAAAGCTGAGAAACCGTTAATTATTTAAAAAAAAGTATTACGCATTACGTTTCCTGCTGAACATCGGCTATATAATGCTCACATAATCGTTCCCACTGCTGAGAGGAAGTAATGCACCACGCTGACCCAGTGTGGGTTGGTAGATGTCACATGTTTTCGAATCTTTGGTTTCAGGACAAGCCGGATTTCTTCTCGGAATTTTCCTTCGCCGTTTAAAGAACAGTGACGATGAAATAAATTACACAAAGTACCGCGCCCGGCCAGGGTCGCCCTACGACCTACATCTCGTAAGTTGCCATTCGCTACTATTGGTCGTCCAATGATTGATGAATTATGAATATGATTGGAAATCCAATGGGAAATGGCCGCCTAGGTGTGTACCTAAGGCGGATGGATTCGGGTTTCTTTGTTCTGAGCACACGGGTCGATGGTCGCCAAAGTCAGTTTTAAGTTAGGTTGCCATGAACGCTATCCCTATTTGTGAATAATAAACTGTAATACCTACTGATGATTGACGTAATACCAAATTACCTTACATCTTTCTTCACAATAAACAATGATATGACTGAAAGTATAACTTATCAAGTACTTGTCTACATCTGAAATACTCAAAAGCATGGAACCAGCCAATAACTTACAATTAATACGTGTATGCTAAGACATGAATAGACAATGAGACGCGAGCAAATTATATTCGTTTACCGGAGCTGTTATGTACGTAATTGACACATCATGATTTGTGTCATGTTCTTCAGAGAACGTGTAACGGTTCATTAAGTGAACATTAAAATTGAACTTTAAACTTCAATTCCAATTTATGTAAAACGCTCATTGCTGAGGTGAAGCAGATGATACAGAAGTGTAGCTGTTGATAGACTATTCTACACGGTGTAAGGGGCATCAACGCATAGTAATGTTACGTTACCAAAAAATCAGAACATTATTCTAGATTGCCGTTTTATTTATTTATTTAGTACATGGAGGATTTACATCTAATAAAAACAAACAAAAAAGAAACCAAAGTCTCCAGAAAGCCAATTACAATTCATTTTTTTTTACATCCTTTGATAAAGTCTCTAGGGTCTAGAATAATGTGCTATTAGTAGTTGTCTATAGTGACAAAGGAGACGCTACATGGCCTAAAAATATCCGCAGAAAAAAATCGTATAAAAAAATCCAATCTAAAAATTCCATCTGAGAAGTCGCAGCCACAAGCAGCAGTGTTTGAACACGTCAATTGTGTCGTTTTTATCAATGAACATTGAACAGCCGTCGCCGGCGAGAGAACGGCACGCTCGAAGGCTCCACGTGCGAGCTACACAAGCCACACGCGCCAGCCAGACACATTTATAGCTGAGCTATTAAAAGTTTTCACACGTGGGCGGATCAGGTGGCTGCCATTACTCGTCAGACGAAATAACCAGTGACCTTACGGTTATATCATGACGTTAGTAAACTGTATTTCAGTGGTTATGGGTTAAGTCGGATTTCATGTTTTTCAGTTGAAAGATTATGTGATCGTGAAAGGTATGTTTCAGATGGGTAAAATATTGTTCAAGACAATCATAGGTTCTTTGGCTCCAGTCGGTACCAACTAGGATCCTGGCACTTTGCTCGTCGACATCAAAAGCCGTGAATTTATGAATACGACTAAAATGCGATTTCAGGTAGACATGCGTCCCGTCGGGGCTGCGGGTTGTTCGCAAGAGATACCGCGGCCTCGACATGAAGGGCTAAGAAGGAACATGGGTGGTTTTTAGTCAGTAGAAGTCTGACACTCCCTTTCGCTCTGCCCAAGAGCGGGAGGGGTTATTTGATGATTTTCCACCCGCCAAAAAAAAAAAAAAAGGTAGACATGCGTAAGTGAAAAGTTGATTATTGTGAACCAACATTTCTTATGAATGAGCTATCTTACTCTTTCCACGTGCCAGGGATCTCGAAATCGTGTCAATACACTGGCAAATGAACAAAGGAAATATGTAATAATCTTATTACAGTATTACTAGTATGTTATGAAAAATTTTACTGTCGCTATGATCTCATTCAAGAACCACATTTTGCGGCACGTTAATTAAAATTTTCGTTGATTATTTTTCTTTGACCCCAATAAAAAGGGTAGTTTTGGATTGATAGCTGGATAGTTTCTGTTTTGGGAATAGAGCGGGTGTGCGCGTGGGTGATAGTGCAACGGTGACCGCGGTGCATATATACGGCGGCGTGGCGGGCGCCGAGCCAGTGTGGTGAGCGACACGTAACCGACATGAACACGCAGTGGATCGCGCTCGCCTTCGTCTTGCACGGTGAGTTCACACGATCTACGATATACGTGCAGTGATTCGACAACTTTGTGTTAAGTTTTTTTTGGTGATATATATATTATGGTGGTGTTATAGAAAGTTTTTTTTTCGATAGGTTTCATTAAGATACTTTAATATTTTTTTTGGTTTTGAGATTTGTCAGTTTTAAATTCATTAACATTTTGTTTACGCTCAAAAAGACTTCTTGGTTAATTTATCAAAGTAATCAAAAACTTTTTAAAGACAAGTCATACAACTGAAATTATCGCACTTATCAAACAATTATATACAATCTCTTTCGACAACAACTTCGCGATAATTTCCAACTTTGCACCCGGTACAGTTCGTACTATGTCGGCGCGATAATATTTCGACAATTTTGTAAAACATACGACACCTCGACCTCTACTGAACCTGCAGCAAAACAAAAATCTCGCAAATTGTTATCGTCTTTACGGTCAACGCATCCGCTGGGTTAACTTTGCAATGATTTGTTATTTTTAATAGATCTTCATGAAAAACATTGTTGTGCTAGTAACACGTGCTGAAAATTACAGTTTCTTTGATAAATAATATATTTTTTTAAAGGACACTTTAAAAAATTACAAAACTTTTGCTCGTACTCCGGATACTGAATATTTTCTGATGTACTGAGGTACCTGTCCGGTCATCCGGTGTCCGCATTCGCTCCCACCCGGATCGACTGAACCTTGGCTGTAGGAAGGTATCAACGTACTTAAACAAAATGTATGTCACCTTATCTAGACTCTGTAAGGAATCAATTAGATTCGCCTATTGCATGCCAACTAATTTTTACTACCGAGTTACAACATATTAAACTCATAGATAGTGTAAACACGATACGTATAACATTTTTTTTTTACCTGATGTATGAATATAATTTGGACAGTTTTTACGACTTGCTATAACATCGAGATTTCTTAATTATTACGTGGGTAATAGGTACTTAAGTCGTTCTTATTTTTTACCGACAATGAATTTGTTTTTTTTTTGTTGGTTTTTTTGAACTATCGATAATTGTGGTTTCAGTGCACGATTAAAAAAAATCTATTTGTTTTTTTATTAGGACTAATTAAAGTTTCCTTTACGGCCAACACTGTTTTTTTAAGTAATGTAACGGAGTGTTCTTTTTCAGCCTCTCGGCTACGTTTTGGCTTATGAAAAACAAACATTAAAAATAATTCTGGTTACAAAAAAATTAATAGATAGGAAAATATTTTCAATTATTCGAACATTATAAAATCGTAAATATCAATACTCTAATTAGATGCCGTAATAAGCCGAAGGTCAAGCTATTATCGGTAAATAACCTTCCTTCTTTTTGAAGTCGGGTAAAAAGAAGAACAACCCACTGATATTTTGTATCTATCTATACAAAAACCACCCTGAAAAAGATATCTAAATAAAATTGAAAATCACATTAAAGGCCATTTCGAACAACACTGTTTGTGACCAACAGACAGACGCAAAAAGCGACTTCAATTTATATTTTTTATCGTAAATACCTTCATTTTATTTTTGAAATTTTTTATAACAAGAGCTCAATTGTTTTTATAACCCAGATCGATAAAGATACCCTTTATAAATATTTTTTAATGATCTTTTTATTCAAAGAGATGACCATTACGGGTATTTCTAAGATTCGTAGCACGCGTAGCAAAGTGCTACGCCACCGGCCTACGCGCTACGCCAATAGCGTAACGTACGCGCGTACGTAATTTTTATGTGTTCTGTGATACGTCAATGTACAGAAATAGAACATTCACGAAATTAATTTTGAACATTATCAAAAAAAAACCTCAAGGATTTATTTCAAGATACATAAGTTGTTTAATTTAAATTTAAGATTAAATCTTATCCTTGATTTGGTTCGAAACTGGAAATATTTCCTCATTATAATTATAATATGCAGTTATTATGTAATTCAATACAATGTTCACGTAATTGTTCTATTGTTTACGGTTAAATAAAAAATAAAATGTAAAGAAAAATCTTAAGAATTTAAATAATCTGTTAGATATCTCATTTAAATGAACGCCACTGATTAAGGGTGATTATTTACACAAAATAATGCTATAAATCGATACATGAATAGTTGAATACTTGATTTAAACTGTAGTCCTCCTAATACTACTACAACTTACTATTTTAGAACTATAAATTCGTAAGTAATCACAATTTTACAGCATCGTAAATAAAATAAACTGAACTTCGAGTGAAAATCCCTCGACTGCCTCATTGGTCCAGTGGTTGCAAGCGCGACTGATGTGCAAGAGGTCCTTTTTTTTTTGGGGGGGTGGAAAATCATCAAATAACCCCTTCCGCTCTTGGGCAGAGCGGAAGGGAGTGTCAGACTTCTACTGACTAAAAACCACCTATGTTCCTTCTTAGCCCTTGTGCCGAGGCCGCGGTATCTCTTTCGAACAACCCGCAGCCCCAGGACTCATACCCTTACTCTTAACGTTAATATACGGGGTTTAATACACCTTTGCTCAGCAGATGCAATCTTCTAGTTTTTTTTAATTATTATAATCATAACTAACTTGTACCGTCTGAATCCCAGGGGGGGGGGGGATCTCCATTCTTCTATCAAACTTTTTTTTAATATCATCAAAATAAACACTGCCTGTTGTTTTAGCAATGTGCAACGGTCATCCTTTAGACAACATACACAACCATAACGCGACACATAGACATGCGTACAGTTACGAACATTTATTAATAAACAAAATCAATTTTCTCGTGAAATATCGATCTCCACTTGAAATGAGACCTATTTAATCGAGAAATGAGATCGGTGTTTCATATTCGATGATTAAAGAAACATCTGTATTCCTCTGAAAAGAGACATTTCATTGTTTTTCTTTTTTTTGTAGTGAACTGGACTTTAATAAACACAGTGACTTGTGAGTTTGTTTTCTTTTCGGAAGAGTAGAAATGTCTCTGTTAAGAGAAAATATCTGTGAACAGTTGCTACGTGTAGCTGTAGACATATTAGTGGTCGTGACTGTTCGTCGCAGACATCGGTTACACGTGCCAGCAATAACCTACAAGTCCTTGACTGACAAAAACCTGACGCCATTCCTCGCGGCAAATATTATGCAAACATTTGGCATTGAAGAAATCCAGTTTTTGAAACTGTTCTCGTTGGATATTCCAATACCACGCTTCCGCGTCGTCGCGTCCTAGCGTTCACTTGTATTAGTGTTGTTTAAACACGAATAATACGTAACATTTTATTTAATTTGTAAGTAGTACGACTCTCAAATATTTTGTGTCCAAAAACATTATGAATTTGATTACTAGATATTCCAGACCAAAGAGTTGTATGGTTTTAAACATTGTTTTATCTCCGTAACCATCTCACGATAAATGGAGTACAAATTAGTTTGTCTTAGAGCAGACACCATCACTTCATCAACTCTTCGCGATCTCATGTTTTCTCATCTCAGTTTTGACAGAATCCATAACTAAATCCCGCCATCTCCATCGTGGCTTACGACCCCGTCTCACTGTCTCTAGGCAATAGCTTTGGGAAATTTGTGTCCACAGTTTGTCAAGCAACCGGTAATAAAGGGTTATTTTCTTGATTCCAGCTTGCACAGCGTTTGCATCGCCGTCACCGCAATGCAGCGTCGGCATCTCCGCGAACACCACATCAGGGTTGCTCTGCGGCGTAGTGCGAAATGCGGACGGCGTACCTTACGCCAGCTTCCGAGGAGTTCCCTACGCTAAGCAGCCTGTAGGAAAGCTCCGGTTCAAGGTTAGTATACTTCCAATCCATTATTGAACTACTTACACAGCCTACATAGGACTCCGGGTAAAATCCGGATAAAAATTGCACAGATCAAAAGTACAGCTCGGAAACGAGTAGACGACACTCAACCAGACCTTGACTACAAATAAAGATGGTGGAACAGTCTATAGATATCTTTAGCAACAAGATTTGTACTAATAGACTTGTATAATTTTTCATTGGCAGGAACTCGAACCTGCAGAACCTTGGGACGTCCTGTATGCCACAAACGAAGGTCCAATATGCTTACAAACGGAAATTCTCTATGGGAAGATAATGAAGGACAGCTCGCTGAACCAGAGCGAGGCGTGCATCTACGCAAACATTCATGTGCCCTTGGAAGCTTCGAATAGTCGTGTGGAGCTGCCGTCATCTAGACTACCGATTCTGGTATTCATCCATGGAGGAGGATTCGCCTTCGGATCTGGTGACTCAGATCTGCATGGTCCAGAATATTTAGTCAACAAGAAAGTCATCGTCATTACTTTTAATTACAGGTAATCTATACTTTCACAATTTGCATGTATGTTAAGCCTTCCATTTAAATCAGTACCAAAGCTAAACCAGCAGTCAAAATAAATAATTATGATTTTCAGAATTGGGCAGTAGTTTAGGTTGCACGGTTGCCTGTATGAAGTAGAATATTTTTTTGAGATCGGTTTATTACAACTTAGACAAAATGCCGTCGCAATCAGAGAATGCTAGGTGTTAATAACCTACTTGTATTAATGTTCCAGGTTGAACGTATTCGGTTTCCTGTCGCTGAACACTGCCAAGATCCCCGGTAACGCTGGTCTGAGGGACCAGGTGACGTTGCTGAACTGGGTGCAGAGGAACGCGCGAGCATTCGGCGGAGACCCTGATGACGTCACGATCGCGGGGCAAAGTGCTGGCGCCGTGGCCGCGCATCTGCTCACCTTGTCGAAGGCTACCGAAGGGAAGCGGCTGTTTAGAAGGCAAGTTTTATTCGTTTGATGAACGGTCGATAATTGTGGGATCCGGCCATCTTATTATTTTATTTAAAATTTAAAAACCGTACGGGCATTTATTTTCTATTTACTGGTACATCTAACGTACGACAGTCAAAAATAAAAAGCCTATGCTCATTTCCTAATTTCAGGGCAATATTAATGAGTGGAACAGCTGCCTCTACATTCTACAGTCCCTCTCCAGCTTTCGCCCAGTTCATGTCCAAGCAGCTGCTCACCATCCTGGGCATCACCTCCACGGACACCGACGACATCCACCGCCAGCTCATCGCGCTAGACGCAGATAAACTCAAAGGAGCCAACGAAATTCTTCTAGAAGGTGCTGGCCTTACAACCTTCGTGCCCACCGTGGAGTCACCACTACCCGGAATCACGCCCATCATTGATGAAGACCCAGAAATTTTAATTGCCAACGGACGTGGCAAAAACATTCCACTACTTGTGGGATACACAACAGCTGAATGCGAGACCTTCCGCCGGCGTTTTGAAAAGTTTGACATAGTGAAGAAGATTCAAGAGAACCCCACTTTAATAGTATCACCGAGGACAATATTCATGACCCCGCCAAAGTTCTTGATAGATCTGGCGAAGAAAATCAACAGGAAATACTATAATGGTTCGATAACTTTGGATAATTTCGTGAAGTCATGTTCGGATAGTTTATACGAGTACCCGGCGTTGAAGCTGGCGCAGAGTCGCGCGGAGACAGGCGGAGCGCCGATGTACCTGTACCGGTTTGCGTACGAGGGCCAGAGTAACGTCGTCAAGGAGGTGATGAGCCTCGACTACGACGGGGTCGGCCATATAGAGGACCTCACTTACGTATTCAGGGTAAACTCTATCCTTGACGCACCGGATACCATCCCACCTTCTGAAGAAGATATTTGTATGAAGAACTTGATGGCAGACTTCTTCGTCAACTTCATGTATTGCAGGTAATTTACACTTATTATTAAATGGTCTTAATATTTGGATGCAATATTGACAAACCTACACTAGTAGAAATGGAATGTTTCACATTAACAATTTATGCTTTCCAATTCAGTTCTGAAACGATACCCACATTCATAAAAATAAATTCCTCTAATTTCTATCCTAGCAAACCAATCTGTGGGGACAACCACTCTCTATGGCCGGCGAGCAACGGCCGTCAATTCGAAGACATTGAGTCTCCTACTGTAGTCCAGACGAAGGACTTCTCAGCGAGACAACTAGACGACGTCGATTTCTTCGACAGCCTCACCAGCAGAAAGGGGCTCACATAATCAGGATGAACGAACTGTTATCGGTGTAAATATTTGTCAATCAGTGGAGTGTCTTGGAGCAGTGCAAGTGTCTGAACCAAAAGGTCTGAGTGCATTTAAATTTGGTCCTTATTGTTACTAGGACCAGTTTTTCAGGAACAAATTTTCGGTATGCGATTGTGTTTCGATTATTTAAGCTAGCATTAATTTATTTAGAGTAAGTTTTTGTCACAAATCTAGTCGGTAACTGACGTAATTTTATACATTGGTTGGTACAAAAAATGTTTCGAAGGTTTTATCTGTCAATTTTGTTTGCAATAATAAATTCTCAAGTAGTGTATAGTAATACCCTTTGAAATAAAATAAGTTATAGTGACGACATAGTTTTGTGTTTACTACAAAGTAGAATTAGTTTGATTTCAGAGGATTTCATTGTTTTAGTTTAACAATACGGTTTGTTAGAAACAGCTAGATTTTGTCTGTAGACCTAATTTCGTTTTACGAAGCAATAGTAAATTAACTTTCTAATAAAGCTCAACTGTTTCTTGTAGAACTACGGTTGAGCTTCCTAGAACCGAAGGATTAATCTCTTAAAACTAAACTAGGCTTTAGATCACAAAATTAGAATCCGCCCGCAAATATTTACTTTGAAGTTGTTGTAAGTCATTTTGTAAAGATAATAAGTTTGTACAAATCTATTGAGATCACGAGGCAGAGATTCTAAACTGAACCAGAAGTAACAATAATTATATAGTTTTTGGTATCTTTTAGTAACAAAAATCACAAAACCGTACACGAAAGGTCATCGTTGATTTTTGTTACTGTAAGCAATGTTAGTGTAAACGGTTGGCTTCCACTTTAGAACCACCGAAATTACTGAGAAAAGTACTACTGCAATATCTACTTATTTGCATACCCCATACGACATCAAAACGAATGCTATGAGAGTGCCAATTAAAAAAAAAAACTAACAGCACACTTTTATTTTGAGGTTAATTTAGGTATTGCAAAGTCATCATCATCTTTCTGTCCTTATCCCATGTTATTTGGGGTCGGCGCAACACGTTTTTTTTTTGGTCCATTCTGCCCTGTCAGTCGTCATGTTATCATTTATTCCTTTTTCCTTCATATCACACCTCACACACTCCATCCATCTTTTCAATGGTCTTCCTCTCCCTCTCCATCCATCCACATTTATATTCATCACTTTTTTATTCACATGCGATTCATTGAGGTATTGCAAAGTGTTAGAATAATTTGGTCCGATTTTTAGTACTACAAGACCAACATGGTTTGTTTCATGTATTTCAGTGTCAGTTTATCAAATCTGCTTCGTGACCCTGCATTTGAGATGCGACTGATGTAACGTATTATAATTTAAGTGAAGCTGTGTAGTTGTGTAATGTTAGTAAAGCGTTTGTAAATATTTCACTTTCTATGTAATGTGCCGAGTACAATGCGCGAGTGATTGCGTGCCAACGATTGGACGCTCCAATAAAATTATTGCTATGGACGGATGTGGATATTGTATTTTAATTTCAATACTTATGGTAAACCCTAGGTTTAGGGTTATTTTAAGGTTGGTAATCTGGGCTCTAAGGACAAGACAAGGCAAGGGCCGACGCCTGCCAGGGCTGCGGGTTGTTCGAAAGAGATACCGCGGCCCCTGACCACAAAGGGTTTAGAAGGAACATGGGTGGTTTTTAGTCAGTAGAAGTCTGACACTCCCTTCCGCTCCGCTCAGAGCGGGAGGAGTCATTTGGTGATTCCCGACCCACCAATAAAAAGGGCAAGATGAGAACGAAACATACATTACTATTTTTTCTAAAGGGTCACTCAGAAAAGTACAAATAGCCGATTGGATGCGGACATCGATTGTGACAAACAATACTTCAAAACATTATCTGTCAGTACTATGTGTCCAGTCAGTTACCGTGGTATTAGTAGTAGTATTGTAGTATTCAAGATCAGCTATGGCATAGTAAGGCGTGTGTTGTCACTCAGAAGTGATTACTTAGTATCGTTAACAAACGCAGCTCTATGATTAGTCAAAGGCACCGCCAAAGTCAGTCGGAAAATCTATGAGCACAGTGAACGTAAACCCTAAACGAAATCATCGGTGCAGATAAACAGGAGAGATCTAAACGATACTGTACAGGATACAGTTAGGTGCATTACAAAATTGAAAAACCTAACATAATATGGGTATTGTGTGGAAATACTGGGGTTTCCCGCTGTCTCGCTTGGCGACAGACCAGAGCGAGTTCATAATAGGGTCGGTCGACTTTCACAAGCTGTACACTATAATAATTTAATAATTTTCTACTCACGGGGTTTTATATCCCCCATATAATAAAATACTGATATAATACAGCTGCATCCGGTTATGCTTTAAGCCGACCCTAACATAATTGGGTAAAACGACTAGGCAGGCCGATTTTGTATCAATTTCTTTGAGTATTTCCCCGTCTGTAAGTATGTGGCTATACAAACTAGTGGTGATACTACAAATGATGATGATGACCAGGCAGGACGTGATCAGCATCGCGCAGGGCAAGCTGCGAGGGGTGGCCAGAGATGGCTACGTGTCATATACGGGGATCCCTTATGCCAATGTTACAGGGAGAATGGGCAGGTTCAAGGTGAGTTTGTGTGAGTTCGTTTTCAAAGAGTTAATTTGTTTCTAGGTACATAGGCTCTGTTAATTTTGCCAGGGATATATAGGTTGGATGTATTATGAAAATAAAATAAAAACCGACGAATATAGAACCTCCTCCTTTTTGAATTCGGTTAAAAAGCGAGAATCAAGATCTGCTGAAGCTGCTTAAGTGTCAAACCAAGTGATAAAATAAGAAACGCAGATATTCGCAATAGAACTAAATCTTAGCGTGTCAATGGCAAATCTTCACTAAATAAATTAAGGCCGAAATAGAACTAAATGATAGACGCTCTTAAATTTTCGCAAAGTCTGAAATGTACGAGAGCCGCACGTTGGTTGGTTGGTTCACAGAGTAGGGTACAAATAATAAGCCGGCCCTGCACCTGCTGGCAGGATGAGATTAGTGCGAATTCCGAATAATGGAACTCTATTGAGGAGATTTATAGCTGCGTCCACACACACTAGTTTTGTTATTTGGTAATGTTTAATCATAATATCAAAACACTAATACGACAAAAAAAACACTTTAAAGTTTTAAACATTTCAGAGAGCCGGTCTCGCTCCACTTTGGTCTGACATCAGAAACTCCAGGCCAATGACTTGCTCGTTGGTCTCCAATGCTGAAGACTGTCTTCAACTGGACGTCCATGCTCCCACCACAGTGGGTGGCAACTGGCCTGTTCTGGTCTGGGTCACGGGAGGAAGCGGTCCTTACAGCCCTGGGAAGATGGTGCAGGAGGGAATCATTGTCGTTATTGTCTATCATCGGTATGTTTTCGAATCCGAACGAGAGTAAGGAAAGCATATACCTTGAGTTTGAGTGTATCGAGGATCGGTTTTCGTAATTTATATCCCTTTTTACATTTTCCAGACTGGGTCCTTCAGGGTTCCTATGCTCAGGAGACGAGGAAATACCAGGCAATGCAGGAGTTAAAGATGTAGTCTTAGCCTTACGATGGGTCAGTGATAACATCGTCGCTTTCAAAGGAAACCCAGCTAAAGTAGTGGTAGCAGGGCAAAGCTTCGGGGCGGCTATGGTGGAGGCTGTGATACTGTCCCCCATGGCCAATGGGCTGTACCATGGAGCAATTCTGCAAAGTGGAAGTGCTCTATGCCCTTGGTCTTTTAACTACGACGCAGAAGACCGAGCTAAGTCTTTAGCCACCATGACCGATTTAGAAGATGAATCCGTCCAATCATTGCTCGATGCTAAGATTGAGGATCTAGTAGCACAAGCCAATCAACTCAACTTGCCATATTTTCCTTTTGGCATGTGCGCTGAGAACCCTTCGAAAAAGGAAGAAAGGCTCTTATTTGAAGCTCCTTATGACTTGTTATCGAGTAACAAGGGTAATTCAGTTCCAATGATGATAGGATATAATGACAATGAAGCTTACGTGTTTGTTTCGACATTGAGAGAAGCTAATGTTCTCAGGAGAGCATCCAAAGATGCCAGTTTCTTGTTACCAGATGATTTGAAGTTTCTGAACGAGCGGGAACGAAAACAAACTGGAAGACTGATTGGGGACATGTATTTCAGGAAAAATGCTACCATGACATCTATGTTAGCTTATCACAGGTAAAGTAAACTTCAGTTCACAAATGTATAGAGGAGTACAATGCTTTAGGCACAATATGAATACAGAAAAAATAACTATTTATTAAAAATACAATAAAATAGGAAACGAGCCTATTGCCATGTTCCGGGAGCAAAGTCAGACTTTGGACGGCTAAGTTGGTGTAGCGGCCGCAAGCGCTACAACTTACACAGAGGTCCTGTTTTCGATTACCAGTTCGGGAAAAGTGTTACTGGGATTTTTCTTTATAGACCGTATCAATCTTTCTTCACGTTTATGTATAAAGTCTATTTATCATCAACAGGGACGCCTACTTCTCAAGCCATATCCACCGAAGTGTTCGTTTCCACTCCTCAACAGCCCAGGTCTTCTACTACCAGTTCTCCTACTCAGGTGACCTTGGGGTGAGGTCTGAGCCTGGGGTGCGGAAGAAAGGCGCGGCCCATTCGGATGAGCTGGCCTACTTGTTCTATGATGGAGGTGTTGATGGAGAGGAGGGGAACGTGCAGAGGCGCCTTTTGAAGCTTTGGACCAATTTTGTTAAGCATTTGTAAGCTTAAGTTTGTTGTTGGTTGGACGTTGTATGAGTAGAGATATCTCGAATCTGCGAAACATGCCTAACTTAGCTACAGATTTGATATCGAAGACTATTCAGACAGTTATTAATTAAATGTTTGAAATATTTTCTGCTTTCATGAAACGACGTTTGTTTTTCTATAAGACGTTAACACGCTATCTTTAAACCAAAGGCATTTATCAGCTGTCTGATGAGGAGAAATACTAAAGAAAACTCAAAAGGTTATGGCCTCTTTGAAACTCTTAACATTAGGATGTCATTATGATCAAATATGAGTTTAACAATACAGGTCTGGAAAGTCCAATAACAGTTCAGTTATTCAGGGTAATACATACTCACTCCCAAATGCTTATCTAGCACCACAAGACTAAGACAGAAGTGTTTTCAGGAACCCATCTCAAGAGGGCGAAGTAACATGGGAGGTGACAAGAGCCAATGGCTTCCGTATGCTGGACATAGGCACGGAGCTGAAGATGATGGACTACCCTCACGGCAGGACGCAACGCATGTGGGACGATATCTACGACAAGTACTACTACACGAGGAAACGGATCTCTAACTAACTTACATTGAAGATTTTCTGTAATAAAATATAATATAAACAAGGAGTAGAAACACTTTATTTTGTGGCGACATCTATAGCGCCGCTTACCAACTAAGTAGGTACGTCTGATGTGATGTAGAATTTCCTACCTGACGACAAGCAGATCCTCCATGCATTGCAAGCCAAGATTAAGCTATGCACAACAGCAACAGCAAGCATCAACTTTCTGGTGAAAGAATCCTCCGCTTTCATACCTCTATGAGGATTTGTTCACTCTATTATCCAATTTCCTAACCCTGTGCACCTGTGAGGCAAATTGTATGAAAATCCGTGCAGTCATTCAGGCCATAAATAGGTAAGAGACAAACAAAGTTACTTTTGTAATTACAATGTTTGTATAAAATATGCTACATCCATACATAAATGAAACGGTACAGGTATATAAATATTAAAGAAACAACAACATTTCATTGAATGTTTACACGGTCTGCCAAATGTCGATTGGTTGCATCCTCAACACCAGGTTGTTAGTTATTAGTTGAGTTGATTATATCTACTGTAAACGATGCTTTACCGATTACGTTTAAGGTGCGTCCTAAGAGCCAAGTGGACTAGTCACTTTAAATCTGAAGGATTTGCCTACTGGTTTAGTGAAATAAACCAGCCATTCTTTAAATCTGAAGGATTTGCCTCTGGTTTAGGGAAATAAACTAGACATTCTTTAAATCTGAAGGATTTGCCTACTGGTTTAGTGAAATAAACTAGCCATACTTTGAATCTAAAAGAATTTGCCTACTGGTTTAGTGAAATAAACTAGCCATACTTTAAATCTGAAGGATTTGCCTACTGGTTTAGTGAAATAAACTAGCCATAGTTTAAATCTGAAGGATTTGCCTACTGGTTTAGTGAAATAAACTAGCCATACTTTAAATCTGAAGGATTTGCCTACTGGTTTAGTGAAATAAACTAGCCATACTTTAAATCTGAAGGATTTGCCTACTGGTTTAGTGAAATAAACTAGCCATACTTTAAATCTGAAGGATTTGCCTACTGGTTTAGTGAAATAAACTAGCCATAGTTTAAATCTGAAGGATTTGCCTACTGGTTTAGTGAAATAAACTAGCCATACTTTAAATCTGAAGGATTTGCCTACTGGTTTAGTGAAATAAACTAGCCATACTTTAAATCTGAAGGATTTGTCTACTGGTTTAGGGAAATAAACTAGCCATACTTTAAATCTGAAGGATTTGTCTACTGGTTTAGGGAAATAAACTAGCCATACTTTAAATCTGAAGGATTTGCCTACTGGTTTAGGGAAATAAACTAGCCATACTTTAAATCTGAAGGATTTGTCTACTGGTTTAGGGAAATAAACTAGCTATTCTTTAAATCTGAAGGATTGGCCTACTGGTTTAGGGAAATAAACTAGCCATACTTTAAATCTGAAGGATTTGTCTACTGGTTTAGGGAAATAAACTAGCCATACTTTAAATCTAAAGGATTTGCCTACTGGTTTAGGGAAATAAACTAGCCATACTTTAAATCAGAAGGATTTGCCTACTGGTTTAGTGAAATAAACTTCTGCTGAATAGTAGAGAGCCTAGAGAGGAGCCCGAAGGCCCTGCAGTGCAACATTATAGGCTGATGATGATGATGATGAATTGTCTCAAGCAGGTAATTCTGATTGGTTAACAGACATTGCAAGCACTTCATTATTGCGACTAAAACAATATTCAATTTGAATAGGGATGTTTACTAACTAAAAGAAATATGATTCTAATTAGTCCGTCTGTTAGATTATCGAAAAATATTGGATACGTATTTTTTGTTTTATCAAATCAATAAAAATTGACGAAGATAAAACGCGTCAAAGATTTGAGTGGGGGGTTGTGACGTCACTCACCGGTAAAAAATATCATACTAATGTCTGTGAATATGACGTCACACGATTTTCAAAGCACTGTATCGTCTTCATTGTTTGTTTACGTGAAAAAAGAAAAAATACGTGTCCAATATTTTTTGAAAATCAATTTGACGGACTAATTAGTTTTTTTTAGTAAACTTCCCTATTAGGGCTATCGTCTACATATCACTAATGAGTAATGAGAATTCAACAAATGACATCATCGTTTCCCAACTATGTTGGGGTCGGTGTCCAGTCCAGTTTAATAAACTTCTAACCGGATACAGTTGAATACCTCGTTAGTAAGTCGTGCCTTCTACGGACCGCCATTTACAAATACTATATACCTACAAGTATCTACTGACAAATGTTGACTGACATTGTTGATCTGAGTTACTTTTGATTAGCGACGTGGAGTCACACCTCGGACACTGGAGTGTCCGAGGTGTTATTTTGTGAGTGTTGTGACACCTCGGACACTGGAGTGTCCGAGGTGTCACAACACTCACAAAATAATTGCCTATTACTACTACATAATCAAATAACGTGTGTGCACACTGTGCACGTGCAAATGTGTGCGTAAACTCTAGCAGGGTTGTCGTAGCGTAAAAAATGGCGCGGAAAGTGCAACGGTTTGCGTCGCGAAAACCGAAGAGTTCTTACGATTGCGAGCGCCCTTGCACAAGAGTCGGCGACGAATACCTCGAAGTGCGGGGTGAGGTGCGGTATTTAATATGAGTGCGGGGAAGGGAGTCCCTTCTGTACGTAGTACTATTATGTATTCTGTGGTGGAGTATAGTTTTTACGATTACACTAATGTTCCCAAGCTGATGACTGCCAGACTTAAGACCGCATCCGACCATAATAAGAGTTGTTTTGTCAAAGAGATAATAAACTGTTTTTAATTAAATAGTGAAGGTGACATTTTACATTGCAGCAAGCATTCGCAACTGTTGTCTGACCTCCATTACCTTCAGAAGCCAATTACTGACCACTGATGGCCGGTTGTCTATAACAGCAACGCAACGCAACGGGTTGTTGGTTGGCGGGTGTCGTTGTAGCAGTAACGACATCAAAGTTTAAATTAAAAGCGGTATACGAGTATGTACACTTATACTTTTTTAAATTACTTTATTGTACTATTGTAATTAGTATTGTGAAATTATATTAAGAATTATTATGCGAAGAACAAATAAGGTTGTACGTAGCGTATTAATTATCAACGTGGATGACTAGCGTAGGAAAGGAAGACCAAAGAAACGCTGTCTGCATCGTGTTTAAGATAATTTGGAGTTGACGAGTAATATGGAAGATAAGTTATGCTCATGTGCGTCTCTAGGCTCAGTATTTTTAAAAGTCATAATTTTCCTGACTAATGCCACATAGAGTAAGAACGTAATAAATTGTAGCGTACAGTAGAATCACTCTTAAACTAAACTTCCATCATCAACATTCCACATTTTCTTTAAACAAACGCGCGCGGTTTGTACTTTGAACGCTGCAGAAAAACTTTTATCACAAATGCTCTTCTTTTCTGCGTCTGGATTAGCACGCTGGCTGGATGTTCCATAGTGACAGAGTGAGAAATAAGGAGCCCCTAGCCTCAAGGCCTTTATAGGCAAGTGAACATTTTGAGTTCAAATGACATATTTCCTGATTTTATTCGAAGCAAGATGTACACAATTTTCAGGATTCAATAATATTAACTTTGTCTACTTTAAATCGCCTAAGTAACTCCGGCACTGGTAGGTCGAACAATTCAAACCTGTCCAAGGCAAGTTGTCAAAAAATAAAAGCAAGTAGTTGTTTAAATTACATATTTAGTCGAGTCTACTCTATGCCTTAACCACTGCATAGTATTTATATTCCTCGGCGGAACTAATCGGTTTAGTGCAATACTGTTAATTGGACACAACATGATGAACGGCTACGGTTTGGTGCTGATTTACTTGTGTTGTGGTAAGTTTAACTTCAACTGGCAAGTTTTTTTTTTTTTTTGAAAATGGTAGATATTTTTGTGGAACCTAGGTAAGCCTTTACAAAGAAAAGAAAAGGATGGAAATAGAAGAAATATGAAGGTACCGAAGTTACAGAAGAAAAGTAATTACTGTATTTTGTAAGGTTTCTTCCTTCTGCACTATAGACGAACCTTCCACTAAATACATTCGATACCACAGGTGCAATGTGCGTCAACAGGTGATTCTCTTTTATGAAACTGTGATGCTGATGACCAAACAACATTTCCAGCTACCCTCGCCAATTCATCGAGCGACTTGCGATGCAATGTGCGCACGCGCATAGATTCCGGATGGGTGTGCGGACTGCTTAGAGAAGGAGAGTACAAAGTCAAGTACGCCAGCTTCAGGGGGATCCCATATGCGCGGCAACCTCTGAGAGAGCTGCGGTTTAAGGTACGATGCAACTTAGTACCATATCATCAGCATCATCTGCCAGTCTATATATAGCAACATAATAATACAACGAATTCAAACTTGAGCGAGATTGAAATAATCTAAATACTTGTTTTTTTTTTTTTACTACGAATTGTTTTTACTGAAATACTACGGCTACACGTTGGTAGGTTACGTCCTCGGCCTCGGTCGATTGTGGCTTGCGGCATGTCACTGGTTTCTCTAGCGTGACTTCTGCCATCCTACACTTCGGGTCGCTGCCGCTATGGCTTGCTCTAAGCCACTTCATTAAGTTGAGTGCTCCGCAAGCGCTGTCCCACGGCGCGTATCATGTGAGCCTGCAGGTCGTGAAGCCGTAATAGTTTTCCGTACATTCTAGGAGCTGCAACCAGCAAGACCCTGGCCCCATCACCTGGACGCTACCGAGGAAGGTCCCATCTGTCCTCAGCAGGACGACCTCTACGACCGCCTGGTGAAGCCTTACAGGGGTATGAGCGAATCCTGCATTTACGCCAACGTGGCCGTGCCTATAGAAGCTCTCCCTGTGACCAGAGATGATGACCACTACCACACAGGTTACGTCAACAACGCGGAAAAGAAAGGAGCTCCTATTTTTGTGTTCATCCATGGCGGTGCGTTTCAAGCTGGATCAGGAGATACTGACCTTCATGGGCCGGAGTATCTCGTTAGTAAAGGAATTATTGTCATCACTTTTAACTTCAGGTAAGCATTCTTTCATTCTTTGACGTTATCTTCGACAAATCGGTCCAGAACTTAGCTATGACTTTGGTGCCAGTATTGGCATTGGTATTGGGTATTGGTATTTATTCCTGTTATGAACACGTAAAAAAATCTGGCTTATGTTTGTCATCAGGTTTTATTCAATATCATTGTAACCAGATACGATCGTCCGATCTAAATGTGCATAAATAATACCCAGGCTTAACGTCTTTGGTTTCCTGTCACTGAACACTCCAAAGATCCCCGGTAACGCTGGTCTGCGGGACCAGGTGACGCTGCTGCGCTGGGTGCAGAGGAACGCGCGAGCCTTTGGCGGAGACCCCGACGACGTCACACTCGCGGGGCAGAGCGCCGGCGCAAGCTGTGCTCATCTGTTGTCCCTGTCTAACGCGACTAAGGGACTTTTTAAAAGGTAAAATGCTTTGGCTTTTGAAGTCATTGTCTTGACATAACATAACATCACGCCTGTAATCCCCGAAAGCGCAGCCACATTTCGCCATTTCTATTGGTTTTATTGCATATTTACTTCATGTTGTCCTATTTCAGGGTGGTCTTGATAAGTGGCACGGCCGAACAAACGTATTACACAGCCTCTCCGATTTACGCCGCCACATCTGCCGCTAGGTACCTTTCAATATTAGGCATCAACTCTACAGACCCTGACTTCATCCACGACACATTAGTTAATACCCCACTCAAGGAAATTCTAAACGCTAACAGCGTCTTTCAGTACGAAACTGGGATAGTCTCCTTCGTTCCTGTTGTAGAAACAGATTACCCAGGAACCGAGAGAATTATTGACGATGATCCTTTAAGGCTTAGGGAACAAGGCCGAGGAAATGAATATCCAGTGATTATCGGCTTCACAACTGAAGAATGCGAATTGTTTAGGAGAAGACTGCTATACGCGAAGTTTTTAGAAAGGATCGAAGCGAATCCCTCTTTTATATTACCAGCCAGGATCCCAATATCGACGCCTCCAAATGTAGCACAGCAGTTGGGTTTGAAAGTGATTGAGAGGAACTTCCATGGGAAGCTGAATATAGAGGAGTATTTGGATGTGTGTCGCGATGTGCTCTTCGTGTACCCTGCGTTCAAGGTGGCACAGTGGCGAGCCGAGATGAAGGCAGCCCCGGTCTACTTGTACCAGTTCTCGTACAAGGGTGACTTCAGCGCAGTGTCGGCTGGGCTGAACCTGCAGTACAACGGCACCACACACGTTGAAGACTTGACTTATATTTTCCGTGAAAATGCCGTTCTGGGGGGTGAGAAGTCTTTTCCGCCAAAAAACAAAGACGATCTTATGAAGGACTGGATGACGCAGTTTGTGGTCAACTTTATACGATGCAAGTAAGTACGTGATTACTACAAATCTGACAGTGTTAATTGTTCTAAATGTGCTCCTTCTCCAAGTCATGGCATTATTTTATAAACCAATATTTCGTTACCTTAACTTTGGATATTTAGGGCAGGATCGGTGGTAGAACATAAATTGCGAGACAGCTCCAAAACAATCACAACCCCTTTAAGTGTCGGATAACATGGAGCCCGTGACTACTTTAGTTCTAAATACAAAACGTGCATATGGTTTCAGTAATCCAACGTGCAACAAGCCAGGCTGGCCCCCCGTGCACGCCAGCGTACTGAACTACCAGGACATCCGGAAACCCGGCGTGTACGACAACACCCCGCCCACGAAGTACCAACAAGACATGATCAGGTTCTACGACAGAATCGACCAGATCGCCAGGTGATTCACACATATTCATTGAACTTAGTGAATCTGGCTTCATAAATTGAATGCTATTTGCTCAGATCAAATAATAGGCAGATAGAGCGCGTAGAACATGAGAGTGAAGTTACCAAAGCAAATACAAATTCAAAAGCGAATACAATCTTACGTCAGTACTAAGCTACGCGTCGTACTGCTAAGACGTCACAAGTGACTTACTATTTTATGTCAAATCTTGTCAGATCATGCTAGCTTGCGTCTTTAAACATTGTAAAAGTTGTTCACAAAAACAAACAAAAGGAGATGGAATATCTTTCCACAAGTAACTATTGTTTATTTTATTGTTTTGTTATTTAATTTCCATAAAATATTTTCAACTCAAAAATATTGGCAGTTATTGGTCTGTGTTGCCAGTTTACTTCGAAATAGGTCTCCTTGAATTAGGGAAAATTTGCATGGTGTGTAGAAAGATCGATGAATTTATACATGTTTATGCAGAAATAGTTTTGTATAATCTATACTAATAATATTATAAAGCTGAAGAGTTTGTTTCTTTGGTTGAACGTGCTAGTCTCAGGAACTACTGGTAAATAATAATAATATATCAAGTCAGACGGTCATAAAGTGATATTACACTTTATGACCGTCTGATAGAAAAAGAAATTTCTTTTTTTTTACTCGCCTACAAACTTAGCCAGGATCATATTGAAATATTTTTCGGATGTGTCAGGATGCATGGGGGTCATAATGATAATCCAAACGTAAAACAATTTAAGGCCAAATATCGACCCGTCGGGGTTGCGGGTTGTTCGCAAGAGATACCGCGGCCTCGACATAAAGGGCTAAGAAGGAACATGAGTGGTTTTTAGTCAGTAGAAGTCTAACACTCCCTTTCGCTCTGCTCTAGAGCGGGTTATTTGATGATTTCCCACCCCCCAAAAAAAAGGTCAAATATTGAAAATTATTAACGCATTTAGAAATTAAAAGAAGTATAGAAACTGGAAACTGTATTCCTCTGGAGAATATTGCAATATTAACGTGTACTTCCGCTACACAAATAATCAACTTAACCACTTCATCGTGCCGACAAGAAGTCACCGACGATTCTGAAGTGTTTCATTAGGTTTTTTAAAAGATTTGCCCACGGATGTCAACAATTTAGCTTAGTATTTAGATGTGCCAATTTTCAATGAAAATGATGAAAAATGAATGATGTGATAATTTTATTCCGTTCAAATACTAGTACTTAAGCACCTATATAGCAAAAGTGCATTTCCAATTTTAAACATTAGTAAAATAATTGAAAAAAATGTGGGAGTTTTTACCACTACCTAGCAACTTTACACACACACAGATGCACATGTCCCTACAATGCCGCACCTAGCTGTCAGGCACACATAAATATTGAGTGACTTCACATTGTTTGTTGCGCATGTTCTATCTGATTGTTATTTGATCTGAGGCTATTTGCTAAATATTATAACACACACACATACCATCACGTCTGTAATCCCCGAAGGGTTAGGCAGAGGTGTAAGTACCTAATAGCTAAATATTATTTTTTTACTAAACCTAACTAATTTGAATGTTGTCTGAAATGGGTCAAAATTCGGATGGTCGCGTTTTGCTGATGTACCTTCTCAAGATCAAAGCAGGAGTACAAGAACTCCCTTCGGGGCTGCGGGTTGTTCGAAAGAGATACCGCGGCCTGGGCACAAGGGCTAAGAAGGAGCATGGGAGGTTTTTAGTCAGTAGATCTCGATACCGGCCTGCCCAGAGCGGGAGGAGTCATTTGATGATTACCCACCCCAAAAAAAGGGGTTACAAGAACTGCATGGGTTCAGCAACACTTTACCGCATAATCGTGTGTTTTGACCTTTTAGGCGTCTGATGGCTGATGCTAATCACAACGGAATACTTTTAAAGTAATATTTAATTGTGTTGCAGGAATTCTTCGCTGGATGCTTTGCCGCCACTGCGGTAGATGTCGCCACTTGACGCAATTATAATAGATGATATTAGTGATACAAGTGTTGTGAATATTTCTGCTGAGACTGTGATTGTATTATTTATAAATATTTGAATTAACTGATTTTGAATCGTTAGTTTTCGGCAATAGACTAGGCAAATGATCTCTACTACTAATTATTCTTGATTTACATTTAATCTGGATAGTTAGATCAATTGGGATCATCATACTATGAACTTATGAAGTAAAAAGATAATGAAGGACAAGTCACTAGCTCTCTTTCTACCATCAATTTAATGATTACTCTAACACTTGATAATTGAATTCGTCTTTTAGGTTATACCCGAGTCAATTGTTTCCGATGCACGCCACACTAATTACAAATCCAATCAAATCATTAATAACAAAACCAGGTACTGCTATAGACTAAATGATCTCTGCTGAGCCCTGAAACGTCAGACATGATATTTGTAAGGTTTTAACTGTTAAGTTTTGGAACATAATGGTCAACGGACACTTCAAAAAGTTTAAGTATAAACAGATAAAAAGGTAGGTTCAGCTCCCGTCGGGGCTGCGGGTTGTTCGCAAGAGATACCGCGGCCTCGACTTGAAGGGCTAAAAAGGAACATGGGTGGTTTTTAGTCAGTAGAAGTCTGACACTTCCTTTCGCTCTACCCAAGAGCGGGAGGGGCTATTTGATGATTTTCAACCAAACACAAAAGGCATGTAAAATTTATAATTTGACGCTAAAACAATAAAGGCAAATAAGACACAGCACGGAATTAACACCACTGCACTTCATTGTTACTGTCTGAGCCTGATCCGGGAAAAATGTGGGATTCAAACCCATGACCTCGCTTGCTTTAAACAGTCGCATAGCAACTATTAAACCAAAATGCAGCAATGACTTTAATTACAACGATAACGAAAAACTACGTGTTATAAAAACAAGTTGTGTTGCATAACATAAGCGTGTACTCGAGATGCGACATTGTCATATAATATTGTTATATTGCATTGTTATTCTAATGTGTACAGTATTGTTCACATAAAACAATGTAACATAATGAAAACGTGTTAAAAACACAATTTCCACAACATGTCACTTAATCTGTACGCACCTTTAGATCGTTTCAACAGCCACAAAAATAAACCCTGGCCATATTCCAGTGACAAAATTACCCATGGCTGTGTTTAGGTGCTCTACTAGTATTTAGAACAAAATGTCTACAATCGCAGAGATGTACCTATAGATAGAAATAACATCGAGTGTTCACGACACCTACCGACATAATTGTCCACTACATAACATCAATTCAGTAATTCCGGAAGCGTTACGCAGAGGTACCCATTTGCCCACCCACATTTCGCCCGTTATGTTTTGTAATAGGGGGCGAGCCAATTACCATCAACCAGACACAAATGCAGACTCCGTGGCTGCTACTGAACAATTTCTGATGGAAAAACCCAATAACACTTTGCCCGACCTGGGAATGTAACTCAGGACCGCAAGCACAGCAGTCGCGCTTGCAACCACTACACCAACGAGGCAGTCCAATAGGGTAGGTGATAAAAAAAAATAATTAGTCCGTCAGATGGATTTCCAAAAAATATTGGACACATATTTTTCCTTTTTTCACGTAAACAAAACTGAATACGATACAGTGCTTCGAAAATTCGTGTGACGTCACAAGCCCCCACTCATGATCTTTGACGCGTTCAATCTTCGTATTTTTTATTAATTAGATAAAACACGTATTCAATATTTTTCGATAATCTAATTGACGGACTAAACAGAATCATATTTTATTAAATCAGGGAACATCCCTATTGTCCAGTACCTACAGCCATATTAATGCATCACTTCATTCTGTCACAAGATCTTCTTCCTGCCCTTATCCCATATTATTTGAGGTCGGCGCAACACGTTTATTTCTTCCATTCTGGCCTGTCGGTCGTCACGCTATCATTCCCAAAAACAAATATTATGCCAGTTGGCAATGACTAATATAATATAATTAAATATAAGAAAAATGTACACTATTTTTGTAAATGTATAGGTACTTTTGCACGCATTGACACTCACTCACAATTTTATTGGAAGTAGGATGCGTATACATTGGTAAAATTGCAAAAATCTTACCTATGTTCGGACTAATATTAGATTATTTGTATTTTAATTTTTGGGGGAATGCGGAACAGATTGTAAAGTTCCTCATCCCCCATAGAAAAGGGAGGATCCTCCGACCAGACGGGTGTTGTGTCTGGTGGGCTAACTGCCCGACATTGTAAGTCGGGATATTCTATATGAGCTAATGTCGCGGATAACTTTGATAGCGCGATGTAGAATTTGTCAATTAGTTCTCATGTGTTGCGGATAGATGTCGCTGTCGCAAGTCTCCTACATAAAAAGGTCTCTCTCTTAATGACCATCGTGAATCCAGCGGCACATAAAAGAAAAAGAAATCAAACCCATGTAATAGACAAACTGGGTTCTCTATCAAGGTATGAGTTCCAGCAATGGGTAGGTTAGGACGGTGTTGTACTACATGTTTCATTCAGTAATATCGAATTACTATCCTCAACCTATTTCACCCAAGTGATGACAGCATTTACAGCACTGATCACATCATCCTAACAAACGCTACCTCGAATATTGAAAATTCTGACCAGTCATGTGTCAACGTCTATTTATTTCTATAAAACAAACCTTAAGGCTTGTATTCACGCCAAGACCTTGTGCATACAAACTACCCCTCTCGGTCGTAGATACGGACTTTAAACGGACGCATTTTTCATTTATTATAATTAAAATAATACATGTTTTTAAAAAGTAACAAAACCAAATTATTTTCCTTTGTATTTCAAAGCAGTAGATATTTTTTTTATATTATTTTGTTAAAAAATGAAGGAGTAAAATGGTTCCATTCAACGATTTGGAGGTGATTTTGTGGATTTTTTTTCTTATTATGTGATACCGATACAAAAATTATGGCTAAACCAAATTACGTGTCATATCATGTAGATTACTAACAATTTTTCTCAGATGTAATTTCTCTGTAAGTGCCGGTGAAAAACTGCTTCATCTGCACGCTGTTTTTAAGCTTTTTCGAGAGAGGAGCCTTAATGACATACAGACAGATTAAAAAATTGCAACACCAACAAGTTTTCTTGTCACATTGGCAGGTGACGGATATTAATTTCAAGTGTTTTTGTACGGTACAAGTGTACAAAAACTGTTGAAATTAATAGCTTACAAAACGTTGCTATTATGTAGAAAATACTTATATGCACGTCTTTTATTTAGATAGAGAAATAGATGGTGCATCGGAAAAGTGGCGAGAAGGGATGTAGTCGATTCTTGCCTGACTGACTTAAACACGTGCAAATTACAATATTCAGTGTAACGTACACTGTATAAACGTTATGTTATGAGGAGACCAAAAGTTAATAATACTGAAACATTAAATACAAACATGGATACCATAAACTCACGCTTTCTCTACCCTTATTGGCTAGAAAGAAATGACAGAGCGCCACCTGCGACGATCCTTACATACTTTTTCGCCTCGTCCACATTCAGGCATCGGGTCATACACACCGGAGGCGAGTACTGCGCACCTGACTTTTCTAAACAACTTCAATAATATGGTTATTAGTGACCTTATTAGTCTCGAGGTCGCTAATAAGCGGATTAGACGAACCGTAAATATTGAAGCCGAATTAACGACCTTACAGCTGTTGTCATGGAACTAGTATTATAAAGTCTATGGATAAAAACTACATACAAAAGGCGAATGATAAAAAGTAATAGGTAGCCAGAGTCGATTGAAGGTGATGTCTGCCAAATTACTGTAGGATATTGTTAGGGCTCTAAATATGGCGTAGCATAATCGATTTAGTTTTTTTTTATAATAGGAATTAAACTTTACTTTAATGACTTTATATTTTAAGCTGATGCCCGCGGTTTTATAAAAAGGCTTTCTGGCATTATAGATTAGGAGGACAAAGCCAGCAACAGACAAAGCAGTACAGGTTAACTCAGCCTCAAATGTCTGAAGGCTTACACAATAACCGGGACTACCCAAAGGAAAAGACGAAGGTACGATGTCAATTCATTAGCAAAAGTGGTGTCAAGTAGTGAAGGCTCTCTCTAACCAAAGAACAAAGACGGATGTGTTATAAAATATAACAAAATTCAAAATCGGTCAAATTAAATATTTAAAGCTTCCTCGGGAACCACTCTATCCATTGTTGAAAACATCATGAAAATCTCAAACTACTGCACCAGTAGTTTGAGTTTATCGCGAATAGACAGACAGACGTAGTGATATATCTGGGTTCAAATCCGGGCAATGTGACTTTTTATATCATAAGTACTTCTTAGTTAGTCTGACAGTGGCGTCGGTGAATGGAAAGTTGTGTGGTAATCGATTGTCGTGGTATGGACATGTGATGCGAAGGAATGAAGAAAATGTTGTGAGCAAAATTTTGAGTATGAATGTAGATAGAGGCTATAAGA
Organism: Diarsia brunnea; assembly: GCA_949774965.1. Classification (NCBI taxonomy): domain Eukaryota; kingdom Metazoa; phylum Arthropoda; class Insecta; order Lepidoptera; family Noctuidae; genus Diarsia; species Diarsia brunnea. The sequence continues at coordinate 17,698,843 of OX459017.1, forward strand.
GTAGAGGAAAACCAAAGAAACGATGGATGGACTGTGTGAAGGATGATATGGCTAGAAAGGAGGTGACTTCTGAGATGACGAGTTATAGAGAAGTATGGAAGAAGAAGACATGTTGCGCCGACCCCAAATAAATTGGGATGAGGGCAGGAGAATGATTTATTTTGGACAAGCGATGTCCAAGGCAGAAGCATAGGCGGAGAAAATATCGTGAGGAAACCTGAACTTCAGGCCTGTACTTCCGGAAGGTTTAGGCGGAGGTTCAGAGATGTCCCTAGTAGGCACTGGCAGAAAATAGATAAGTACGTAGTTTGTTTTAATTAAACGTTGCCCCACACTAGATATTTCTCCTGTATCGTGGATTCCATGCGTTTACAAACATTTAAACTCACATACACAATTATTGTTTTTAAAATAATAAAGTTAAAATTCTGGTTACCACGATCTTTGACGTTTAATCACACATTAGGCAACCAATGTTATACTTAATTGTATCAGTACGATAAAAAAAAATATGAGCATCATTTTTGATTGTATTAAAACAGTTAAAATAAAAAAAGTAGTGACCGCGCAATGGTTCGGTTTCGGCCAGTTTCGATTTCGCCCAATTTATTGTTAGATAGATTAGAATTATTTTGTTAGATAGGCATGAAACAAATAATTGAGCAGAATTACGCGGGCAAAGCAGCGGCTGGAAGCTAGCATAACACAAAGAAATAACTATTTTTATTATTATTACATACTTTAATTTTTGTTTTTATTTTATTTGACACGTAAGTGGAAAATATGCAAGATTAACACGCCATAAAAAAAATTAGAATTTTATATGTTTAAAAAGTGTTTGAATCGGAAAGGCTGACTGAAAATCCTGTTACAGGAGGACACTTAAAAAAATATCACGATGCCTGTAATCCCCGAAGGAATAGTTTGAGGCTCCCTAACAGTTTCCACAAAAGTCCCACGTAGCAGGGGGTAATCCATGGACCGGGCAGAAATCCAGACTCCATGGCTACTACTGAAGAATTCCTGATTCAATAAAATTTTGCCCGACCTGGGTATTGAAACCGGGACCTGATCTCAGCTCAGCAGTAGCGCTTGCAACCTAGTAAAAATATTAAATATTTCGTGGGGCTTATCCAATGCTAGTCGTGCGCAATGTGAAGTGTTCCTAAGGCTAGTACATGCATAATATGAATGTCTGTGACAGGCTATTTACCTCTATAGTCTGTGACAGGCTATATAGAGGTCCGGAACACTCGATGGTTTAATCCTCACGGCGCCATTGAAATGATAAGATATAGCTTTTTTATTTGTCTGTTGCCCATATGCTTCGGTTGCGGTAAGTCATGTTGTTATTTAACTTTAAGGATGAACTAGCCGGTCATTCTTCCATACAAACGTAGTATGGTGATTACTCGTCTGTTTGACGGTGAAGATTTAAAACTAAAAATTGTATCAACTGGTCTTGTCATTATCTAGCCCTGTATGGAAGCAGAATTGGAAAAAAAACATTGGTTTAGAAGTTATGAGCGTCGAAACTTCCATATTTTAACACTTATTTGAACTCATCTTCCGGCGTAAATAAATAACTTATGTAGTATGAAAACGGAAAAATTGAAACCGTACAGGGATAGATAATTAATTCAAAAGTTCAAATAAATTGTTTTAAGTGGATACATCCAGTAGCTTTTTCATAATATCTATACGCCCAAAGGTCAATTTATGAAATTTTACGCGCTCATTTCCGTTATATATCGTCGTATATTTCACTAAATAAATAAATAAATATATAGAGAAAAACTAGATAAATGAATACTAAGTGAATAAAACTAGATAAATTAAAAACATTACCAAAAAGCATGCATATTAGCCACGCCCGGCAACGAGTTCGAGCCGTCGGCTAGTGCAACCTTCATATAAAATAATGACTCCTTTAATGAATATTATTTGTATCAAATGTTCTGTCAATAGCTCTTGTCTTTTAATGTCTACTGCAAGACTTGAAAAGAGGAACTTTCATAAGAAAATGCTTAATCCTGAAAAAACACGACGTAGTTTTGCAAGTTTTCGTTGTCAGCCTTCACAGGAATAAGATACTGTTTGTGTCTTAAGAACTTTTGTAGACCGAAATCTAATTGATGGCTCTACTTAAGCGGTATCAGGAGAAGCCTTTGCATGGACTTACATAAAACGCAGTGAGATCTCTGCGGTCGGGCACTGCTATTAGACGACGTTGCTGATAGGGTTGCATTCTCAAGAACACGTTAAAACAAAGTTTACTAGTAATTCAAAATGTTTTTGACCACTTCTCTCATCCGAAACTAGTGCCAATAGCTTTTAGGGCCTTTAATCTTATACTTGCCGTGCAGTGGGCCACTTCAGGCCCATAATAAATAAGAATAAAGTACTCTTTTACATGAGCAGAAAGTCCAACCTTCTCGGCAAACAATGACACCCGGTTGGACTGCGACGTGCTAACACACATCGACTCGGGATGGGTGTGCGGACGCGTCAGGCAAGCGGAGGAAGACGTCCAGTACGCCAGCTTCAGGGCTATCCCGTACGCGAAGCAGCCATTGAGGGAGCGGCGATTCCAGGTACAGTGTCTATCATTTACGTCAAGAGGTCGAAAAATACCTCGTTTTGCATTGAAAAGGGAGAATTCTTGAACCAGACAGGTTTCTCTGCCTACATAAATAATCGCGAGAATAACTTAATATTTCGATGTAGGATTTGTCAGTTTAGTTCATGAGGCGGTGTAGATGGCGCCACATGTCGGTCCCGATCAATAGCACTTGGCTGTGTTGTCCTGAAGTTTTTCTGGCACATCCAATTATCAACCAGGCACTTAGACTCCGGGCTTTTGCCGAGAAAATCCTGTTGGAAAAGGTCAATAACAGCTAACCCGGCCTGGCAATTGTACTCAGGAAATCATGCAAAGCAATAATGCTTCAAACCAACGAGGCAGTCGCCAATAGGCTTGCCTCTGCCACACGGCGCTTAACATGACTGTAGGATGTATCTATACTATTGTAAGGTACACCTCTCGGAGATTACAGGCGTGATGTTGAGGGACTAATACCACATTTTACATTCCAGGAGCTAGAACAGACAGATCCCTGGGATGATGTTCTGGTAGCTACAGTAGAGGGTCCCATATGTCCCCAGTATGACGAGGTATACGGAATTCTGGCGCGGCCAGTGGGCATGAGCGAATCTTGTATCCATGCCAACGTCCACGTTCCTCTGGACAACCATGGGTCAAAAGCCTTATGTCAAAAGACAGGTCTTCCTATCCTCGTTTTCATACATGGCGGAGGGTTCCAACTCGGCTCGGGTGACTCCGATATGCATGGACCCGAGTACTTAGTCAGCAAAGGAGTTATCGTCATCACATTTAACTACAGGTTAGTGGTACTTTCAAGCCCCTAATTCACACCCTCCACATTTGACCCGTTACGTTTTAGTCCCATATAACAGGGGGCAAGCCTATTGCCATCATCCGGGCACGAATCTAGACTCCAGACACTGAGAAATTCTTGATGGAAAAACCTAATAACACTTAGACATTTGGTATTTAATTAATAACTATTTTTGTAATTGGCAAATATTTAAATTGAATATTAATGAATAATAAAAAAAATATTACTTCCGCACTTTTCAAACACCTGTGCGTATTTAGCATGACCTTGTTTTTCGGTCTCGTCTGTAGGAATTGGCAAATATTTAAATTGAATATTAATGAATAATAAAAAAAATATTACTTCCGCACTTTTCAAACACCTGTGCGTATTTAGCATGACCTTGTTTTTCGGTCTCGTCTGTACCTATTTACCTCCGTCGTTTTTCTTTCGTTTTTGACTGCCTCGTAAGCGTTACTGCAGAACATGATGCCGAACTTGGGTTCCATTATCAAGTCGGCCATTGGGATTGTGTTATTGGGTTTTTCCACCAGGACTTTGTTAGCATCAAAGTCTTGGTTAATGCCCGGTTGATGGCAATAGGTCCACCCCTTATTACATGGGACGAGAACCTAAACGGTTGAGAAATAACGTTGTCCTTAACTCGGTAGACTTCTGCTTATCATTCTGAGTTCAAAGGCGTGTTGTGAATGATTTTATTTCTCTTTACAGACTCAACGTGTTCGGCTACTTATCCCTGAACTCTTCTTCGGTGCCTGGTAACAACGGGCTCCGGGATGCCATCACTTTGCTCAAGTGGGTGAAGAGGAACGCGCGAGCCTTCGGAGGAGACCCTGACAACGTCACCCTGGGTGGACAGAGCTGCGGTTCAGTAGCTGCGCATTTAGTCTCCTTGTCTGAAGCTGCTGTGGGATTGTTGAAAAGGTATTGCTTATAATCTTGACTTAATATATTTGGGTCTACAGGATGATTTGGTAAACGTGGACTGTAAGAGAGTGATGCACTAGCAACATTTTACTACGGGGCTAACTCTGAATTATGAGAATTTAACTGCGAATTAGGGCAGGTAATATATTTTTCGCGATTTGATTCGGTTGGATTTCATGGTTGGTTAATTTTGTATTTTATTTACTTACATTGTTTTTAAGAATTGTGTATTCGTCCTTTAAGAATTGCCCACGTTTAGAATCATGAAGTATAGGGTTACCCCACATTTGGCCATTTATATTATTTATATGCTTGTGGAGTCTTCTACCTGGTGTTTGTACTGAACGCGTGCCTAACCCTTGTGAGTGAGGTTATGTAATTTGTTTTAGTCCACAATTATGCATTAATCTCATGTAATTTTTTTGTTTCAGAGTTATTTTGATGAGCGGTGTAGGCAACGCTGGATTCTACACAGCATCACCAGCCTACGCTCAAGATGTCGCGACAATGTTTCTGGGATACCTAGGTATTAACGCTTCTGACGCTGACGAAATCCACGACCAACTCATACATGTACCTCTTGAAAAGATCATGGAAGCAAACAGGATAGTGCAATTCAAAACTGGACTAGTGTCCTTCGTTCCTGTCGTCGAAGCAGAACATCCCGGTGTCACCAGGATCCTCGATGATTATCCAGCAAACCTTATAAAAAAAGGCCGAGGGAAAGACCTCCCAATGATCGTTGGTACTACAAGAGTTGAAACTGAATACTTTAAAGGAAGATTAGAGTACTTGAACATGGTTGGGCTTACGAAGGAAAATCCTGTAGCAGTTCTCCCACCGAACATTACTTATTCTGTGTCTGATAGCGAGGCGCTTCGTTCGGGTGAGATTTTGGCGGCAAGATATTTCGACGAAGGAGTAACCATGGAAAAACTTCTCGTATGCTGTACGAACTCATTTTTCACATACCCTGCGTTCAAACTGGCACAGTGGAGAGCTTCACTACGAGCGGCACCAGTCTACTCGTACCTGTTCTCATTCGACAGCGACTTTAACGTTGTAAAGTTCGCTAAGATGCTGGACTACCCAGGAGGTGGCGCTCACGTGGAGGACCAGACATTTGTATTGCGAGTCAATTCTATACTGAACCCGGATGATAAGTCCTTCCCTCCCAGAACCAGAGACGATCTCATGAAGCATTGGATGACATCAGCTTTCGTTAACTTTATGCGATGCAGGTAAGACTAATGTTGGTGGAAGCGATTAGTGAATTTAGAGGTATGAGGAATCAGGTGTAAAGTTCCTCATAATTGAAAGGAAAGATCCTCAAAGCAGATGGGTGTTGCCTGGTGAAGTACTGCCCGACAGTTATAGTGTGCGACATTAGCATACAACCATGTATGATTATCGCGCGGAATACTTTGCGCGAGGTAGGAATTCAGTTCGTTTGTTTTGTCACAGATGTAGCTACAAGTCTTTGGTGGAGAAAGCTATTAGAGGCCCTCTCGATGATCTCAAATTATTATGGTGTTTTACAGTCACCCGCTCTGTGACAACCAGTCGGGATGGCGGGCGGTGGACGAGAAGCACCTCAACTATCAGCTGCTGCAGGAGCCACTGTTCATCTCCAACACCAACATGACGGACGCACAACGAGACATGATAGTCTTCCACGATAGTCTTTACGACATGGCGGGGTAAACATAGTATTTATTTATTTTGCTGTTAATGTTTAGAGGGTCGGTTGGTCTGTTATCGACATATTTTGTAACGCTAATCTGTCAAAAGCACTCAATCAAAAGACTACTGAACCGTTTGCAAATAAGTGTAATTGAGGCCTGCTTGCCGGTTCGAAGTCCAACTATAATTAATTTGAACATCACATAGAAAATGAGATTTTAAGCGGTCGGTCCTCCGGAAATAATTCAACTATTAATAATAACGTGTTGATTTCAATTTGGTTTAATTGCAAGGTAGACCCAGTTTGCACTAACATTGTACACCACATGGTTCAAAATCGCTTGACACTTCTCGTTTTTCTCGAACATTAAGTAGTTGATAATTCCTAGTAAAAACTTCATCGTACGTCATATCAATGTTTATGAGTGTCGTGTTTTGTTCCAGCGGCACCACCACGTTCGCGTCATCCTAGTGCGCGTGACGCAATACTTGTGACGTCAGCAGTCTAGCGGCGCGTGGGCGCAGAGTACAGAACTGTGTACCGGATAATGATGCCAAAGTATACGTCTACTTTAAATTTCAATGAAAATAAAATTATTTTCAAGCTTGGATTTTGGGTAATTATTTCGGTTCGAAGTCAGCATCATCTGCCTAGCCCTTTCCCAACTATGTTGGGGTCGGCTTCCAGTCAAACTGGAGGCAGCTGAATACCTGTATTTGAGCGACTGCCTATCTAAGACTGCTTGTCAAACATTCGGGCCACTGACTACCTGTAACGATTGTTAAGAGTTACAAATGTCAGCTGGTACCAACGGTTTAACGTGTTTTCAGAGACTCGGAGGAAACCCGGTATGTAATGGGCGGTCACCCATCCACGGACTGACCTAGGCTAGCGCGACTTAACCTCAAGATTGGCACTTATTATATAAAGTTCGAAGTACTTACCGAAATGGAAGGAAGCTTCCGGATTTATGAGTTATCGAAATTTTACATACCTGTAACAAAAAAATATTAGAGTTATTTTTTAACACACAAGTTTCACAAAATGTGTAGTAATCTGTTTGCTTCCGATGGTAAAAGGTCTTATCTAAATTAATATTTTAAAGAGGAAAGATTTAATTTTACGTTTGTTTTTATGATTTAATTCAAAAACTACTCGGCAGATTTAACGAATTCTTTCAGCAGTAGAATCCTACATCTTTACTGAGAGACATAAGCTATATTATATTTTCAAAATACATGCGAACGAAGTCGCGGGTGAAGTGCTGTAGTATTCAATCATCCTGAAAACGTTAAAACTTTATACTAAGTAGCGGCTTTTCAAGTTGAGTTTTCCCGTGCTTAGTTAACACGTTGCTATCATTGTGATAACCTGATTTGCGGAAAAGGTGTCATAAATGTCAAAATTCTAAGTTTACCAGAATTTCCCCTATCTACATATAGGTTTCATATAAAAATAAAATATATTACAGGTTAGCACAAAATAAACAGCAGAGCTTTCCTTATCAAAGCTTCGAGGGCCTGATAAAAAAATGGTTTTACTGAACTCTGATAAGTACCCTAATCTTAGTACTGGCAACACCAAAACAGAAAAGCCAAAAATATTCTAACCTTGAATTAAATGGGAAAGTTTTATTCACAGGTTTCAAAATTAACAAATTAAAATACAAATTGGGATGGAATTAGCACATTTTTTTAACGTTAAATTTAGTTCAGAGAGTCTCCAAAACGCCTGGCCTAGCCTTGTGTACCCTAGCTGAATGCGTACTCCACAGGGCGTGTCCTTAGCATGTAGTTGCTCAGTTTAAAAGAATGTATGCCTCTGGCTGAAGGTTTTACTCTCAAGGCAGCCACAGGATAGCCCAATTAAGCAGTCGACAACCTACTAGGTTGACCTACGAGATGCCCTACACAAAAAAAAAACTGATGGTCTTACTATCAAAGCAAATTTTTTGGTAAACCGGACGACAACCTCTTTAGCTGCTTTGCGAAACACCAAAACAAGATGAAAGGTCCTGATCTCTTCAACACTGGTCTTTAGTTCCGCTACTGTTTCTACTGCTGGTGCAAGACAAAAACGGTTTTGTTAGCAAGTGTCCTGAATCATCGATCTCGCAGGCAGAGCCAAATGCTCGTCAGTGCGGCTCCCGCGACTGATCAGAGCAAGCGACCGACCACACACCAACACAAAAAGGTTAGTCAGTCAAGCATTTCATACCATTAAAACAGCATCACAATTCACAAGAGTGAAACTGAGGTGTACCATAGTTTTAACATCCTATAAATGTTTTGCAAAAATATGTAAGTAGTTGTTCTCTATTTAACACAAATCAACTTCTTCTGAGGATGCCCGATGGAGGGGTAAACACGAGTACAGGTTTAAGTTTTAGCATTCTGCATCCAACCTTATCTAGTTCAAGTGAAATTAAAACTAAATATTTTTGCATAACCTTGTATTGTCATAATGCCGCATCATAATCATTGAGAATTAATGTGGAGAAGTATAAGGGTATAAGACCAAAGATACGATAGATGGACTGTGTGAAGGATGATATGGCTGGAATGGAGGTGTCTGATGACATGACGAGTAACAGAGAAGTATGGAAGAAGAAGGTATGTCTTGCGTCGACCCCAAATGAAATGGGACAAGAGCAACAGAATGATGATTGCCGCACCGGTAGATTATCCACCGGCGTAGACCATGACCATGACACGGGCACAGTGCAGTTTGAACCCAGAAGACGCAGATATTGTGTAATATAAGCCCCCAGCCTAAGTTCTTCTACTGCGTATTGCGTACCATTGTACGCAATACGCAGTAGAAGAACTTACGTTAAGCTTAGGAACTTAGGTTAAGGGCTTAGTTAAGGACGCATTAGCTTAGGTCCCAAATATTGCATTTGGTTCGATGACAGTCTGTTTTGTGGCTTGCTATCAAAGGCAAACTGTATCAGTAATTCTTATTTCTGCCTACCTTCTGTGGTTAACCGCACGCTGTTGAACTGGTTAGCCGATAGCGTTTGATGAGGACACAGCACATTGTTACTGTTTAACGTGAACTAGACTGTTAACTTTAACTTTTTCATACAGTTTTCTTTGGCTTCTTAATAGGTTAGTTAGTAGATACAAATTCCAATTTGTATCTACTAACTAGGTGAAATCACATAGCGAAATCAGTCAAGTGTTAGTGTTACGATTACGCCGCGCCGAGGTCATTTTGGCTAGAGTGTCTTTACTTGATTGCTTTTACAGAAGTGTGTGGAATAAACGTTTTGTTTTTCTTTCCATACATCGGAAAACTTAGTAATGATTTGCTGATGCCGTTACGTTACTTAATTTGTCAAGCGGTCATACACTGCTTGTGTGGTTGCTTTAACAAACTGCTTTAGTTTTCGCGTTGTACTAATAATTGACGTAGTGCGTAAGAGCTGTAAGATCAATCAGACCGTAACATTACACTATCACTCCTGTAACACCCACCGCGATAAAGCGAAAGCCATTGATAGATTGGGTCTAATATTCAACTATTTGAAAGTCCATGTAAAACGAGGTGTATTTTAATAGAGTTCGCAAAATAAATGTTCAGTAAATGGATTGTTGCATGGCAGCTATTAACAGGAATGTTTTTTTATAGGAATGAACATCGGAGGCCAATTGCAAATGTGAACAATGCGGTGGGAGACTACGTTATGGATGAGTGTAGTGCTGGTGGTGACCACGACGGCCCTGCACCTGCCCATCGAACATAACCTACACACCGATCAGACGAGCCTGTCTGCTCTCGACACTTCTACAAAACAGGATACAGTACATGTGGTAAATGGGCCTGAAGAACTTGTCATCATCGCTCAGACCAAAGCTGACGAGACAGTAAATGCACCAGTAGAACACTCGGACTCAAGTTCCAGTCGTTCAAAAAGTAATGAAAATGATAACATAATTAAACCTGATTCAGATTCTAACAGTTTTGGGAACGGTAACTCTAACAGTAAAGCTAGTGAGATTAGTAGTCATCCGGTGGGCGAGGACCCAGACCCAGGAGAAATCCCTGATTCGGAACTAGATACAACTACCACAACGGAATCCACGGAGGGAGATACTACGCCGACAATAGAAGCAAGTCCAACTACTATCGAAGAAGAAACCACTGCCAGTGAAGCAGATGAAACTACAACGGACTTAGTTGAACAGAGCACATCTTCGGAACCAGGAAATGAAGACGGCCAAAGCACATCCGAACCGCAGGAACCGCCTGATACGGTTGTAGAGACATCGACTGGGCGCGTTAGTGGACACGCGTGGCAACAGAATGAAAAGATACTTAGCTACATAGATATAAAGTATGGTACTTTCAATAGTTACTTCGAGGTACGTATTGCAGTCAAAAACTCACTCTTTTCGAATGTTTTGCTATTCTCATTCTAAATTTGTTTCTTCTCAGGCTGCAGTTTTTCCAGAGGTGGTCGCTAACGCACCAATACACGACAAAATAGATCATGACAAATGCTGCCCGCAGCTTCAAGGTGAACAGATCGTCGGGGATTCCGACTGTTTGACTCTGAGTATTTTTAAACCATTTAAAACTGACCTAAGCGGTGCAAGTGTCCTCGTTCATATCCATGAAGGAAATTTCATCAATGAAAGCGCTGACCCTCATATCTACGGTCCCGAATATTTAGTCCCCGAGAATATCATTCTTGTTTTACCTAATTATCGATTAGGGCCGCTTGGCTTCCTGTGTTTGCAAAACGAAACGGCTCCAGGAAATGCTGCTCTTAAAGATCTAGCTTTAGCGCTAGGATGGATAAAAGAAAACATAGAAAAGTTTGGTGGAGATCCAGAAAATATCGCCGTGAGTGGTGAAGGCACGGCGGGAGCTTTAGCTGAATATTTAGCTTTGTCTCCTATGTCTAAAAACAATGTAAATAAAGTTATCTCAGAAAGTGGCTCAGTTCTTTCACATTGGGCAATAGACAGGAACCCTGTTGATAGTGCAACAATTCTAGCCAGAAGAATAACGGGATCTTGGGAATCATGGCAGACTATAGACATTGACGTTTTACTGCGAGCAGCCAGAGGTATTGCTTGGAGACCTTGCTTTGAAAACAATACGGACGATGGAGTACATTTTATGGTGGAAAGTCCATGGTCGATGTTGCAAAAAAAAGACATTAATGTCACGTTCATGATAGGCTCGGCAGAGTACGCAGGTGTGCACGAATCTTTAACTCATACAACCACTAGCATAGCTCAACTTAATGCCAATACCAGTCTTTTGTTACCCAACGACTTACAATTTGAATCAAGTGAAGATATGAGCAGGGTAGGGGACGAAGTGAAAGCACTTTATTTTAGTGAGGCCATAACTTTGGATAATGTAAAATATCGGACCCTCTATTACACGGATATGGCATATCTTGGGCCTGGGATACGTACGGCGCGGTCTCTAGCAAATTCTGGATCAACGGTTTACTTTTACGAGTTTTCTTTTGTCGGAGATTTAAACAGGGAGTTGGAGGCTGTTCAGAAGCCAGTTGATGGAGCAGTTAGAGGGGACATCATTGGTTACCTGTTCTATCAAGGAGGAAGCATGCCTGCTGATGGTTCGAAGGAGGCTAAAATGATTGAGCAGCTTCTCGAATTTTGGACATCCTTCCTCAAGACAGGGTAAGAAATAGGACATTCATCTTATTGGGCAGCAAAGAGATTACAATATTTTTGTAATTAAACAATAGTTGTTAGTTCTTTTCTTTTGTATTATTAAAACATTGACACATGGCTTTAAAATGAACCGAGGTAACTAATAGTGAAATTAACACCGCCATCTTGAGAGAAGTGATTCTTCAATGATAATATTACGATACAAAGTTTTGAATTATTTCTTTTAATTAGTTCATTAACTAGTGACTTAACTAACTGTGATAAGATCTTGATACCAAGAGCAACATTACGCATCAATCCTATCTTTTGGACATAATTATACCAATATACGAAATTTTTCCTCTAATTTTTTTTTCGTAGGAGATGGTTATCCAAAAATCGTGATTCTTAACCCCGATCTTGTTGCAGAACGCCTGCAGCCGAAGGCATTGAGTGGAGGAAGTTTGAGGAAGCGACCGCTGCGCAAGAGCAGTGGCTGTCGATTGGCACGGAGACAGCCATGAAGACAGGCGTGCATTTGGGTCGTCTGAAGGCCTGGACCGAGATCTACAACGAGCATTTCGTCGACAGCCCGGCCGTAGGGCTCTCCCCCAGTGTGTACACCGTACTCGTCCTCCAAGTCGCCTTCTTCATCACCTTCTTCAGAAACGCTTGGCATTTCTTCTGATGAATTATAACGTCTAATGTTGCATACCTACTTAGTTGTGTAGCACCTTAATAAAAAGTCATGTACTTTAATGTGAGTGATATATTTAGAATAAACTATGAACAAAACTAATGTCGTTTCATTATAGTACCAATTCGTAGTTACGAGTACAACGTATTGTTAGTGCACTGTTACGGAATTCCTAACATTGAGTCACAATCACAAATAGTTCAACATTTGACGTGTCAATGTTTTGATTAGACGACGTCTGTTTAGACAGCGAAGCATAAACTGGAGCACTCTGACGGCACAAAGGCTTGGAAAGCTCGGCCATGAAGGTCGGCTGTGGTGGTGTAATGGTCGCAATGAGTGTGCTGTGTGTGGTGCAGGGCCGGCAGAGCCCGGTGTCGCGGGCGCACCGGGACGCGGCCACCTCGCAGGGCGCGGCCCGCGGGTATCTCGCCCCCGACCCACCCCACTTCGCGTACTTCGGGCTCCCCTACGCACGCCCGCCCACCCGACGTGACAGGTTTAAGGTCAGGTCAGCTCATCCATTTGTTGATAGAATGGTATCTCCATTTGGTGCCATATAGATTAGATGGCTATCGCAAAATTACCTGCCACTGATAATGTAATTACTGAAGTACATAAAGATCTCGGTTTGGTTTTAATGTTAACGGTATCGAGTCCGGATTCCGTAACACTCTAAAATATAATTATAAAAGCTTAGCTGGTTAATTAAGTGCTATTATTGTCAGGGGACAACGATACTATTTAATTGTCTCGAAAAATTCATTAGGAGCATTTTTTGTAATATAGGCATATACCTCGCCTAACACCCATTGGCTAATTGGATTCTTAGTTTTAACTAGCCGATGCCTGCGACTTCGCCCGCGTCAAATTATAACTATGCAAGGAAATACGAAGCCTACTGCCCGTCCGACCGCCTCATCGTAAAAGCATAAAGTTTCGTTTGTCTAGGCCCCCGAGCCCCCTCCCGAATGGGACGGCATCTTCGAAGCCACTCACAAGATCAAATGCCTCCAGCACAGCGCCGACGGTGAGGAGAACTGTCTGGTCGTCAATGTATTCACACCAGAACACGCTACATCGCTGCCTGTCCTCGTGTTTGTGCACGACGGAGACTTTCAAAACGGGTAATGTATATCATACTTGAATTATTTAGCAAAGATGTGCGTTTAAATGTCGGTTATACAAATAAAGCATATTTTGACGGTAGTCTAAATAGTGTTACTATTTATATCAAATGATATGATACTCGTGAAGTCGTGACTGCGTTCGCGTTTTTAAATACGATTGAGAGTATTCGTACGCGCGGCGTTAACTTCGATGTTTGATTAAGAAGTTAGTATCAAAAACGAAAAGTGATTCTTGAGATTTTGTTGAACCTACGATCTGATTGAGTCAGTTGTTTAAAGCCTAGATCTACCACCCACAAGCACAACCCAAAATAATAAACAGAATCGAGATTTTTTGTTTACGGCATTTTTATCAAATGAGTGTCCTGATCTTGTAGGCAGACAAGACGCGGGTCTTGTGACCAACGGGGGATTTCCAAAACTAAAATAGAATAACGGATAACGATTAGGATACGCTAGGAAACAATGTACGTGACAAAGCATTATAAATACAATAATAAATTGTTATGTCATCAATAGCACAGATAGATAAAGGATGTAATATCGAAAACGGATTCTCTAAATTGGCTTAGATAAGAAAAACATTCTATTACTCATCATGGACATGACCAAATGCTCTGTTCACAGATGGGGCGCACATCACGCTCCCACAACGTTCCTCAACGAGGGTTTCGTGATCGTCACCTTTAACTACCGACTCGGAGCCCTAGGGTTCCTGTGCCTCAGCACCCTTGAGGCACCAGGGAACGCTGGCTTGAAGGACCAGGTAGCAGCTCTGTACTGGGTTAACAGAAACATCGCAGAGTTCGGCGGCAACCCTAACGACGTAACTGTTTATGGTACTGGGGCTGGTGCAGCAGCAGTACAGCTGGTCCTTCTGTCCGGATTGGTTGAGGGACTCCTACATAAAGTTGTTCTAGAGTCTGGCTCAGCTATTTCACCCGCCTCAATGACGTATGACCCTCTTGTCATCGCTCAAAAAGGTGCCAGCTCTTTGGGCTATGAAGGCTCGGAAGACCCGGAGGAATTGCACAACTTCTACCAAGAAGCTTCAGCCAAGGATTTGACAAGTATACAAGAATCGTTCCTGCCCTGTGTTGACAACATGTCAGACTATTCACAGAGTCTTATATATGTAGATCCCATTAAAAATCTGAAAGATGGAAACTTCTATAATGTGCCGATGTTAATCACATTCACACACAAAGACAAGATATCCATCCTTGGAACAGACACACAAAAATTCGAGAATCCACCAGAGTACTTTGACGATTTACTGCCAAGCAATTTAGTGTTTGAGAAACACAAGGTGAAGCAAGGAGTAGCGGAGATTGTGAAGCAGTTTTACTTCAGTGAAGACTTTCGAGGTGACAAGATACAGAGCTACGCGGACTACATGCATGACATATTAATAGGATACCCCATGATAAAAATGGCGATGCTGTTTGCAGCTAAAAACAATTACCCAGTGTATGTGATGGAGTTCACTCTACCAAGAGCGACGGAAGCCTCTGAAGAATTGGAACCAAACAGTTTTGACACTATACTAGATTATTTATACAAAGAGGAAGAGCAAACTGAAGATGTCTTAGAAAAACTGATGACTTTGTTGAAGAATTTCATAACATTAGGGTATGTTATTTAATGCTAATTCCTGTTTAGTATGTACATGTTACACTAAGACAAGTAGTAAATCGAAAGTACTAGTTTGGTTTGTCAACTAGTCCTTATAGTTGTTGACATAATAAACTACTAAATGATGATTGAGTTCATATTATTGTCATCTCTTTATGAACAGAACCAATACCCCTCACTATTTGACTAGGACGGCTACACTGCTTATGCTGAATTTTGACTACATTGAACAGATTTACTGTTAGCCTGTTTGCCTGTGACACAACAGAGGAAGATGTTTAAATAAACACTATTCAATAACCTGTTACTTCAACTTTAATAAAAACATGAATGAACGGTTTGTTTCAGTGACCCAACACCGCTGACAACTACTTTAATCCCAGTGATATGGCAACCAGTACCCTCAGACTTAGAGAACCGCCACATATCAGACGTGCCGGTGCTACACTTTGACATGTCTCTGAGAATGGGTGTGCCGCCCAGCAACCAGCGGCTCTTGTTCTGGGATAATATCTACAGCCGGTTCTACAAGTCCCATGTGCTTAAACAAGATAAAGAGGAAGGTGATGAAGATTTAGATGATAATGAATAAATTCTGATTCATAGTTAAGTTACAATGTACAGTTTCTGTGAGAATCACTTAGTTATATTCATTAGCTGTTGTAAAATGTTATGCAAGTAGAAAACAATGTTTTATTAATTCTAGCTGGACTTTAAGAACAATGGCACTAAGAAATTTATTTATTTGAATACAAAGTCGAGAATTATTCAAATATCATCAAACTAATGCGCCTGCCGTGCGCCTGTCACACACAAGTTCCGCTTCGCGAAATTCGAAGTGTCGCCCAAATTATATGAGCACGCAATCGCGACGTACACAAACATGATTATTTGCAACCACGGTTACTAATTACCGAGTCAAAGGTCATACAAAGAGATTACAATCAATAAAAACCAAACAAGTAAACGTTTCCAAGAAAATATCGACGTTGTCATAAATAAATCCCGTTACCTGAACAATTGGCGGCCGTGGAAGCGTTACGTTGAGTCACCAACACTGTGTACACTTACAAAACTATAACATAGCTGTCCCCACGACGGTATAACGATTGTTCACTAAATTCTCATTAAATTATTTTAATAAAATCAACAAGTAAATTACAAAAGGCAAAACATGGGGCACCCGTCACATTTTACTTGACATGACATTTATTTCGTTCAGAAACGGCGCTCAGATGGTCAATTTAGAAAGTTATGTTTTTGTCTTTTTTTAAAATACAACTAAAAGAAATTCAAAATTTGAGTTTTATTATAAAAGCATGAATAGTTTTGATTAAGGATTTGAGTGAAATCATTTTAAATGATTGTTTTACTATTTTACGGTGTAACCGTTCACTTCAATATCAAAACTAAGAACAATCACCAATTTTTGAACGAACATTAGCGTAGACAAACACTTGCACAGTTCAAGTACATGGATGCAATACACACCAACATCAACACGAAAGTAACTTTCATTAATTCATTCATTCATTGATAATTATGATAAATTGGTTCAGTAACGAATAGTAACGATGAGTTAATCGATGAATGATGACAAATCTTTAATCTTTGAATAATAGTTAGTAATCTCAACCAGGATTTACATTATTTATTCATTCTGAGCTATATTTACCGATTACTATCGGCAGATAGAGACGCTAGATCCGGACGCCAGATGTTTTTGGCGACCCCGTTTATAGGTACCTACCTACAAAAATGTTTACTCAATAAATTAGCGAGCTAAGTTCCTGTTGAATTCCTTCAGTTATGCCATAATACGGTCTACGGACGTCTACTTTAGCACGTCTCGCATTGTATCTCTATTCTCTAGATACCTATAGGCAGGTACGGTCAGCAAATAAATTATTTAGGTACCTACCTATAGTACCTATCTACACATTTTTTTTAACTACCTTGCACTTGTTCATCATCATTTTCCTACCCATGTCCTATGTTACTTGGGGTCAGTGCAACACGTTTTTTTCTTCCATTCACCTTTGTCAACCGTCACGCTATCATTTACCTACTCCTTTTTCTTTCAAATCATTTTTTTTTTTTCATTTTTTAAAAAACATTCCTCACACAAACGATTCATCGTTTCCTTAGTGTTCCTCTCTCTCTCCATCCATCAATATTTATATGTATAATATCATTTATCTAATTTATCATCATCATTTCAGTCAAATGACGTCCACTGCTGGACATAGGCCTCCCCCAGGTGTCACCACATTGACCGGTCCCGTGCGTCTCGCATTCAGCGGGTCCCCGTAACCTTCACCAGGTCATCGGTCCACCTAGTGGGGGGCCTTCCAACGCAACGTCTTCCAGTTCGCGGTCGCCACTCTAGAACTTTTCGGCCCCATCGGCCATCCCTTCTGCGAGCAATTGCCCTGTCCACAGTGTCCACTGCCACTTAAGTTGCGTGGCATGCTCAGCATGCTCTGCCTCTGAAGTATTGCTTGCGGCCACAACAACCAACGCGGCGTGGCGTGACGTGGCGGTCAACTAAAATATAGTAGAGATGTGTAGTTTAAATGGGAAGGCAATTTTTCTAATAAAGTTGTTTACCACGATCGTTCATAGTGTTCATACTATTATAATGCCTCTGCTTCAGTTTTACTTTTGAGCCAATGCCACGACTCAATTACGTCGATCAAACTATTGCGCTGTACTCTTCTCCAGGCGTTATTGAAATAAAATATTTCCAAGTTATTACGGTATATTCTAGCAAGGTACAGTATTTACTCGGTAACCAAAGGTTATCTTTAGACGAGAATTTCGAGAGTGTGTCGAACAGGGTGGCGAACCTTATACTCAGTATATCTGCAAGATATTCGCTGAAGGTCATACAGGTCTACGCCCCGACCTCGGCACACCCCGACGACGAGGTAGAAACCATGTATGAGGATATTTCTAAAACTATGCATGGTTTCAGATTTTACTTCACCGTTGTGTTGGGGGACTTCAACGCGAAACTGGGCAAACGAAGCGAGGATGAGCTGCAAGTGGGGCAATTTGGGGTTAGACACCGGAACCACCGGGGTCATCAACAGGCTAGATTTATGGAGAAGGAGGGCCTCTTTATGATGAACTCCTTCTTCAAAAAACATTAGCACAGGAAGTGGACCTGGGAGAGCCCCGATCGTGCGCCTAAAAATGAGATTGACTTCATCATGTCTACCAACAAGCAAATGTTTAATGATGACTCTGTGATCAGTTCGGTTAAACCGAAAGCCGGAAGCCGGAAGCGATCACTGCATGGTAAGAGGCACATTGAACATCAATATAAAGCTTGAAAGGTCACGACTGATGAAGTCAACGCTCCGTCCGACACAGATCCAAATCCAAAACCCCGAGAGCTTTAATTCAGCTTGAACTCCAGAATCGCTTCGAATGCCTAGGAAGCTCAGTGGACGATAACAACGACGGGTTCGTGGAAACTGTCCATATGACTGGGTCTAAATTCTTTGAGATACGTCGTGGAAATAAGACCAAAAAGCTTTCAGATCACTCTCTCAAGCTCATGAAGCGGCGTGGGATGATCCTGCAGTCTCCAGACGAGGCGTGGAAATACTCAATAGACCGATCTCCAAAACCGTGCAGAGCGACCTCCGCCGCTTTAATACCGAGTGTACTAAAGACGCAATTGAACGGAACAAAGGCTCCAAGGTATTTCAATCATCGGTATCCGCCAAACCGCAGCCTCTGAGAGAGATTGAGAGTTTTTATTGGCAGCTGTACACGTCAACTAGTCAACCCGTAGAAAATCTAGCGAAATACCCCAGAGCTAGGCTGACGCGACACTATACCGAAGACATCACGGATGTCAGCCTGTACGAGATTAGGATGCCTCTGAAACAGCAAAAACAACAAGGCAACGGGTGATGACGGAATTACTGCCGAACTTCTGAAGGCGGATGGTAAACCGGTCCCAAAGCTATTTGATTCCGTCATACTCTAGGGGAAAACGCCACAGGCATGGTGCAGGGATGTGGTGATGCTCTTCTTCAAAAAGGGTGACAATGCCCGTTTGAAAAACTAAAGGCCCATCTCACTTCTAAGCCATGTCTACAAGTTGTTTTTCAAGAGTCATCACGAAAAGGTTTCACGATTTTAGGCCACCCGAACAAGCCGGATTCCGAAAAGTCTTTAGTACCGTAGACCATATTCATACGCTGCGGCAGGTTATACAGAAGACCGACCGATAAACTGCCTCTCTGTTTAGTGTTTGTGGACTACGAGAAAGCCTTCGATTCGATCGAGACTTGGGCTGTACTGCAATCTCTCCAAACGGTGCCAAATCGACTACCGGTACATTGAGGTGTTGAAGTGTCTGTACGAAAACGCCACCATGTCAGTTCGACTTCACGACCAGACCTCGGAACCTATCCCTCTGCAGCGCGGTGTAAGACAGAAAAACGTCATATATATCTCCGAAACTGTTAACCGCTGCACTGGAGGATGTCTTCAAGGTTCTGGATTGGAGAGGACTTGGCATCAACGTCAATGACGAGTACATCACTCACCTGCGGTTTGCCGACAATATTGCGGTCATTGCTGAGACGATGGAGGACTTGAGTACAATGCTCGATGACCTCAGTGGAGCTTCCGAAAAAGTGGGTCCTAAAATGAACATAGACAAAACCAAGGTTAAGTTGAATGTTCATGTAACACCCACTCCTATCAAGATCGGAGACTCTACACTCGAAGTTGTGGACGATTATGTCTACCTGGGACAAACGGTCCAGTTGGGTAGGTCTAACTTCGAGAAAGAGGTCAATCGTCGAATCCGACTCGGCTGGGCAGCGTTCGGGAAGTTGCGCGGTATCTTCTCGTCCAACTTACCACAGTGTCTCAAGACGAAAGTCTATGACCAGTGTGTTTTGCCAGTGATTAGGTACATACGGGACCGAAACGTGGTCACTCACAATGGGCCTCATTAGAAAGCTCAAAGTCAAACAAAAACGCCCTTCATTGCTTCTCTTCGTTTCTATATACAATATGTAACGTACTTAGATATTTTTATTAATATTTTAAGTTTGGTTATAGAAAAACACAACTTTTGAATACCAGTATAATAGTTATGAATTGTTGTTGGTGTTGTTGTTGTTGTTGTTTGTTTGTTGGAAAAATTACGAATATAAATCCCAACTAGTCACACTGTTACTCGTTAGGAGAACTTTTAATCGTTTGCTCCTGACGAGTCACACTGCAACGTGTAACAGATTAGTGGTATTAAAAAGTTTGTTTTATGAAGAAAAGTAAAATATTAAACGCTAGCGTCGTTGCGTACACTAACACGCCGGTAACACTTTACTACTTTATAATATCTTTTAGCGCAACCTTCCTATCTCCTCACTGAAGCGCAAGCTTGTCGACGTGTGTATCCTGCGGCGGCGCTCAGGCTTGGTCTTTGACTGAAACTCAGAAGTCTAAACTCAACGTTCCCCGCTCTTGGGCAGAGCGGAAGGGAGTGTCAGACTTATACTGACTAAAAACCACCCATGTTCCTTCTTAGCTCTTGTGCCGAGGCCGGGGTATTTATTTCGAACAACCCGCAGCCCCGTCGGGACTGCATAGAACCTAGCATTTAGATAAAATACGCAACAAAAGACAGGCATCGCCGATGTTGGTGTTAAATCTACCAGGTTAGGTCTGGGCGGGTCACGTTTCTAGAAAGAGCATGGAGCCGTATAGATCGGCGAAGATAGTCACACAGTGGGTACCTGAAGACGGCCGACGTAACCGAGACACGCACAAGAAACGGTGGCGTGATTATCTGGACTCATTATTAACGGATTGGACGGAGAAAACAAATCGTAAAATTACTTGGAAAGCCATGGGGGAGGCGTTTGCCCACCAGTGGGACAGAGTAGGCTAAAGAAAATAAATAATTATCCAGCATAGAACTCGAACACCTACAGATTGACGGACATTACAGGATACAACCTTCCGCTACGCTCGTTCCACGATAGACCTCGGGGTCTAAAATGTTCACGTTAGACCCCCTCATCTATCGCTTTCCGTCAGGCGTGACCAAGGTCAGAGCAGGTCAGGTCGGAGCAGGCCCATTTAGCAATAAATTAAAGGTACGAGATAAAAAAAAACAATTACAACAGTTTTTTTTTCTAAATTTATTTAAAACTCAATTGTGTAACCAGACATGGCAAGAAACTATTGATGCTTAATTATAATTGCCTTATTATTAATTATTATATGTAAACACACATGTGCAAGTTCTATTATAATTCTAAAATAATATCAATAAGTAATTGTCTTTCATGATACCTGTAACCAACACTTAAATTGCATTGTTTAAAAACAGCATTGACGTCAGGGGTCTACCACCACCTCGTTTGGTTCTCATTTCACTTTCCCACACTGAATGGTGGTAGGCCCCCGAGCCTCTTTTGAAAAAAAAACTTTTTTTTACCACCTATAATAGTATTTTATTTAGTAGGTGTTAGCCTAAACTCGTTTTTATAGACAAACAGGAAATATAGGGAGGATACTCGTACGAGAACTGGATACGGAATTATAGGTAGAAACATTTTGAGCATCAGTAAACTTAACTTTATCACAAAATTTTATAATAGAAAAAATATCTATACCTATTTACTTACTTACTTATTAATAAGAAAACTGAATATCACATAATGGGTCCTTACTATCGATTTCTTTTTTTTAATTCATCATCATCAGCCTACAATGTTTCCACTGCAGGGACTCACTAAGATTTTTTACAGTTGAAAATTCATATTAATTACAGAACGTTAATTAAGGTTCTGTACAAACAATTAAAGAATTAGTTAGTTAGTCCTTAGGATGTAGTTGTCATTTGTTTGAATTTTTACCTCAGTCATATTTCCAAAAAGTGTTCAACTCAACAAGATATTTTATTTTTTATTTTACAATTTTTGCACCTTACATTACTAGTACTCTCTAATATTGCCATATAAATGGAATCTAAAATCGCAACATCGGCTGAAGTAGGTTAGAAATTAGCGACATCATTATTTATGATGAACTGGTGTCGGACGCACAAATATGTACAAATATTCCATCGGCTTGAATCTTCAAAAATTTAATGAAATGTCTTTAGGAGACGTAGTCTTACTGAGGTCAACAACTCTGGTCATGAGGAGTTGAATGATCTTATATGTTATTACAATATTTTTGATCCCATCATAATGCACGCAGGAAATAAATATCACATTTAGTCAAAACTAGCTGTGCCCGCGACTTCGTTCGCGTGCTTGTCGGAAACTAAAATGCGTCGCTTAGATAAAAGTACGTTAAATCATTGCCCTGCGTTAACTTACTGCCGCTGTAGAAAATAAGAAGAGGGTAATGCAAAGTACTGACTATGTCTAATACTAAAGTTTAGATGGATGGGTGTTTGTTAATCAACCACGTCAGAACGGCCGAACGGATCTTGAAGAAATTTGAAACAGGTACATTATAGTCGACAGGTACTGTCGTTGGCGCGTTCGTGTTCCACGCGCGCCTCAAAGATATGTCAGCAACAATTAAGGGGTCCTTTGGGGCCCCTTAATTGTTGCTGCCGTCGTCTGTCGGGGCTGACGGTTGTCCGCAAGAGATACCACGGCCCCGAAACACAAAGAGCTAAGAAGAAACGTGGGTGGTTTTTAGTCAATAGAAGTCTGACACTTTCTTCCGCTCCGCCCAGAGCGGGATGAGTCATTTGATAATTTACGAACCACAAAAAAGGGGGGATTAGAGGCTGTTTCGAGAGGTACCCGTACCGAGTGTGGGACATCGAATCTGAAATGGAACGCCGTCACCTCCTTCTGCGAAGCAGTAATGCTAGCGAAAGAGGTGAACTTAAGAGGGACACAACCCCACTTCCCAGCCGCCGCGGGAGACGCTCCGGGCATCGGGGGCCACGTGATGGCTTCCGGCCACCGTAGGCGCGGGCCTGTGAACGGTGAGTAACGGGCTAGTTAATCGTTCGTCAGTCCTATGACGATGGAGGCGCGTTCGTGTTCCACGCGCGTCTCAAAGGGATGTCAGCAACCGACGCCCGTCGGGGCTGCGGGTTGTTCGAAAGAAATACGGCGGCCTCGACACATAGGGCTAACAACACACCACATCTATATAAAGACATGTTTGGTGCAGTGGCTGGACGATTAACAGTAGCACTGCGTGTCGCAGGTTCGATTCCCACACGGTACAAACAAAGTATGCCGTGGGTTTTATCCAATTTTAATTTAGTTTAAAAAAAATAGTATTTTTATACTGTGTAATTGGTAAATCTTTATTTGTTGACTATTCATGAAACATAATTATGTTTATTTAATAACACCGCGGTTTAGAAAATGACATCAAATGAATAACGCCATCTGTCGAAGACGAAGATAAACTGCTAAAATAGAGCGATCAAACACACTATAGGGTTTAGGCTATGTAGATTTTGAAAACAGCGTCATTTAGACTAATATCTACGTACCTTTTGCTATCATTACTTATTTAAAGTTATCTTGTGAAGGCATTTATTAATAAGTACCATATTCGTTCAATAGATGTCGTTGCTTGTCTCATTCTTGACCATAATGATAAGTTCTTCTTGAAAACTATAAATGCATATATCTTTTGATAGAGAGCACCGATTACGATGAAACAAAGACTAAGTAATAGCCCAAGTTACGCACAATATTTATGTATAAAAGTTATCTACGTTCGTTTCGTAAATTTGACGTGATGCTTAGTCATCGAAACAGACAAACAGACAAACAGACAAAAATTCCAAAAATGCTGGAAATGTGTTCTGTTGGTTATACTTTAATACCCTGACAATTTTTTTTTAAATATTTTCGATGTACAAAAAAGATTTTTCTACAGATTTATTATATGTATAGATACATAAGAAATGTTTACGTTTTGGCAGAACTGTTACAAAACTTCATACTTTTATTTTGTTTCTTGCAAATGAATACATAGGTTCCGATTCCAAGGATGCTTACCTTCATTCAGGTAAGACACACCAAGATCTGAACTCAACTTTTGAACAAAAATGTACCTGTATAAAGTAAGCACAGACCAAAAATAAGGCCGGCCACACGTTTGCGACCGAGTCGTTTCACTGACACTATACGAACTAAAGAAGTCGCAGGGTGGGCTAACCCTCGTGCGAAAAACTTCTTGATGTAGCCTGAAGGTCTGGCGCCAGTCTGGGATGCTGTGTATCATTGGCAGTGCTCGTTGACGTCTACGACAGTGTTCTTGCGCCAGCCGAAGAAGAAGTAGCCGACAGCCAGGCCGAGGACGAGGGCTATGCACAGCCAGACGTTGTAGGTCATGAACACCAACATGAGGGTGTAGGATGCGGTTGATTGCAGGAAGTGCAGCAGTGTTTGTATCGCGTGGCCTGATGACAGCATCGTGTATCTGGAAGGGAGAAACGATTGCGTTAGTATTGTGTTGAAGAACACTGAATTCATTTCATTTGTAATTTCCCAAGGAAAGAAGGAAAGAATGTTGATGAGATACTTTAACAAACAAACTGTATCATACTACACTGCTGCTGTGTTTGTTATAGCATCTCATAGAAAACTATTGTAGGTAGGATATGTAAAGGAACGGAGACAGCAAATGGTTATTCTGTGTGGATGTCAACACAGAAGAAACCTACTATTTATTATTTGGAATTGATTATGAAATCGTCTTACTTCGTCGTTTTCAACTCTGTGTTTTGTAGAAGCGACAGTCACAATATTTTTCAAAATCTTTAAAGTATTCTACTTCAACTTTGGATCATCATCACCATCTGCCTAGCCTTTTCCCAACCGTGTTGGGGTCGGCTAAGCAACAAATTAAACTTTAGAGATGTTATCAGGTAATATTATTGCGTCTTAGTTGACCAATCAATGAAAACTAGAGCACATCAGATAAACCTGTTAATACGACAAATTGGAGCACGCAACAGAACAGATCAAGCGTAATTAACACGTCTCGACGAATCCAAGGCCTTTCTCTCACTAAGTCACTACTCTAATAGTTCAATTTCACATTATGTAGTTTTAATAGTAAGAATAACTGTGATCATTTTTATTTCACTTTGAAGCTTCCGACAAACGCCTGTGGGAAGTTAATATATATGGGTTTCATCGTTCAGAAATCGTGGATCACAGCAGAGTGTGTCGTCGACTGATATGGTATATTATATATTCTTCTCG
Source organism: Diarsia brunnea (assembly GCA_949774965.1). NCBI lineage: Eukaryota > Metazoa > Arthropoda > Insecta > Lepidoptera > Noctuidae > Diarsia > Diarsia brunnea. The sequence goes on from OX459017.1 coordinate 17,724,212, forward strand.
TATGACGGGGAACGCCTACCCCAATGGATGCTTTTGCTATTATTTTTTATCGGTAACAAAATAACTGTTGTTCCATAAATTTTGCTCATTTCAAAACTTATGGAACAACAGTTTTTTTTGTTAAACTACCGATGAAAATACTTATAACGTGGTAACCGTTTCAGCATGGATGTCCATCCTGTATAAAAATGCCACTAACTGTGCCCCAGATTTCAGAAAATAATCCTGAGGCACCTCTCGCGCCGACGATTAGCGAGTTGAGCGAGCAAGTTAGTGGTCTGATTGACGAAGTATCACCGACAGGTGTGAACAGTCAGCGATCTTTTGCACCTTTTTACTAGTATGCGAGAAGATGCAGGTGCCTTATTCTAGTATGGTCTTCAAGAAAACGTCCTTACTTAACAACAGCAGTTCCTGTACAAGGTCCGTTGGCTCCACACTCGCTCTTCGTGATGTTGACCCTGGAGTCTCCAGTGGAGGCCGAGGCTCTCGCGTGCAGGGCCTCCCGGAAGTACTTGAGTCCCTCGTAGAGCACGCCCGCAAAGAAGATGGCCACTGCTGAACCGAACAGCTCCAGCGCGTTTGTGGTCATCCAACCGCTGAACAGGATCTCCTGACAGACGTCAGAGTGGAACTGGAATGGGAGACATCCGGATATTAGTTGTATATCATGGGAAAGATGGATGGATTGTGTGAACGGTTCAAACGAGAAATGAGTCTATGAGAGAGAGACCTTAAGCTTAGTTGGCCTTCAGTTATAGGCACTAGTTTTATTTGGCCAGACGACCTAGTTTACTATCGGGGGAGAAACGAGGAATGGCGCAAGACATGAGAGGTTTAAACCCAGCAGTAGGTGAATTCAGGCAGTGGATGATGACGATGAATACTATTAGTTTTTACTGAAAATAGGTGAAATCAAATGAACGTCTAAACATACACCCAAAAATCATAACCCTCCTTCTGGCGCAGTCGGGTAATAAAAGCGCATCGGCTCAGCGCCAATAGTTGAAACTATAACAACCCCCTATAAGTAACAACTAGTGTTTTCGCTGTACCTAAATATTGCTATTTCGTACATATTCAAAGTCAATACTATCTACTTTTATTTGTACAGGTTATCTAAGTTTCCAGCTCTAACTGTTATCTAAATAAAATATGATACGGCTTAAAGCCCAATAACCGAACATCCGAAGTCCCTAACTCTTAGCTAATAAAGTAGTTAGTATTCCGCGCTGATCCTTTCGTTACATTCTCCATAGTTTATTGGGAGTCACTCAGCGGAACATTAATCAACGGCGCGCTGACGTTTCCTTTTACGAATATTGCATATAAACGTGATTGCCACGTTCTAAGGTTACACAGGATATCGCAGGTGGTGCCACATTCGTTTGTGAATAATTTGGTGGAAAAAAGTGTTTCCAATAAATTCTCAATTTTTTATAGTAAGGTAAGCACTGCAAGACAGGCTTTCCGAATGACGATAAAAATGGGTATTGCATACTATACGGTAGGTACTTTTATTTTAAAGGTCCATGAGGTCTTGGGTTCGTTCCCAGGTCTGGCAAAGTGCTATTGGGTTTTTCATCAGGAATTTCTCAGTAGCAGTCACAAAGTCCGGATATATGGCGAAAACTGTCGGTACGCCTCTGCCTAATCCATCGGGGATTACCGGCGTGACGTTATGTTTATGCATTTTTCATTTGAACTACTTTAAGATGAATCATCATCATCATTTCATTTATGCATTGATCAATGAATGTGAATATTAGAGTAGGTTGCATTGAAGTTCTAATTCTCATGTCAGCGGGCAAGTTACGCTTGGAGACTGGCACATCCTGAATTCTAGACACAAGCATCACCGGGTGCCAAAACAATGTGACACGATGAAATTAAACACGCTGACACACAGACACGAATTTCTCCGTTTCGGTCCAGCCGTGTAGGAATGCGCTTGTTTATCATATCGACAGATGTTCTTGTTTTTGCACAGCGACGGGAAATTCGGAAATTAAGTTACAACGAATACATACTTGCATACATTGTTATCAATTTGTAACACTTGGAGGAGGAAAATAAGAATGAATAATGTAAGTGAGTGTTTGTGAGTCTTCATTCTCAGATCATGGACAGGGAAAGTAGGCCGTAAATAATGCTGTATTTTCGTGTTTGGAGATGAAAACAACACTATTCTATTCGTTTGCTATTATCGTTGATTAACACAGTAGTGTTAATGGTCTATTTACTCTCTATGGGTCATTTACGTTAGGTATACGTTCACCTTTCTAAACGTCTTATTTTGAAACTGATAGATATTAGGTTAATGTGGTTCCAATTTAACTGCCAATAGGGTATTTCACCAAAAAAATGTAATTAGTCCGTTTGTTAGATTATCGAAAAATATTGGATACGTGTTTTTTGTTTTATCAAATTATTAAAAATTGACGAAAAAAAAAACGTGTTAAAGATCATGTGTCATCAACGGGGGCTTATGACGTCACTTTCTCGGTAAAAAAGTACTAACCTTGTGATGTCACGCGACTTGACCCGACTTTTCGAAGCACTGTATCGTCTTCATCTTTTGTTTACGTGAAAAAAGAAAAAATATGTGTCCATTTATTTTTGGAAATCTATCTGACGGACTACTTAATTTTTTTTGTGAAATACCCTATTATATTGTGTTTTCTATGTGTCTGTGTGTAGTCCTCTGGCTCAAACACTGGCCTAGTTTAGGAGGCAGAAGTTTGTATTTTATGTTCGTGTGTATGTATTTTTTTTTTGATATCTTCACTCAGTGTCAACGTTATTCACTGTTTGTTTGGTAGGCCTGATTTCCTTGTGTATAAATAAATAGAATTATTTAAAAAAAAAATTGTCCCATTTCAGTATACTTAACGTTCGTGAAAATCATTCAAATCACTCATGAATATCTTTTACGTGTTTTACCCACATGTGAATTTAATTATATGGCACGTGCAAAATTTCCAATCACACCAAAGAACTTACTCGTTATCATAAACACAACACTTCCGCTCACCGCAAACCATCGACAATATTATCGTCCTGTCCCGAACCGTTCCGATATCTATGGGAAAGAGTGGTTGTCCAACCGCAGGTGATAAGGAACTGATAGTGACAATGTATGTAATGTCACTATTGACTAGGTACCTACTACTTAAGCTATTTCCCCAGGAATTTCTCCTGCATCGTGGGTGCGTTTACAAGCATTTAAACTCACATAAACAAGCATTCAGACCCGAAACAAGTATATGTAGGCCATACAATTATTTGTTCCGTGCGGGGATCGAACCTGCGACACGCAGCGCAGCAGTCAATCGCTCAGCCACTGCGCCAACCGTGCTGTAGCTGTTATTTTAGCTTAGCCCTTTGTTCGTATCGTGGCCCTCGGGTAAAATGTGGTAAAACTTCGTGGAGGAAAATTTGAATTGATTACATCGATGAAACTATACTGGGCGGACCCATCAGGAATGGAAAAAAAGTGTAGGTCGTCTGGTGGCGAGATGGGCAGACGACATTGCTGCTTTCGAGGGAATATCCTGGACGAGGCTGGCACAAGAGCTTCCTTGGTGCTAATTCACCTATCCCTCGTCTATGTAAATTATTGAACAGCTGCAGTGATCTCATGGATGTGCACTCTGACTTACTTAGTAAGTTCAAAACTATTATTCAAAAGACATAGTAAAATAATGGAATTTAGTTTAGTTTTAATTATATATTTAGAAATCATAGTTATGTGCTGTGAGTAGTTGGGTACTCACCTCAACGACAAATAAGTTGTGCATGTTGTGCTTACCTGTAAGTGGTTGATACACTTGTCTGTAACTCTTATGTATGTATCTCTTTTCATTGCGTAGTGTATTCAATTGTTGGTGAGCCAAATAAATAAAATAAAAGAACGTAGAGAGCTTGGCACAAGCAAAGAGAGGTATATACACAGTGGTAGGTAAAGCTGGGCTGTCAATATGATGATGAAGATGATTACTCACCACCATGGCATGTCCATGTCCGGCGTGCGCGCACGGGTCGTCGTGCATATTGTCCATGTCCATGTGGTCCATGCGACCTGCGCCCGCGCCGTGGTCGTGTCCTGCGTGGTGCATGCTGTGGTCCATCTTCTACTGCTGTCTGGAAGAGATGGACAAAGTTTTGTTAGTTACAAGTTACAGTATCGTAGACTAGATTCAGTTGGATATTTAGGAAAAGGGAGAATAATACAATATTTGTAGGCTTCGAATAATCTGGAACACATACAGCTAAGAAGAAACATAGGTGGGTGAGGGGGTGATTGGATGATTTCCCACCCGAAAAAAAAGGGCTTTGAATAGTCCATAAAAACTTGATTTGACAAGACAGTTTTCACAGACTTCTGTTTTAATGCGTCACCACCAAAATGGTTTGCGTTTGTAATGAATGTTTCTGGTTCAACAGCTATATAAATATGTATTTAAATTATTAGATTTGCGTCGTTACGTATGTAGCTCGATACGACTTAGACACTCTTGTTAAATATTTAAGTAAACAATCAAAATGTGGGTTTACTATATGGGTACACCTTTGCCTAACCCTTCTCGGATTACAGGCGTGATGTTATGTTATAAAACATTTAGGAATTTGAAAATTGCTACGCTTTTGTTTGAACAAGTTTCCTTACTTTTCCGATATGGTCACGGAAAATCTGAAACATTTTCCTGTTAACGGAATCCACGTGTTACCTATTCGCCTACGTAAAATAGGAATTACAGGTAAGTATATCAAGAAATTGCTATTGTTGCAAACATTCGCGAGGTCCGTTCAGGTGCGGTTTGACATCACAGTCATGACAATGCCCACGTCAGCACATAATTACACAATTGCCACTAAATAGCACCCATTATGTCCGCAGTAACGGAGGAAACTCATTATTTTCAGTATTTTCCTGCAATTGTCAATTTTCTTTCAGCACATGGTTGGTACTAGGCAGGTGAGTGTGTGGGTTTAAAGTGGTTTTAAGTTTAAGCAGAGATATGGAAATGGAATTGTCATAATGTTGACTATAAGAGGAAAATGGTTACCTAAAATGTAATTTGACCGAAGCGCTATGATATTGCTTAAGCCTATTTCAGCACTAGGTTTAAGTATACGGAAACTCTACTTGGAGAATAATTCTGAATGTCAATACAGGACTACTGTTAGGTGTCAATTGTGGCCAGTTTCAGTATCAAGAATGAACACAAAACGGACTTCTGTTAGGTATTTAGATTGTGGGTTTTTTCACTTCCACGAAAAAACAAAACTTTTCGGTAGGTAGTCGTGTTAAACCGCAACGTTTGGCTATTGTTATCAACGACGTGATATTCCTCCCCACTACATTGTGTTGGTCACTTGGAAGTCTGCTCACCTCGTTTATGAATGTGTCAATTGTTAAGTTTATTTTGTGGTTTTCCGATTGATACTAATCTTTATAGTACTTATGTATCTGCAACTGCAATGACATACTACACGTTTTGGTATTCAGAAAATCATGGTAAGACATCACTTAGAATGGTGTTTCTGCCTGAAAAAGAGCCGACTTTTCTTTTTATCAAGTTTAAGATAGATAAAGAGAAAGGTCGCTTTTTTCAGTCACAAATACATTCCCGTGCGATGTATTTTTGGCATGATTTTCCTGATACACGATACACTTTCGTAGAAAATCTATGGCCACGTGGATGTACGTTTTCATAGATAAAATCAAATATTTGGGTTATCATTTAAGTTATACTAATTCGTGTGCGAGCCCATCATAAGCCTAACGACTTCTTATCAAAGTCGATAGTGCGTCGTTATCAGGTTATTTGTTTATTTAAACAAATTGACAGAATGCATATCTTCGTAAATAAATAATCTACACGCCCCTGATAGTGGAAAGGACAGACAGGGGGCACTTTTCACCCATAACCGTACGGTTAACCCATAAGGCATTGGTGTCAAATTATATGAGAAATGAAATGACGAATATCGATGAAATTTTCCATTGCATTTTATTCACGAATGAAGGTATAAATCATACTACATTTATAGATCTATGTTAATAGCAAGAAATTAACGATCGAACTAATACCTAATAAAAATATATAATGTTGGTACCATATTATGTAGGTAAGTAAGTACATATTCTTTGTGATTCACTACTGAACTGACAGTTTTGTGGAAACAGCTGGTTACAGACCAAACAATGATTAGAATAACAGTTAATGTTTTGTTCAACGAAACAAAAAAAAATGTAGGTGCCACACAAAGGTATGAAGGATTATTGTAGAAAAACACCTCTGGTTATTAATTTTATTGCGTTGTTGATAACTTTTGTAGATTCAATGTAAAGTGACAGAAAGTACCATAGAGGAAAATCTGTAATTAGAAATGGGTGCCGGGGCCTTTTTTTTTGCCCTTTCTCATTTTGTCAAGACGGCGTGCAGCACTGGGTGGTGCTGTCGCCCAGTCTCCCGAAGTCCTGAATCCTCACCACCAGCGTCTTCCTACCTTTACCCCTATTACTTGGGGTTGGTTCAACACGTTTTCTTTAATGTTGCCCTGTCAATCCGCACGAACTTTTTAGAATTATTCACTTTTTTCTTGCAAATCCTAACACAATCCTTTCATCTTTTCTTTTGTACAACCCCTTTTGTTTAACAGTTTTTCTTTGCCGAATATTTTTAAGATTAACAAGACAAGCAAGAATATTAACAAATATCCAGTTATCTAACAAAACATACTGGTTTATAGATACAGGAAAGCCTTGAGGAAACCCACGCCCACACGTTATGATCTCAAACGTCATGATTTTAAGTTACAACATCAACTATTTACTGCCTATAGTATGATTTTATTATTTATTTATTAGCTTATTTCTATATAAATCTATCGATAGTGATATTATCATGAAGTGTCTTCCCTTCATGATACCCGGGGCTGCGGGTTGTTCGCAAGAGATACCGCGGCCTCGACATGAAGGGCTAAGAGGGAACAGGGGTGGTTTTTAGTCAGTAGAAGTCTGACACTCCCATTCGCTCTGCCCAAGGTTATTTGATGATTTTCCATCCCCAAAAAAAAAGTGTCTTCTACTTCTACGTCACTCGTCTACATCGGCTGGGTATGGTGATAGATTTACGAAGATGCCTAATTTCTCATGCAAAATCAAAAGTCATTTATTAGATATTTTGCAGAAGAACCTTTACAATATCAAAATTACATAATCATGAGAGTCCCACAAAATGCCACTTCATTCAGTTTTGGCTGGGGGGAAAACGTGGCGGAATAAACTATTCGGAAATGTGTTGTGTACATGGTTATTTTGTACAACCCGATTAAATAAAAACCAGGAACATGAAGTAAGACCACTGCACAATATAATGAACAGTGACTATGCATAAAGTGCATATAATTTCCAACTTTACTCGAGACTCGGTCTAAGATCTACGGTTGCGCAAGATCGGCTTTCACTGCGCGGGCGCAGGGCTGCGCGGGCGCTGGTGTTGCGCAAACCATTGCCTTGGCCTGATAGATCATACGATGTACTTCCCTCGTTTTCAACTATTCTAAAATTTTGAGATAAGCAAATCGTTTTATTTTGTTGTGATAATCATGGATCTGCCATATTAGTCTCGTGGTTGTCAAGCGTGGAGCATGGGGTCCTGGATCTGGTTCCGACAAAGGGTTCCTTCAAGAATTTTCGGTAACAACTTGGATGTACTCCCGATTGATGGCGATAAGATCGCAACCTGTGTGAAGTGTGGGTGTTGGTACTGGGTATATAAATAAATATTCCAGCCATTCTACCAATTGATGAGAAACTTGATCGGAATTTCAGAAAATTTTAGGTCAAGCAGTTCCGGGCTAGACAAATCAAGATGATTAAGTAAATGTAGGTATCCTCTGAAGACGTCAAAGCACTGGGTTTTACCTATTACGGTTTAGTACCTGCACATACTGGTTTGGTTTTCCTCATTCGAACAGGTAGCTATCATAATCTACTTGGGTATCAGTTAATATTTATTAATTTCTTTTGTAGTAATAACTTCAAATATGTAGATATTGAACAATTATTGGTGCCCAAAGTAACCTTGTGTTTTAGAGGCTTTTTGTTTACCTTCGTTTTCGTCACTTCAAATAATTCAACAATACTATTTATCGCTGACAATAAATTAAAGTAATTAATAAAAGAACTACATTTTTAATTACCACATGTCGACCTACTTTGGTAAACGTTAGTGAACCATGATGTACATGCGCAGAATTTTGTCGATAAGCAAAGTGAAATGTGTGTTAAATAACTATTTCAGATATTTTTTATGATTGTACAGCGTTGTTGGGAGTTGTTGTGAAACGGTTGAATAACTGAGCATGTGTGTAGGTAAGGTATAATAGTAAATTATGGTACAAGTGTGTAACGTTGGTGATTACCGCTAAGGCGCCATTGAGACCCGAGCCGGTAGGTGAGGGTCTTAAGAGAGCCGAGGATGGTAATCATCAATTCACACGTGTATCATACGACGTTGTTTTTCAACACACTTGTGAAGAAAATAATACAAATCTTTTTCAACAGTTAAAACGAGTTGTGAAAAATTTTTCGCAACACCGGGAAAATTAATCAGTTTTCCTGCGCGCTCATCTAACAATGGCGATCGGCCATAAACTAAAAGAATGAGGTTTCTTTTTTTTGGCTTTTCGCGGATAGCGTTTTAGCCACGTTCAAATTTTTTTTTATTACAGAGAAAACAAAAGTTTAATTTATTAAAAACAAGTTGAAATTATGTATTTCAAATCGAAGTTTACATTTATAATACTCGACTAATTCGAAATACTCTCTCAGAATCTCGATGAGGAATTTTCTCAATTATTATTGAGTAATTGGTCATAGCAAACTTTCGGAGTTCCGTACTTCGCGATAATGAACATTCTGAATACAGTACTTCGTAGTAGCAAACTTTCGGAGTAACGTACATCGGAGTGACGAACATTCTGAATACAGTACTTCGTAGTAGCAAACTTTCGGAGTAACGTACATCGGAGTAACGAACATTCTGAATAACGTACTTCGTCATAGCGTACATTCTGACTCACGTAATTCGGACTCACAAACTTTCTGTATACCGGACATCGGTATTTCGAACTTCGGAGTAACGAAATACAGTCTGAAATGAGCAAGTAATAGGTACATTCATTTATTTGTACTATTGAGCACGATCTTTTTAGTATCGAAACTTTTGTTAAGAACAAAGCAACTCAACCAATAAACTTAAAAAAAAACCCTGTAACTCATTTGTGAATAATGGCAATGAAAAAGTCACAGTTTGATTACAGGTGTCATTATGTGCCTAATTGCGGTGAAATTAGAGCCACTTTATGAGCAAGTGTGTTGAAAATAAAACATTTTCCAAGGAGACCATTACTCAAAATTGTAGCTCATTGCACACGTGCTGTCTAAGACATGGCAAGAGACCATATTCTTACCCTAATTTTGACAAAAAGACTAGCTATCTCCAAAATTCTTGTGGTACAGTGATCACAAACGACAGAGATAACAATGAAATGTGCGAATATTATCCTAACAGCCTAAAACGACGTTTTAAATTGTTGTCTTGGAAACAGTTTAAGTAAAGGTAATCAATAACTTGTAGAGGTACGTACGTTGCCTATAAGGCTATAACTACTCAATGTAGGTACCTACTTGTGTACCAGCTGTGTATCATGTGTATGACTAACTTCATGTCTCGGCGGAGTTAGAACAATCAGTGGTGTGCATTTGGATGCGCGGGCGCACTTGCAGCGTCTTGCTGTTTCTAAAGGTTTTTCTTTATCAAAATATGAGATTTGTGGATGTGTTTTTCACGTTTTTCATAGAAAAAAAGGCATTATTGCATCATCATCTCATTACATAGGTCCTACATTAGTACAGATTAACCTATAATCATGTTGTTGGTAAGTACCGTTTTTTATAGATGCTGTTTCCAACATCGACAATTTGAGTTCTGCCATTCGCCATTGTGCCGTAAATAATTTGTTTGAACGTGCTTCAGCTATTAATGTAAAACATTAATAAATAGCAGTTTTGTTTTATGTTCTACAGATATTGAAGTTGATTATTTAAAGGAAATATATGAAATGTCTATGAAAATAAAATTACACTTTCGTTGTTTACTTTGGTGCACCTGTACCAAAGTAAACTACGAAAGCTGCCTACCCACAGCACAGATAAGAAATAGACTAATCTACAACAACAATAGTGACCCCCCACACTGAGACCCCACCCTCCCGGATACATGCAATTGTTTGGGTGCGCGTCGCGAATGTTCCCGACTATTGCGAATAAACCGGCTTTAGGACAGCCATGCGATATCCGATAGAAAGACTCGAACGTGTGGGTGGGGGGGTCCAGGGTTTACACTAGTACCTACCTTATATAGGGACCTGTTGGACACCTACGTGGTTTTATATAAGGTTGGTGGCCCCCAAGGCTTTGTTCACTAGCCAAATAGTGGTTACCCGTGAATGTAAAGCCTGAAAAAGGCTCTACTTTCAAATTGGTTATGTAAAGAAAAACCTAGGTTACCTAGGTTACGTCAAGTCACTTTAAAAATACAGTCGAAAGGCATGCGAGAACCATTTTTGCCCTATTCAATCAGCCTCACAGACTTATGGCCTGTACGTGAAGCGCTTGGAGATCAAACTATTTAATTTGCTTAAAATTTTCAAAAGCAAATCAAAATAGATTGTTTGAGGAATCATACTTATAATTAAAGAGAAAGGGGTAAATTACGCTGTGACGTCTTACAGGGGAGTATGGAAGAAGATAACGTGTTGCGCCTACCCCAAATAGAATGGGTCAAGGGCAGGAAGATCCCGTCGGGGCTGCGGGATGTTCGAAAGAGATACCGCGACCTCGCCACAAGGGCTAAGAAGGAACATGGATGGTTTTTAGTCACTAGAAGTCCGACACTCTTTCGCCCAGAGCGGGAGGAGTTATTTGATGATCTCCCACACCCAAAAAACAAAGGGCAGGAAGATGATGATTCAGAAGCAAATCTAAACAGGTAAATCTAAACTATCAGCTTCCTACAGTTGTCTTATACAAAATACTTACACCTAGCGGTAGCTAAAGGCTTCAATTTAAAAGCTAATCCCAAACAAGGTTGGATCACGTTTTGTTATGTTTTTATCAATAAATCCTACAACAAATTATTATCTTTTCTGTAGTAATTACGATAAATATTTCAGTGTTTTTCACTTCACGCAGTACTACAATATTATGCAGGCTTGTAACAATCATAATATATGATTTACTGATAAAATCGGGGATTTTATAAAAACCGAATTAACATAATTATCTTTAATGTGTTCAACCTTCCTTGTTGTTTTTGCAATTCGCAATATCTCAACATAAAGTATGCATAAAGAAAGAAAACACATAAAACCTGACCAAGTTCTCAGTTATACAGGTCTCTTGAATTTGTAAACTCGGCTACTAAGTAAAAAAAACAGTAGGCAGTCTACAGCCATACAGGTATGCTAGAATGAAGTGTTGTCACGCCACGTGCAAGTGTACTAGTATAGTCACCTGCTTAGTATAGTTGGACACGTGGGTTATTTCCGTTATGGTATGCTACATAAACGGCCCTACCTCCTATGTTTGTAAACAATTGTGATTCGGAAAAATTGCACCTGCAACGAACGAAAAACTAGAAAAGGCCGGTAGAGGAAAGCCTGTTCTTGTCTTGCTTGTTGGAAAAACCATAGCTTCACCTGCAGTTTTTTGCGTAGAGCATAAATGCACACAGCATACCATAATGGTCCGTCAGGTAGGTATACCTAATTAATGATACCTGAATAAATCCTGTCTGTGTGACTGGAGTCTTGAAAAACCAAAACAAATTTAAGTCTGAAACAAAACTAATAAGCAAGTAGGTACCTGTACGTATAAAAAACGGCCGCGCGTGCGCATCTACTCAAGGTGATTCACGTAAAGTATGCGGTACTTCCACAAATACCTTGACATTAAGAATCATAATATTTTACAAAGCTTCACAATCGAGATGTGGAAGCCAAGCTAATCGTAAACTTGTAGTAGATTGGCGCTTATTATGTTTCTTTTTGTAGTTTATGAGTCGCTTCATATAAAGTACTGGTATTCAGCTGTGTCAAGTTAGATTCGAGGGGAGAAGGCTAGGCAGATGATGGCAAGGAACTCTCCCATGACAAGGAAATCTTCAAAACTAATATTTACCAAAAATGCGGGATACACAATGTCCTGACAAATAAGGAATCTCCTTCTTTCCTATTTGACTAAGTTTAAGCCAAAAGAAAAGAAAAGTATACGTTCTTTATTTTTACACAATATCGCCTATCGAATTTTCTTTAAAACACCATGTATGAGAAACATAGCAGGTGCTTCAAATAAATATAATTATTAAATTGCAATAAGGTTCGTGTAGTTGGAGATCGTGCAGAGCCAGGATGCACGACGCGCGACGGGACGTACTCGGCCGCGCACTGAATTTAAATAATCATCAACTTTGTAACTACTGTTGTTATGGCTATTATCCCAAGTGCTAGACTAGAAAATTGATGTCATTAGGGTAAAAGGTGTTAACCCAAATGGCATTTTTTTTGATAAATATAGTCCGCTTAAATTGATTCTGCTATAAATGACTTCTAAAGCACAAACAACAAAATACTATGTAATAAATAAAACATCACCATCACCTTTTGTTCTAAACTTTTACGTTCAAAAGGCCTAAATGGCTGTTTATTGAAATAGATGGTTTGTCTTTGAGCTCATCCACTTTACTCCACTTATGTTTAAGCCCAAGTAAAAGAGGGTCACAGACATAAATGATGTGGTCAAATATCACAAGCTTGTCCAACCAGGATGTTTTTGTCCTGGATGCCTGATACAGGAAGTGACACCGTGACCTTTCGTACGAAAGGTGAATGTGCCGCTCTACGCCATCTAGGTCCTCTAGAAACTAGAGGACCTAGATTTACAAATGGTACACTGGCACGAGGGGACTTATACGAAAACATACGATAGACAATGGTATAGATGTCTGATTACGGATTGCAAAGCTCCAGAAGAAACCAATAGAACAGTACTGGGATGATACTGACTTAGAAAAACAACAGTTCCTAGGCTTGAACAAAGTAATTGATACACGCTAAGAAGAAGAATAAGAAAGATGATCGAAAAATATAAAATGTGTATGGACTGACATAATAAATATAGACGTATATGATATGCAATCTATATTTAATAGCCCGTTGTTAGTCATTGAATAAAGCTGAAAACTGTTTGAAAGGGATTGTCACTATGGTCATTGGGTCTTTCGAAAGGGAACAGCATTTTTTGGAAACAATAACTACTTGTCTTCATCACCACTAGCACTCAGCTGATGAGGTCAGTAGCTCTTGTTATCCAGTAGATACCGCCACGTTCATGCTCTGATAACAAGTAAACGGTTATCTGTTATGTATTCGTTACTACCACGTAACACTGCACTGGCTCAAGTTGAGCTTGAAGTTAAACGAACGCTATTCTATACGGTTGAGCTAAACGCGAATAATGTTTATTAATTTATTGTATGAAGAAGACTCGTTTTTAGTGTTTATTTTAATAGTCATTAATTTCCAAGTGTAAAGAAATCTCAATGGACAAACTAAGCCTCAAGCCAAACGTACCTCGAAGTTATTGCTTGTAAACGTATTTATTAAATGAAACGTTTTTCTTAACATTTGCATTTGGTTAATAATAATTTGGACTCATCACTTATGATGAAGAACTTAGATGAATCTACCACCAACCTTTGTTTATTTTGTTGCGGTTACAATCTTTGACGAAAAGGAAACCAATCAGAGTTTTTGCAAGTGGTGTAATAGTCAATGGACCAATCAGAGCGCGCAATCAGAGACGCTTCAGATTCACTCGCTTGATTGCTTTCCACTGTATAGTAACGCGCTGTGTTTCGGTAATCACAACCGTTTCATTATTTTCACACGCTTTATTTTTCGTGGAATTCGCTCTATCACATTGCATTTTTTTCGGTTTAATTAATTATTTTTTTAACTACAATTATGTTTGCTAAGTATATTGATTTCACAGTTCACTGAGATATAGGATTACACATTACTTCTTCTGTTACCCTGTCTAGAGTGTCTTTAGCGTAGACAAAGGCTGACAAAGTGACATTCTATTCGTGAGCGATATAAACGATAGACGGAACTCTATGCTTGACATAAGCCACCGAAAAACTATGTTATTCATGTGGATTACTTTTTAGAAATTCAGTCAGAACGATTGCCATTTGTTTTGACTCCAGTTTTTTTTTTCATAAACACTGCAGGTTTTTAATTCTGAGAGCTTAGCTACACATTGCACATTGTTCTTCAAAAAACCTGTCGCTAAAACATTGATTGTGTCCGCGGTATTGTGTTAAATTCGCACCGTCATGGGCATTATGTAGCAATGACTTGTTGGCTGGTTGGGCAATGCCCGCTCAGACATGACTTCGTTTTTGACATTGCAAGGTCGCGCACCTGATCACTTAGTTTCTTGAGAAAAAATGCGAAAGTTTCTCACAAAACAAAGAAACTTGTACCTAATTGTTATAAATTCCTTATCATGATCGATGTTTTTTCTTATTTTTCAATTTCTGGCGGTAAGTATCCCATATTCATTATTTATCATCAGATGATGCTAAAAGGCTCCGCATATGCATAACCTTTCCTCAAATATGTACCTAATGGTCGTCTACCAGTTTCCCCATATGCAGCTTAATACCAGTATTTTACATGGAGCGGCTGCTAATCTGACCAAACATTATAAGCGTGTTACCTATGCGGCGCGCGTGACAGCTCGTTTTTTTTGTTGTTTTTCTCATAAACATATTTCCGAACCCGGGAACACATCGAATTACATTATTATCATAAGCCCCAATTTGGCGCCAATCCACAGTATTGAACCCACCTGCGGTAGAGTATTGTTTACCAAACCTAGCAGTCATAGTATTACGGATGTTTACTACCGCGCCCCGCGTGTTTGCCTGTAGCCTGCGTGTCTATTGTTATGTGTTTAATTGTCGGTGGTGCTGCTTTGCAAATATGGGTGACCTTTGATAGGTGTCTGTTGCGCGGAGCGTGTATACGTAACGGATGTAAACAGACATAGGAAAATATTGCTTTTCAACTACCCCTATTTTATCGGAACCGTAATATTTTCGAGAAGACCTAACAGAAACTCCTGGAAGATTGAACAATGAAAATGTTGATGGGGTGCTGACAACGGTTGGGAGTTATTTAAACCGTCAACACAAGGATGAAGCAGAATTTACAGTTAATCCCCAAAGGTTAAAAGGGAAAAAGCTCTCCTTGTTAACATTTAATAAAATTTCAAGTTTAGACAAAGAGAGTAAAACAATTAACAATACAGGAAGTAAAAACGCAACAAACAAGAAGTTTTCGGCAATTTCACGCTATACGCTACTTAACATCGCACCGAGTTACATCTTTGTCGTAAGATGAGTCGGTCATCAGTTGGATTGTTTGTTACACACACGGGTGAAAACAGACAGGTTTCTATTTCGTTTCCGGATATTGTTCGCTTGTTTCCAAAACAGACGAGTGACGAATTCAGTCAAATTAGAATAAAAAAGAGAATAAAGAAGAAGATCTTTTGCAATTTGTAACTGAAACTAAGTTACCTAGTTTCTACCCATACCAACCCTAATATTGTCTTCAGGCTCATAGTTCTGTCGGGGCTGCGGGTTGTTCGCAGATACCGCGGCCTCGACATGAAGGGCTAAGAAGGAACATGGGTGGTTTTTAGTCAGTAGAAGTCTGACACTCCCTTTCGCTCTGCCCAAGAGCGGGAGGGGTTATTTGATGATTTCCCACCCCCAAAAAAAAAGGCTCATAGTTCTCTCGAACTAAAGTTTGCTAACATTTGATTTATGTTAAATAAGATAATGCATTATTCAATTTAAACTCATAATAAGCCTTTGTAAGCTCGAATGAAAGGTTACCAAGAAACACCTGATTCAGTTATCAAGGGCTTTTACGAAATACTCAAACCTTTTTTCCCACTACAACATTAAAACTTGCTTTTTATTCCATTACCGATATTGTTTCAGAAATTGTTCCAAAAGCCCTTAACAGGCAGCAATGGACTACGAAAAGTGAAAAGTGGTTGCTAACCGGTAAACCCCAAGGTCGGTTACTCAACCAGTCCGGTCAACCGCCAGTGACCTTTACAACACTACTTCTGGTTGACATAGATTTTTGGAACCGTTTTTTGAAGAGTAGTTTATTAGTCTAGAAATACATAAATGCTAATAGTTATGTAAGTAAGTAGGTAGTGACGGATGAATTTAATTACATTTTTTTAATGAGGAAGTTTTGTTTATCAAGAGGGTAACTGCCGCTCTCAGAGATGTTTAATGATAACTTAAGCCGTCACTTAGTAAATAATCAAATAGTCAGTCGCTCCATGTAAAATACTGGTACTCAGCTGCATCCGGTTAGACTGGAAGCCGACCCCAACATAGTTGGGAAAAGGCTAGGCAGATGATGAGTAAGTAATCAAATAGGTGTGTGGCTGAGAAATTTAATTCTCCATTATGGTCCGTTGTATCACGGCGATAAAAGCGAGCCTAACGCGAAACGAATATCGTCTGACCAAAACGCATATAAAGTAAAATAATTATTTCTTCGTACTTCATTAGCACTAAAAACTAAATTGAAAATGTTAGTAGTAAAAACACGGTGTTATGTGAAGGTTAGCAGGTAATGGCAGTGGCGTGGCTGTGACCAATGGTGATAGCGGTTATGTGCCGTGACTGTACGCCGCAGGAGCCTTCAGACTGCAGGTACTCCAGTGATAAGGTGTTTACATCAGTCGCCATATTGCTAGAGGCTATTAAATTTGATGATGGTCACGTTATGCTATCCGCTATGGTATCTTAATGTCTTGTACCAAAATAGTCGCTTTTGATACAGAATCTTGGAGATACTGGCGTGATGACCTGCACTCGTTCTTAGCGGATTGGCCAGAGAAGATAAAATAAAACAGGACTTAAGGAATATGGTAAGTACAACCCTGTAACTGGTTATTAAAATACAGGATAAGATGGAAAGAGATTCTTCAGACAAGGATAATCTTGTCTGGTGGAACGTAGGCGAACTATTCACACGTATCTGATGTTACTTTGACGTTTTAAAAACAAAAGAGCCTACCAGAAAACCAAAATATTGTCAGCCTAACTTATATGATGACTTTTGACCAATTAAGTTACGTGTTTTGTAAAGTTATGTTAAACCTCATAGCTAAGAATGCACAATAATTACATGTTACATTCGCAGGCGGCAGTCTAGTTACAACTGCGACAGGGAAAACTATCGCAAACCGGTCTGGTGAACCGGAATCTAAAGTTTATTGCCAGTCTGCCGACTATTCTCTCGGTGTCTTCGCAGACCTAGTATAGGGGCCTAGACATCCTAACTTATATAATTGACTTTGTTAAATAATATACGCGGTGCTGACCTGACTAAAAGTGATGGTTGAGAATCATTGGCCAATGGACAGTAATCACGAATGCTGCTGAACTGTTCCACCTCGCACACCCTACGAGAAATATTCAGAGTTCTTATTAAAAATTATAGAATTATTCTTAAACGTATTTATGCCGACATTCGTTTATTTAAATTAGATTCTAAGTATTAGAGTTTGTTGAATGTCAAAATTACGTAAGTGACACAGTCCCCCACACTGCCCCCCCCCCCCACCTCCACCACTAGCTACTGTTTTAGCTGGGAAGAAGATGAGCCGGGATAAACTCCTCAGCAACTGTTAAGTTAAAAACAAACATTTTGGTACTCACAAAACTATCAAGTAGTAGAAGTATTTCTCAATTCTGCATAAGAGAATTAACACTCTTGTTGTCTCTTTCTTTATAAACTAGTCCTTACACGACGTCCGAATTCCCTGAATATCAGATAATGTGCCAAGACTTCAACAAAACAGTCCTTATTGACAGCTAACAGTATAACTGACAGTTTGCCTCTATTCTATTATATTTTTGTTTATTGGCAATTAGAGCCGGTGTCGCCTATTCTGCCAATGTCCAGTGAATTGGAAAAGACAGTTTACCTCGTGTAGTACGAAGCAAACTGTCAGTTATGAAAAAGTTTGCAGGAATCATCCCGATTTGAACAAATTTTGTAAAAAAAAGTGAACGCATAACATCGCCCAGTTGAAACCGATGCGATGTTTTTGATAACATAGTGTTACACACTTTAGTTTGACCGGTAACATTAGGAAGTCAGTTTCATGTCAAACTGTAAATATTTGAACGTATTTGAGTATGTTTTGTAAACCATGCGGTACCTATTACGAAACAATTATGTTATGCTCGTTCTTGTTGCTATAGCTGGACCCTAGACAAATCTTCTTTCCAGCAAAAAACCACTAGGAAGTGTCGAAGGGTGGGCGTTTTGGGGGACTGTCACTTGTAAATGAGTAAAGTAAATTAAAGTAAATTTTGACGTTCGAAAAGTGCTGATTATCAGCCTAGTTTGAATAAATGACTTTTGATTTTGATTTTGAATAATAGCAATAGCAACCTATTACTGTCCCACAGCTGGGCAAAGGCCTTTAATCATCACGTTTAGTCAAGGCGGATTGACAATTTCGCATATTGGTAGGTACTTGCCCGGAAATGAAACCATGATCTAATGCATGAGAAGTAAGAATTTAACCACCGGGCTATCACGACATTTAAATAAGTCAGATTAAAAAAAAGTCTAAGATTTTTTAAGATACGCCAACAGACTGTAATAATTGAATGAACACAGCCGCGATATATTATAGTTGGGAAAAAGCTAGGCAGATGATGATGACTCTACCCTTTAATAAATAAACTTACGGATAAATTGATTGATTTGTGACATGACAAAAAGTATCTGTTGCTAATCATCATTATCATCTTGCAACATTGTAACCACGTAATCTAGTGTTATCAGTTATCAGCACCGTTACATTAACTTGTAAGTATCTTATCAGCGGCTGTAACTGAAGAGAAAGGCTTCAAGTAGTATTTTAGTGCTGCCTCCAAAACTTTAAGATCGTGTGTAAAACCTAGATCATTCATGTCGAGATAAACCATTTAATTTTAGATTTATTTTGTCTCATGATATGCTAAAGAATGTTTCATTTCTTTCAGTTCTTTTTCATTTAGCTTAAAGATCGTTGGTAACTGCAACGATCTTTAAGCTAAATGAAAAAGTAAACCTCATGGAGTCATGGTCAACGTCTTTGACGGAGCAATGAAATGTTGGGAAGTTACCCAATTTCAGCACCGACTTGTTTTATCAATGCGCATAAATTGTAATGACTGTATTTTTGTGCATTAACTGAAACTAGGTGATCCAACTATGCTGAAAGTAATTATAATAGATAAGTAGGTACTGTTGGGGTCGGTTACCAGTGTAACCGGATGCACCTGTACTTTACATGGAGAAACTGTCACGTCTTAAACTTTTTATCAATGTTATAATGTTTTGCCAGGTTCCAGTCAACACAAACCATAAGCTGAGAGGCCAGGAGGTCGCGTTGTTCTTACATAAGTACACGAGATTAGAGAGTGGTAGGTAGGGCATGGTTGCTTAGACGTTTGTGTAATTATGGTTGAACTTGTCTTATAATTATTGAAATTCTAATTAACCGTGTTTTGTCTTCAATTTTAATTATAATGTGTATATTCCAATTTTGCACGCTCATTAGAGTAGGATATGGTCTAAAGCTCTTTTGTTTGTATTTTACATCTCTATGTGTACCTACCCATATTTCAAGCAAATAAATCATATGATTTAATTCTATCAGCATGGAATCACACTTTTCCATGATCTATTTGGTCCTTTTCTGTCTTTCAGAATCGTCATTTGCTAGAGCGAGATCAAGAAACAAAAATAGAATCCAAAAAAGGTGGATAACATTTTTTGTATATTAGTTTCAATAAAGTTTTGGAGTTGACTTTCCTCATTGTAAAGGTCGAAATAGAAAAAAAATCAAGTAAGCCTGTTTCTACAAAGATTTGTTTCAATAAATATTATTTTATGAAAATCTACAGTAACAACTAGCTTGTTTTGCGAAAGTAGCTGCAAAAATATCTTTGTTTCTTTGTTTCCAAGTTTGGATAATTATCTACTTGCTTCTTAATGTGCCAAACCAGAAGTTTTGTTTGTCTTTGTAATGACTCGATTTAAGACAATTTGAAACAAGTGCGCAAAGTTTATTATTGTATTCGAGACGGTGAACACCTGAGCCGTACGGCGAGGGTGTTCATGGGGTCGAGAAATGCTCTTTCGAAGAAATAAACTAATAAAACGATAATTATTTTTGTCATCAACTTTTAGGAGACTATCTATGATTTAATTTGCTTTTTTTCCGTGGTTTGAGAAGAAGCAAAGGTATGAAGCCGCTTAACAGGAAAAGTATAAAATTCAAATATCGTTCGTTTGGATGAACAGAGTATTAAGTCAAAATTTACGATTATTAACCAGTTATTTATAGAAATGGAAATATATTGATTTGAAAACTTTAAATCGCTCTCCTGAAAAATAGGTTTTTTTTGAGTTAATACCCTGTTCATCTGGACCAACGATATGGGTTCCGTACCTCAAAAGGAAAAATACGGAACCCTTATAGGATCACCCGTGTGTCTGTCTGTCCGTCCATTTCCCCCTCCTTATCTTCGAAACTACTGAGCCTAAAATATTGAAAAAAATACAGAAATTAGTTCAACACTTATAGATTACAGGAAAACTTACCTATAAGAAGTCATGGACTTCTTATCCTAAGCTTTCTGTAGTGCTGAAAACACATGGAAAATCTCTCAATATCTACTACAATGGTACGGAACCCTTCATGTCCGACTTGCACTTGTTTAATTAAGAACACAAATAAATGTTTACTTGTTCATAAAAGTAGGTAAATAATTGGTTTATAATAATCATATTTATTTACAGTATTCTTTTTATATACACAATTTTATATTCAAAAATTATTTACGGTGGTGATTTTTTTAATTTCATAAGTTTAAATCGATTTCGATCGGTTCGGTTCGGTTTTCGGATTTTTTCAATCTGTGGTGATTTTCTTTTCCGCCCTTGGTTGTGGAAAAATAAGATAAACACACGCGTGCGAAATACATTGCATGTCGAATCCTAATCCTAATCCTAAACTAAAGAGCCAGTTTTCGAGGCAGTGTATTGAAAATAAGTTTATTGTTACGCTTGTTATTTTACCATTGCTTAGAATTAAGGTATATTTTAACGGTACTTACAGATTTATTGCTAAAAAAAACGTAGTTTGACCGGTTCTTATTTTAATTTTATTATATAAATAATAACATTCCTGCGAATGGCAATAAATTCTTGGTCTTTACGTCCGTATTCGTGTTTTAATCAAAGTTATTCTCGATTTATCCGATCATACCTTGTTCTAAATCTTTTCGTGTTCTGAGTGTGGGGTCAGTGCGCATGATAGCCGTGCCCCATTTTGTTTAATTTAAAACAATAAAGAGTCCCGATGGTGATCGTGTGCGGCCGTGGTGGACGTCTGGTGTCAGCGACTTATGTGTGTGTGACGTCATGGCGTGAGCCAGCGGATATCTACGCTTAGGCTGTGAGATGAGAACATGCGCACTTTTTCTTAACCGCAGGAAGGAAGCTGTGTGTTGTAGGGAAAACTACTGACATGTTGGTGTTGTTGGGAAAACTCCTTACATGTTGATGTTGTTAGTATAACACATAACTTCTCGCTTGTACCCTACTTATAAAACACTTTTTAGATTTCGCCAGTTATACCATGTAATACCTAGCGAACCTGTTGCAATCAACCGAGCACAAATCCAGAACCTGTCCTGCGATTGTGAAATTCCTGATGGCATATCCTAAAACAGGTTGGCCCGAGAATTGAAACCTTTAAAACGCAGCAGTAGTATTAAAAACAAAAAAAAAACAAGGCAGATACGGTGCATCTCAAATCTATGAGTTTGTGTCTATCTTTTTGTGTTGTTGATGAGAACTTGATCTGTACTGTTGTGTCAGAGAGGCGATGTAGTGGAAACAAAATAGAAACCAACGTAAACTATCACCCATCTTTCCTCTGGCCGTGCAGCCGTGGGAATTCACAGGAACACCTTTCATGAGAAGATTTACTACGAGAACGTGGGCAAGGCATGAAGGCAAACATTCCACTACTTTGATAATTTGTTTAATTGATGTGAGAGAAATGGGAATTTGGATTTAAATACACACTTAGTAATTTTAACATAACATCACGCCTGTTATCCCCGAAAGGTAAGCCAGAGGTGTATCTAATATTACACCCATATTTCGACACTTAAAGTAAATTAAAAAGAAATAGTTTGCATAACGTTTAATGTCTTACTTCCGTAAACTTACGCTTGATTCCATAACTTGTCTTTAGACCCTTGTCCTTGAAACGTTTATACATAATCAATATAGGTAAATTGTAATCAGTGCCTTTGGCAAAATGTACCGGCCTGTATAAATAAGCTACTTTATAAGTACGAACTTAATATAATATGTTTGATCTTTTTCCATAACTTTTATGAAAAGGAAGTAATTAAATTAGTTGGAAAAACTTCCCCATGTAATGTGGGACAAGGACAATAACTGATTATCATATTTGTATTATTACTTAGGGCCGGTTTTTCAATCGCTAGTTAACTTTTACCTGAGGAATAAATGACGTGATGTATTGACATATTGTCTATACCAAAACTGTCAAAATGACAAACTTATTCGTCACATAAAAGTTAACTGGCGATTGAAAAACCGGCCAAGCTTACAAACAAAGGCGGGGGAAGTCACACGGCACCCTAATATTAGCGATAACAAAGTAAATAAATACGAACTAGACCTTTCCTTATCTCTAAATTATAAACTGAAAGTTTCTCGAGATAAGGCTGACAGATCCAAAGATGTTTTTATCCGATGTTTCAAATTTTTGAGGGTCGGGTGCATATTATTAAGTATGTTTTTTTTTATGATCGCGTGCAAAACTGAAGAAATACTTGTTGACATCCACAAGTATATAAAATCCAGAGAATGCGAAAACAATTAGAAAGAAATCTAATTGTTTTCGCATTGTACATACGTAGTCGCTACAACGGACAGGAAGTGTTTTAAGTAACTTTTAGGTCTGTTCTTAAGTGCCTATACAAAATTATATATAAAACAATCCAAACTAAATTATATATTTTTGACATGTCGCAGTTCAAGGAATTCCCACTTTCCAAATAAAAACCTTTTATAGAAACTTTGCCCTCAGTAAAAAAAACACATAAACTGTTATTTACGGCATAGGCATACATAATTCATACCTTAGATGATTATATACATGCTAAGTTTCATACATAACAAAAGACTGACATTTACACTGCGGGGACCTAAGATGAATCATGAAAATATATTTATTTGTAAATGACGTTCTTTCAATATCGAATCAATCCGATATATTCAGTGATATCATTGCAAAGTTAATAACTGTGGTATGTACATTTATTTAAGGTATGTATGTACAGCTAAAATGAATTTATTTTGTACCAAATAAGACAAAGAGCGCACGTCAGCACATTACGTTATCATTCACTAAGTTATATAAAAAAGAACAAAGAAATTGTAGACGTTATGACGAACTCTGTAATAGATGAATATCTTTTATCTTCTTTCTTTCTTTTTAAAAAAAAAACGTTGCTCCACACTAGGAATTTCTCCAGTATCGTGGGTGCGTTCACAAACATTTAAACTCACATAAACAAATACCCAGACCCGAAACAACAATCTGTAGGCCATACAAATATTTGTTCAGAAATCTAATCTAATCTTTCTTATTAATTCATAAATACGGTGGGTATCGTGACACAAACTATAGATAAAGGTACATGATTCTTGCTAGACCTTCCACAACTGATATAATATTGTTGGATGGTTATTAAAAAAATCTGCTATTCTATAAAAAATATCATTGATCAATGTTTGTGTCAGACATCGTATGGCTATAAATCAGTGAAAGTGGAAAGTGCGGAAAGAGACATATTTTGCACAATACAAGTTGTTTTAGACCATAAGGACCAAGTTTCGTCAATTTTCTATCCTTCAACAAAATTCTTAGGGTAAGGTTTTAAGACAAGTAGCCTATTACCGATTGAACATAACTGTTTATCTCTGGCACTCACATGATCGTGTAGCTAATTTGATTATAATTTAATAAAATTGCCTGCTCTACTGGTATTATTATGCTATTATGTACCGGTAGAGTTAGTACCAAAATTATAACTGATTCTCAAGCCTGCAAATTTCTTGTATGGTTCCCATTTATTTTGGACCTGAAGATTGAAATGGTACGAGAAGTCGTCGGGTCGTCACTGTGATCAAAAATGACTAAATACTTTAGCTTTAACCATATTATTACAGGCCATGTATTAAAACCTCATTCAGCCGCTGTTATGATTTTCGTTTTAAAACGATGTATTTGATATTCTCAGTTACTATTTATTATTTTATACCGTAAAAGCTCCAAATTCTTAAACGAGATTATAATGTTTAATTACAGCACAAAGGAACGTAGAAAATGATAATATTTTGTTGTTTTCAATTAAAATTAACGCGTATGTGTATAATAATTATGTAAATGCAAATCGTTAACAAATTGCATTTGACCTCGTCTGTAATTAAGTTATTTATACGAATATGTAAATAATCGTAATATTTGGATCTAGTTTACTCACGCGATGCAAATATACCACGTACATACTCGTATCGTATGTATTACATGGTTACGTGATAGTTACGTTACGGTCAGTTAGGATCAGTAGGTAACGTAAAGGCCATGTCTCTCCCTTCACCTGTGTTGTGGGTCTCGCAAAAGCAAACTTAGGAATATTTTAAGATAAAGGTAATAAGGATTAGGTAATAAAGGATGATCTTTTGGGTCTAAAGGACTTGATAGGTCAATCATAACGTAGAGCGATCCAATGACCTGGTGAAGGTCGTGAGACTCCGCCGATGCGAGAAGCGCAGACCCAGTTGATTGTGCGATGCTTGGAGTAGCTCTGCGTCCAGTGTCGGACGTCTTTAAGAGAAAGGATGATATTGTGTTCATGGCGAAGATTTAGATAGTCAGATCAACGTACTGTCTATCGATCTAAGATAAAGGTCGAAAACGGGTTCTGTGTTGTAATGTTTTATTAGCACAGTATAAAGATGCTGCAGCTTATCTTTAAAAGATCAAACCTTTATCGGTATTTTACGTGATTAGACGAGATAACTAGACCTTCGACAATATTTTTTTGTAGAGCATTTAAAAACGGAAAATACACGATTCTACTTGAAAACATCCTAAAGTGGTCATGCAGCAGATCTGTCTGTGTACTGTATATAAACAAACGTGTGTACTTGTAGTACCGGTGTGAGGTGTCTTACGTGCCAGTACCCCGCGTTGCCCCCAAAGGTCAGCTGCGCCGGCGCAACACCGCTCACTTCAAACTATTCGTTTCTATGACTTCGGCATTGTGTAATGCACCTTATGTAATGACTAATTACACATTTTTGTTTGGGTTGTTCGCTTTTGAAATGCATGTAATGTTTCTGTTATATTGATAGTTTTGGAAGGCAGTAGCGAAAAGAAAATTGGGAAAAGTAACATAGTGTACGTAACTATTGTTATAAAGGATTTAGGTACATAATATAATTTTGTTTTCGAAGTCTTGTGAAATAAGCGGGTCGAGGATCTCAAGGTTAACGAGTATTTGAAGACCAGAGAAGTTACCAATTAAGGTAACTTGTTGGTAAACAATGGGGGAATAAATAAATATGTAGCTTCAAAAGACAGAGTTATGCTCAGGCAGGTGTTTTTATTATAGGCTCCACGTTATCCATTTATGGATCCCATCAAAACCTTGTTATGTTTCCACTAAACCAACTGACAACCAAATGGACAAAAATCTTTATAAAAATATTTTAAAACCTTTTGTTTTGGTGCGAAATTCCCTAAAGCAGTCACAAAAAATCAATTAATTATTTCCTCACAAAACAACCGCCTTAAAGCCGCAGTCAAAGCCGAAATAACCGCAATTATTTTACAAGGACGCCATAAAATAACACTAAAACTATGCAAGTTTATGAGTAATCTACATTCACTCACCGAAAGGTCTCCAAATAAACAACAAACAGTATCAACACAGATAACTGAGATTCCTCAAAAAAATGTCAATAGAAAACACTCGCGATTGCCAGATATGCGATCAATTTGACAGCTGTCAAAGTGGCGCGAACGTCCGCGGTAGTCGGGCAGTGATGGCGGAATGGCGCGGCCGGTTGCACGCCGGTCGCCGCGACTGCGCCTGCGATTACAAAGTTACGACACCAACTTGTTATCTGTTCCACCTCATTGCGCATGCGACTATACGGAGAACGTGGTTACTGCGGTTCCCTTACAGGGTAGGTATATGTTGTGGCCGATTTTTGTAACGTCATGACCTTGCACCAGATATTCTAGGACTTAGGTTTCAGGGCAATTGGCGGTTAATAGATAAGATACGGTTTTGATATCGCAAAATAAATTTTCAAGTTTAAGACTTCAAAATTCCGATCCTGACACCGTTTTTTATACCTGTACCTAATGTCACAAAACCAACTACCAGTGGTGTACATTAGCCCAAGTTCTTTCGACTTTGAAGTATTTGGAGACCTTTACCTAGCTTACACAGGCTAACAGTAATAGGCACCTTATGTCCCGGGTATCGGTAGAGAAGAGTAGAGGAAGACCAAAGAAACGATGGATGGACTGTGTTAAGAATGATCTAGTTAGAAAGGAGGTGTCTCATGAGATGACAAGAAACAGAGAAGTATGGACGAAGACATGCTGCGCCGACCACAAATGAATTGGGATAAGGGCAAGAGAATGATGATGATGTCCCGGGTATCGGTCTAAGGCTAAATGAGCGTACGATTTTGACGATAATATCACTTGGGATACTCTTGGAAAGGCGTTGTTTAGGACGAAAGGAAACCGGCTTGTGCGGCGGTATCTCACGACTCATCGACTAGTACTAGTGTTCCCATGGAGATCGTAATAAGCTAAAAAAAGAATAACGAAATGCAGTTTAGGGTTTACAAGAACAACATGAGCGGATGCTAACTATCGAATACAAATATTTTAAAAATTCAGAATGTCATCAATTCGTCATAGATCAATAAGGTTCGCCATTACATCAAATGACTCTCCGAATCTTGCTAGAATGAATGGAAATTTCATCTTATTCTAAATCTAATCGGCAACCATCCACAGTATTAAATTAGCTAAGTCAATGAAAATGCAATTTGAAAGCAGAAACACAAATAAAATACTAGTCATCGTAGCCTTTCCCCAAGTAATTATACTGGAGTCGGTTTCCATTCTAACCAGATACAGCTTCATACCAATATTTTTACATGGACCTAATGCCTGTCTGACCTCTTCAGCCCCTTTACTGCAATGGGTAAGACGATATCCCTTGTTAAGACTGGATCCTTATGGGTAGTCAACCCATAACGACTGTATCCGATAGACACTGGCAGACTTCCTTTGGCAAAACTGCTATCAATCCAAATCAAGCTCACCCCCGTTACCTGTCCTTCACCGTTACTGATAACAGTTGCAGCCATACATGAAGTTTGGCTGACATGTAGCCTGCGCCCGCGTAGCATGCTAACGAGATCGCGCGCAAGGAAGTGACGTAACTCTCACTCGTGTCGTATAATGCGAGATTATGATTATGTCACCGTCAAGACGTTTCGAAAATAAATGAGATTTGGTTTATTTCGTATTTTAGCGCATGTTGGTGAATTATGTGTGTTTATGTAACGCGATTTGTATTTCGGTCCCAGATTCGGATACACATTTTGATGAAAGATTAGGAAAAAAGGAGTCTCCCATCGAAGATCGTATTCTACAGTACAGGAACAGGTTGCCTTTTTCGATCTTTGGGCTTCCCCAAAAATATTGACAATGTTATAAGTCGGGATAACATGACAAAAAAAAATACAACGACTTGAAGGGATTCCGAGAGATCAATTTGAACCTACATATTAAGTTTCTGTGTAGAACAGAGTAGAGTAGTAGTGTAGAGCATTCTTAAATATTAATTTAATGTGTTCAGCAAGTTATGCAACGCTAGTATCTTCATCTCTAAACTTATATCAACTACCGAGTCACACAAGACTCGATCATAACTCACGACTTTATCGAACTAAGCGTAGATAATCGTCAATCAATCGGCACTACACTTTGATGATCGGATGCCAAGCTCGTGTGCGCGCGCGCAGCAATGGCTCACGACTTCCCCTGCATACCTACCTAATATGGCACTAGGTGACTTGTGAATGCATGCTTTAGATATGAATCTATATATGTTTCTGAATTTGTTGGAGATAGGGCTGTCTGAATCCGACGGAGGCGAGAAGCACAGGATCGGTCAATGTAGCGATGCTTGGAGGAGACCTAGATGTCCAGGTCGTCTTAGATGATGGTGAAAGAGGGAGACAGGTACGGGATCTTGGGAAAAGCAACACGCCCGTTGTCCCCGAAGTTTTAGGCAGAACGAGTTGCAGTTACCATCCTACATACCTATTAGAGGGCGAGCTTACACTTTAACTGGACACAAGAAGTTCAAACTCCAGATTGCACTAAAAATGTCTTGAGGGATAAATCCAAGCCCGTCGGGGCTGCGGGTTATTCGAAAGAGATACCGCGGCCTCGACACAAAGGGCTAAGAAATAACATTGGTGGTTTTTAGTCAGTAGAAGTCTGACAGTCCCTTCCGCTCTGTCCAGAGCGGGAGGGGTTTTTTGATGATTTCCCACCCCCCAAAAAAAAAAGGATAAATCCAACATAACATTTCGTTTCACCTGGAACTCGAATCTCAGTCGTGTCTGCTCTTACACCCGAAGTATCAAGATCAAAATTTTAATAAATGCAATGCTAGGAGCGAACTGGTCAGTTCAAAATGGACATTGCTCATTGGAATTACAAGGATAAAAATAAATAGCTGCATTACTAAGCTGTCAGTCTTAACAGATAGCTTATCTAAAAGATTACAATGGAACATTGACTTATATCTACACCTACTACTGGTAAACTGCTGCATACAAGTCAGGCCCTGAGCAGACGATGGACTATTTTGAGTATAGTCTATTAAGCACCTTAGGAAGGTGCGAAGTTGTGGCAGTTGGGATGTGCAACTCATTGTTCTAAATAATTAAGCGTAGAAGGCAAACAAAGCAGTGTGTATGTATGTACTAGATGCCATATTCCAATGGCTCCATGTTAGAAAACATTGTTAATAGCCACCTATGAATATAAACACTTTGACTGGTGCGGTAGCGGATTACTCTCCTTCTTCTTAAGACTTGGGAATGTCTTGATGTCTGATGATAGCATTTGAATGAAACTGTCTGAATTGTTGATGCTATCTTCTACCTATGTATCTATTCTAAATGCTTTAAACTCAGACATAAATTATACTGTGTGTGAACTTTTCGAAATGGCTATATTATTACAATAGTATAGTGTTACGCAATTAGACTATAGAATCTGATGAAGAAACGAGATTAGAACTAACGTTTTTTGGAGTATTAACAATACTTTTAAAGTGACTGAATTACCTGGCCTAATGTTAGAGTAACGATAAGGTATTCAGATATTCAGTTTGGAATTCAGACAAAGAGATGAAAGATGACTTCATCTTATCAAAAACACCACATTGTGGGCAACACTATATTTTAATATAACATAAGTCACTAATATTACTTTCCAGGATCAATTTTATTACCTTATTCATTAAAGCGTATAAAATAAGATTTTACTAATAAACATTTTCGCTTCCGCAGATATTTTCCTAAAGGTCCAAAACCAAACTTACTAACCCTCCCAATCACATCATGCATCCCGGAATATAAATTAGAAGTCCTACCTTAGTTCCAGTAACCAGTTCGTCCACTCACCGAGGGTTCCCGACAGGCACTGGAGTGCGACCCTGTTCCATTCGCTTTATACTGACAGAACACTATCTTTGCACCGAAGCGTTACCTAGCTCAATGACGGATACATGAGCTTGTAATTATAACAGCTAGAATACTGTCAAATGAATTATTTGGAAACATTTATGAGTGGTGGAAATTAATATTATGATTGTTACGCTCAATTAATTTGATAAAGATGGATATAAAACGCTTCGCATGTTTTCATTAATTATTACTCTGTGTTCGTTCGTAAAATCAATCCTCAGACAGGGGCTGCTAAGAGTCCTTCCAGAGGTGGACGTTGAGATTTTGTGTTAACGGAAACCAGCACAAGGGTGACGTTACAATTAACTTGGCCACAGACTGGGCGCAACTGATCTAAAAAGTGCCATCGATTAGAACGAAGACTGAAAGCTGTATCATAGCATTCATGGCCAACCATAACCTATTCCAGCGGGGTTACCATGAGTCCTTAATCTTATTCCAGTGTGGAATAGAGATGGCACTAGACACCCTGTATAGCTCTGAATGTGGTCCTGGTAGGACACCAGCATAGCTATTCATAACCATTCGATTGTCAGTCGTATCCAATCGATCCATCGTACTATCGAAAATCGCTATTCACAAAACCGAAGCCGAGTAAAAGATACGATTGTCATTGCCGACACCTATTTGCTATCGGAAGCGCAATCCAATCAGAATTACGACGCCATTTTGTACTATACCATAAGCAAGAGTCGTTGCGTGTATCCATTTAAAATAAAAATCATTTTTAAATAATTGTTTTTAATTATATTTAAAGTGTCAAGGTCGACTCGGTTTCGATTCGATTGATTGTGAATGGCTATGCTGGTCTTAGGACCGTACCGAGTAGGTAACATCATTAACTTATGTATAACGTTCCTATTTTACTAATGAGAGGGATTGTCTTTAAATTGTTGTTTCTAGACCAGACCGGCTTGCTCACGATGTTGTCCTTCACCATTTTTACCCATTCTAATTATGTCATCAGACTTTAACAGTTAAAAAACCTAATAAAAATAAATTTTACTAGAACATAGGACCCCCGGAGTGATGCCTCTCGCAGGAAGGTAAAATAACCATTTCTTTATAAACAGTCTCTTCACGTAAGCTCGCGCGCTCGCCGTCAATTCCGACCACACAACAACATAAAGTGTAGCAGCTATATTTAAACCAGTTGGTATGGTAATAGACCACCCGTAACCATGAAGTGCCTATTTAACGATCATTTACAAAGAAAACTTTGCTGAGAAAAATCGAAAATTAGCTCGAGATTCGGGGTCACTCCGGATACTAATATTATTTTATAAGAAAAGAGACAACAGATGGTAATAATAAACAATGATACAGAGCGATTGGTACTTGGATATATTCCTTGGGTGATATTAGACCTAATTTGCAACAATTTTGAAAAGTACATCCTTTGAAAATTAAGCGCCGAAAAGGTTATATGTTCTGAATCTCGAAATGACACGTGTCGTGCACATTACAAGAACGATTTAATTGTTTCAGTAGTACTTACTTTCAAAGTTATTATTAGGATGGGACTATAGCTTCTTTTGATTGTAGTCTTTGTTAGACTATCTAAAAGTGACTGGCCTTGAAACAAATGCTTTAATTTTGATTTTGAATATGCCTCGTATTGTGGCTTAGTATACGTGTGCTGGGTGCCAATTGCCTGACTTGAACTTGAACTAAAAATATCGTTTTTGCAATAATCTGCATTTTGTCTGCCAAAAAAACCCATGAACGTACTCATTAATATGTATTGTTTTGTATTCAGATTGGTTTGTTATGTAATGTCTTTGTGCGAATCGGTGCGAACTTATGTAATTCGTATTTATAGACAAACAATGTGAATCTCCCCTGAATG